>PVKU01000045.1:626847-870007 GCA_004027475.1 Anoura caudifer
GGTGGGGGGGGGGGGGGGGGGGTCTTCCAGGCATTCACCGTGACCAAGGAAACAAGGTGTAACCTAGCAACCTGGCCCTTTAGTGGGTATTGTTACCAGTCTCTTAGAGCTCGTCAAAAGAATTCCTGTGCTCCTGGAACAGAGTAACAGTGAAGATTGTTTCCAGGGTGATGTCTAAATTGTGGTTGAACTGAATTGAACCTTGACTGCAGAAACATAAATGACAGAAGAGGGAACAGACATTCACAGCATCCCTTGAAAGTTTGCTGTCCTCTGTTCCATTATTTATGTCTTGAATGGTTTGCATCTGGCTTGGGTCTAGATGAAGTCACATTCGTGCAACCTATCCCTCAGTATTTGGTTTCTTGCTTATCTTCTGTAGTTTCAGAGCCAACAGAAGGAGCCACAGGGAGTTACCTAATTCCTGCTTGAACTTTGCTCAGATAAAACTTGTTTGAATTGAACATGGGAATTCTGCCTTGTTCAGTACAAGAAAGTAATAGGGTCAGTTTTCAAAGCAAAGTTTTACAACTTTTCACAGAGAAGGGAGAGGTTATCATATTATACTATGTACTCATTTATTGGTCCAATAAGTCTACACGGAGTGCCTGCTGTGTCTACAGATAGCACTGTGAATTTTTAACAGCACAAGCTGATAAACAAAACTCTTCTACACCTGCAACATGGATGTCTCCTTTCCTGGAGATAGAAAAATGTTAGCTGTGTTTTTGAGGACTGAGAAATCGTTGTTTGCCAAAAGCACAGTAAATATGTCCATAGTCTTTTCTGCTTCAGGGAGTAATATATCTGGGAAACTTTTTTATTTAAGACCTAGTGTCAAACAAGGTATTTGGCATCTTGCTTCAAGATATCTTGGAAAAACTGTCATGTGTACCTTTGCTTTCATTCTTCCCCCCATGCAGCTGTAGCCCATCCATAGACTGAAAAAAGTGTCAGTAAACTTTCGAGTCTGTTTCATGTTAAAAGAGTGAAACATATTCTTCTTCACATTAATTTTCTGTTAGAACTTAAATTTTACATACAAAATACTGTATGCTGAAACTTAGCAGAAGGACCTTCTATGCTTAAAAAAATAACATATTTGATTAAGATCCAAAAATTGATTTGTTTATATTCAAGGTAGTGTAATTTTTTTAAAAAGCCTATGAAGTACTGAAAAATGTTACATGTCAATTTTTTTTTTGCCCACAATAGGGGTAGAAACACCAAACATCAGCCATTTTTTTTTACCCTTGTCTTTTCTAAGCATCCTCTGAACCTCCCCAAGTCCAAAAAGTGTGGACTGAGATTACCCAAAAATGATTTAAATAAGATAAATAAATCACAACTGGTTTTAACTCATCTTTTTAGCTTTATAGCCAATGAGAACTGCTCCATACCTCCAGTGCCTCCAGAAAAAGCTGTGAAATACTTCAGTAGATCATCTACTTTGCCATAGATCATCTTGGGTGCTTTAAATAATATCCAATGGCCAGGCCCTTCTGCAACCAAAAACCAAACAAGAATACCTAAAAGTGGGCAAGACCCAGTCATCATCATGTTTAAAAAGTTCCTGTCAAGCACCCTAAATTCCTCTCACATGCACCTGTATCTGTATGGCAGAATGTGGTTCAAGAGCATCACACCACCGTGGTGGCTGGTTTCACGTTAAAATGTATGGCCTCTTACCATCAGGTGCTGTCTGGAAGTCACCCTAGGTTCCGATCTATTCTTTCCCTCAGGCTCCCAGATGCTTTTCATACCATCTCGTTTCTCTCCTAAATTCTATGAGTTCTGGAAGTTACTCTTACCCAATCAATGAGAAGAGAATTTCCACACAATGATCCACTTATTCACATCTACCTGCCCATGTGTTCTGAGTTCCCCTCTTTAACAGGTTTGACTTACAAATTCTTCTCTCTTCATTTGTGGACCAGATCCTGTGTCTTCATCGCTACTCAAGGCCATTGATCCAGAAATTCTCTCTCTTCTATATCAGCAATTTCTCCTCTCTACTGAATCATTCCCCCAGAGATACAAACATGCTGCTGTCTTTCTCGTTTAAAACAAAAGCACGCCCTTTGGTCCAATTCTCTCTTCAGCCTCCGTATCATTCCTTTGCATCTATTACAGCATGTGAGAGTAGTGTTAAAATTGTTTGCTGTGCCTGCTGCTTCCAGTTCTCTTCCCTATTTCTCCTGAACTCACCTGAATACTGTTTCCCTCCACTACTCCACTAAAACTACATTTGGCAAGATCACTAATGACTTTCAGGTTACCAAATTCAATGGGCAATACCTAGTTGTCATTTTCTTCATCTATCCACTGCATTTGAAACGTTGAGTTACTCTCTCCTCCCCCAAACCTTCTCTTTCTTTAGCTTCTAGACTCCATACTTCACTGGTAGTTTTCTTTTTACTTTGTAATCTTTTTTGCTATTCCCTACTCATCCCCCCAATCTCTTAGTTAGTGTGCCCGAAGTTCAGACTTTAGACATTTTCCTCTCTTAACTCACTCCATTAATGATCTTATCCCATCTCATGGCTTTAAAAACAATCTATATGCTAATGACTCTGAAATTTATAACTCCATCCTAGACTTCTCTTTCTTGAATCCCAGACTCATATATTCACCTGCCGACTTGAAATTCCTCTTAGATATATTACAGTTATTCCAATCTTAATACTCCAAAAATAAACTTCTAAATCTCCTATCCAAATCAGTTCCTTTCATATATTCAAAAATCATGAAATCACCCTCAACTACTCTCTTTCTTCAAACATCATGTTCATCCCAAATAAAATCTTACAAGTTATACCTTCAAAATACATTAGAATCTGCCCACCTCTCACCCACTCCACAGCTACTGGCCTGGTATGAAACCACGTATTTCTCGGCAATCTCATTAACATGGATGCTCCACTGGTCTGTGTTTTAGGCCATACCTCCTACATTCTATCCTGACACACACTCAGAGTCATTCTGTTGGCATATGAGTCATTCTTCTGGTCAAAACACTTCACTGGTTACCCCGTATGAGAGACAAAGAACAAAGTAGCATCCTTACAATATACTACAAGGCACTGATGTGTTGATGTAAAAAATAATTATAATAGATGGCAAATAAGCACATAAAAAGGTTCTAAATATAGTCGTAAAGAAATGCAAACTAAAATCACAATGAGATACTATTATGAACCTATTGGAATGGCTAAAATTAAAAATATAGACCATACAAAATATTGGTGAGAATATGCAGAAATTGGAATTCTTATATACTTCAGGTGGGGATACAAAGTAATGAAACAACTTTGGAAAAAAGTTTGACATATTTTTTAAAGTTAAACATACATCTTCCATTTTACCCAGTTAATCCACTCCTAGCTACTTACCCAAGAGAAATAAAAACATACGTCCACACAAATACCTATACATTAATGTCTATACTCGCTTTAGTTGTAATAGTCAAAAGCTAGAAAAAATAAGTGTCTATAAAAAATTTAATGAATTACAAATATGATATATCCTTACAATAAATATTACTCAGCAATAAAAAAGAATTAATTACTGATGAAAATAAAATTTAATCTATAAGTGACAGAAAACAGATCAATGGGGACATGGAGTAATGTCGAAAGGGACAAGTGAGATTACAAAGGTATGCAAGACAATTTTTGTGGGTGATGGACATGTGTGTTATCTTGATTGTGACAATGGTTTCACAGATATATACATGTGCCAACTTTTATTGAATTACAAGCTTTGGATGTGTGCAGTTTATTATATGCCAATCACACACATACATATATAATATATACAGAGAGAGAGAGGGAGGCAGAGACAGAGAAATTGTGTGTGAGAGACATAGAGAAAGAAAGAAGAAAAAAGGAGGAGCAAGAGAAGAAGTACTGATTATCTTAATGTCTTTTTAAAATTGTATTTTATTATTTTTAGAGAGAGGAGAAGGGAGGGGAAAAGAGAGGGAGAGAAACATTGGTATGGGAGAGAAACATCGATCAGTTGCCTCTCACATGCACCCAAACCTGAGACCTGGTGTGCAACCCAGGCATGTGCCCTGCCTGGGAATTGAACTGGTGACCCTATGCTTTGGGGGACAATGCTCAACCAACGGAGCCATACCAGTCAGGGCCTCATTTATTGTCTCTATAAGTAATGTATGACTAAACTTTAAAAGAGCTTAAATAAATGCACTATCTCTTTATCTGTTTTACACACAGAAGTTCCACATAAATTGTTTTTCAGGGATACAAATATTTAAAAAATCACTCTCAGAAACCCTCAGAGGGTACTCTCTCAGATACTTTCAGAGGGTATTTGACACTCTCAGAAAACCTTGCTAAAATGTGTATTTACTTTAGGTCATGCTGACACTTTTTGCTCTATCAAACTTTATCATGCAGTGGTGATTTTTAAACTATCCTCCTTAGAACCCTAGGCAGGAGGGATGATTCATTCATCTGAGCCTTTTCATTCCCCTTAACACTTCAAGCAGACTTGTGCTTTAATTTATTTTATAAATGGGTTTCTCTATATCAGTTAGATTGACAAAAGTTTGTTAGTCATTGGCAATTGCCATGGAAACGAACCCAAAGGATGGTTGAAAAAAATGGAAAGACTGAGAACATGGTGCCAGGAAAGAGCAGAGCAATTTACAGAACTACCGTAAGGGAAGCTGAGGGGCACTGGGAAGTAAAACAAGATAAAGAGGATAGATTTGGAGATGGTGCCCAATAATGAGTTCTTGCATCTGCCACACAGGTTACTTGGGGGTAGCCTTAAATATCTCACGAAAATACCAATAGCTACTCTTCCTCTACTCTTTCCCCACACTGGTCATTGCTTACTACAAGGAACCAACAGCCACAGGAGGTTCCCTTTTTTGTTCTTCACTACTTAATATCTTCCATACCAAACGCAGTGACTAGAATACCACAGGTGTGATGTAAGTTTGGTGAAATGAATGAGTGAAAGTACCAGGGTCTAAAGTCATTGTGCTGATATGGAAGATGGAGACCAGTCCGAGCAGAGAGGTGGTCAGTAAGCTGGAGAAGGCTTCACAGTGTAACTATTGGGAGATGTGTGTGTGTTTACATATGGGCTCCTTAATGGAAAACATTTCAAGAGGCTTCTTTCAGTAGAAATTCATTTTCTTTCCCAACAAATTTATTTGGTAGTTTTGGAAAAAAAGAATGCATTTTCTTATACAATACTAGTATTGTAATACTATTAGTAGTATAAAATACTGCTGTACTGTATAAAGAATAACTGATCAGGCAACAAGGCAAAAGCTGAGAAAAATTCTATGGCAGGTTTATAAAACAGATGTATGTAACCCGCCTCACATTCCATTTTGGTGTCAGAAAATAATTATGAAAACATCTTTAATTTTCTGCCCATAAGATTAAGTTGGAGACAAATTAAGGTTTTGCCTTTTGTTCTTCCTATGGTGTAAACAGTTACGTGCTTGGTTTAACAGAGCTTTTGAGTACCTGGCCCAGTCCTGGCATATAACAGATGCTTGACAGTGGAGTGAAATCAATGAATTGGAAGTGTGTCCAGAGATTGATTTTCTTAAGAGAGAATAAGATCTTACCTCCAAAGAAAAATAGGCAAACCAGGAACTCAAGTAGAACCCATCAACAAGCAGACAAAGAGAGCTCTAAAATTAAGATGGAAGAAATTGTTATCAGACAACATGACTGATAGAAAATACGAGATGCATCAAGTTCCTGTCATTTTAAATTTATTTTGAAAGATATGGAAAAGTGAGGGTATTTCGCTCAGAATAGCATGGTTACCAAGGCAACGCTGCTAACATCCATTTCTCTCAGACCACCATTTTCACCTCGTTTCTTGACCCCTCCAGTTCTTTGGAAATCTGTGAAGGGGAATATTTGTTACTTACTTGTTTTGATTCTCTTCTTGAGTGTTGAAGGTGCTGGAGTAGAGATATTACAGAAAAAAGTTTATTTCACAACATCTTGGCTTTTGAGTTATTTGTAACATTTTCTTATAAATAATTTCTAATATTGTAGTGAAATGGGATACAGTGTTATTTGTTAACACAAAGCAAGGTGGGAAGAAAACATGCAATTCTTTGATTAAAATTAATTTCCCCAGCCTAAAAAATATGGAATAACCTCATATGGAATCTTCTAACATAATTATATAAATATGTAGGTATTTACATGTGTATGTTTATACACAAATACAATATAGATTTTTAATGTAAAATTTAGTTTACTTCAGAGTAGCTCATATTATAGTCATATTGTAAAGTAGCAGTTTACAATTTGAGTATTTTATAAATACACACAAAAAAATGTTGAATAGTTGCCCTGATTTATTTATCCTCTGTCTCCCAGAAACCTTTAGCAGGGTGCACAGCAGTTTTTGAAATGTGTTACTTGAAAACAAAACATGAGAGATTATTGGCTCTCATTACAGAAATCACTTCCCATGCCTAGGAAGACTTCTGCTCTTCAGGACTGCCCCCTCTGCGTGCAGCAGGTGCAGTGTGGGGTAAGGCTCAGCCCACCTTCATTCAGCTTCTCTGTGAGAAGTCATGTCAGGATGCACAGACGGGGCATTTACAGTCTCCGCCTTCAAATACCTTGCATGTTATTAGCTATAAACGTTATAGAAGCTGGTATAAAAACATTTAACTTTTCCTCCCTTATTTCTCAATTTAACCAAGTTCTCAGCCACCATTTCTGACCAGGGGAAAAATCTTAATTTCCACCCAAAGTAACTCAGAATCTTCTGGATTTAAACTTGGTCAATTCAGGATTTAAACTTCATCTGTGAACGGTCTCTAGTCAGGACCAGCTATGTAATTTCCAGTACCCGTTGCAAAATGGAACGGTAGGACCCCGGTTCCAAATTACTGATAATTTCAAGGCAGCAAGTGCAGAGCATGCCACCAAACACGAAGCCCTTCTGAACAGGGGGCCCTCCACAGATCACAGGACGTGAAGCCAGCCCTGTGCCTCTCTTCTTCAATATACTCCATAAAACGAAACCTTTTAAATATTTTTACTTTCCCTCTACCCAAGTGTACGAGGACAGTTTGGTACTTTTACTTCTAGATTGTTTTCCAGGGGGGTGGCCTCATTTACATCAGAGTCTTCATTCAGCATCTACATTACGTATTCCCATTCATTCCATCATTGTCCATTGCTTATCACTCCGGTCTGTTTGTTTAGCGTTCTTTCCCAGTTATTTTATTCCTGCGCTGCATAATGATACTCTCTCTGACTCTATTGCATATCCGTAAACTTCGTTCTTTCACTCTGGCAAGTGACTAATGTCTCGGCTGCACACGAGCGTCCTTGCGCACAGACGTCTCTCTTGGAGCTGCGCATCGACATTGATCTACTGCCTTCTAATTCGCTGTGCTGCCAAAGCACAGTTCAAATGACAGCCTGATTCTTTCTCTTTGTGACTTTTTTTCTGTCTTGAGGTCTGTAGGATTTTTCTCTTTACCCTTTAAGTTCAGGAATTGTACCAGGATAGGCTGAATTATATGGCTTTTCTTCTCAGTACTGCCTAGTACTCAGAATAAAAGTTCTGCAAAATAAGGGCTTCTTCAGACCTATTCTCTCATCAGCTCAGATAGATTTCCTTTGTTATTGGTTTATAAATGAACTCTCCCCCATCTGTCCTTTGCTCCTACGAACTGACATTGCTCATACATTAAGTCTCATGATCCGTACACAGCTTTGCTTACTCCACGATTGCTTTCTCTTTGCAAATTTTCTCTAACTTCTTGCTCTTGATCTCCCAGTTCAGGTTTTAATAATTGCCCTTCCATTGATCTGCAAAACTTTTAGATTAAAATATCATGATTTTAGCTCAGAGAATTTTTTTTTCTCTGCGTGGTGGGCAAATCTCCCTTATGTTCCTATCACCTCTTCGCTGGAGTCCTTGAACAGGTTTTCCAGCACCTTCGTTTCTCTGGGGAGCCAACTAGACTAGCACTCTGCTTGCTGTTCCTTCCTGGTCTGGGTTCTCCATCTCCTCACTCTGGGCTCAGTCCACTGGTGGTGTTCCAAGAACAGGGCAGTAGGAAGAGTCTGCCCCGCATGCCAGCTGCTAAGAGGTACAGTGTGCAGTCCTGGAGGCTGGAAGTCTGACATGTGCGCGGTTGGTTCTCATAGAGCCCTCGTGTGGGCTGCAGACTGCCAGTTCCTTGTGTATCCTCACGTGGCAGAGAGAGTCGCAAAATTGTTTTATTAATTTTTTTATTTTCCAAATAAGGTAACTAAAAACCAAAACAACAAAAACTTATATATTTTCATCATCATTTCTAAAATGAAAAGATATATTAGGTAACCCAAATAGGAAAAATGCTATCTTAAAATAAAGAATATTTCTTTAAATTAACAGCATGTCTCTTTATAAAACTCTCCTGAGTTTTTCTTTTTTTTCCTGTTGGTGGCTGGCTTTGCTGACACTAACTGGTAGACCAAGCTTTGGGTCTTTCAGAGTCACTGCTCTGGAGTTTTTCCAGAGATGTAATCAGGCTGCTAGAGCATGCATGAAGCAGTGGGGACAGTCTATGTGTTCAGGAGATTTACAATTTTGAATCTCAAAGTGGGCCATAGGGCATGCCATACTAACATAAATCAGGTATTTTGGTATGATGACATCATTTGTACACCAGGCATTTTTGTGAAATATGAAGATTTTCTTACTTTTACATTTAATAATGGGATAAGTTAACAGCTCAACTCTGGAGACCCAAATTATGGTTCTGATAAAAGGTACAAGAGAATAAACTAAATGACATTTGGGGTTGCCACAAATCTCATGAAATAGCCCTGTTGGTTCTGGGAATATTAATATTTTCTCACACATGTATCATCTGGTTTAGCATAACTAGTAAGTTCTAACGATTTTTCTTTCTACAGAAGAAATGGCAGCTAACCAAATGCCAATGAAATTCATTTTTTTAAATTTTATGTACAAAATATATGATATAATATGTGCCAAGTATTCTACTTTGTTTTGCCAATGACTGTTAAAATTATTGACATTTCCCAGTCATAATGAGTTGCTTCTTTAGGGAAAAGGAGATTAATAAATGTTCAAGTTCCTGAAGCCACTGTGTATTCTATGCTTCTTTTATTGCGTTCTAGTTTTTATCTCCAAATTTTGTTACTGTACTGTTGTTGGCATGTATCACACTAACTTTCAAAAACAGCTTATTCCTAGAAACTGACAATGTTTTTGTCACTGCCCTTTTAAAGTCGCTTAACTTGCCATTGCCAGTAAAATCAGTGTTGATGAGTGTGTATTGACGGTGTCCCTAGCAGCAAGAGCCCATTTCTGACTTTATTGTGTCAGATGCCCTTTGGACAACCACCATGCTTTGTGTTTTAATGTGAGATATCTAGTCTGGTAGAAATAAGTCTAAAGGCTTCAAGTAATTTTGTTGAATCTGAAATCATTTTAATCAATTGAAATTGCCATATAGCCTGGCAGCTCTGAAAGAAGTGACTAAAAAGAATTATTATGATAAATGCCAAACAAAGATCAAATTATATTTAAAATCATTTATTCTTGCTTTTTTTTTCAAAGATTAGGCTTATTGTGCATTCCATTTGCAATGGCAAAATTTGACAGCATTAATAGGGTGAATAAGTCCCAAACGCTGAATGGTCATTGCTTATTAAATCATAGGATAAATCAATTTTTATTAAGAGCTTTCATCCACAGTTAAGTAAACTATTTTTCAGATTGATTAAAAAATTCTATCATAGTTCATTAACAACCTCTTCAGTTCCTGTTTTGTATGCTAAGCATGATGTTAAGTGACAGAAATACAATAGTAAACAAGTCAGATTTCTTTAAGAAGAAACTTATTGTGAAAGTGAAAGAAGTGGTGGGAAACTATTAATTAACATGAAAAGTGCTACAGCGGAAGTAACTATAGAATACTGTGGAACCACCTAGAAGGGACACATAATGCCTTGGGGTGGAAAAGCGTTAGAAAAGGTTTTCTGGAAGAACCAGCATTTAGGCTGACGCATGGAGTTAAGAAAGAATCGGGTAGGCAAAAACGAGAGTGGAAAGTGCTCCGGAGAAGGGATAATCGCACAGGCAGGAGGCTGGAGAAGCGAGAATTGTGGCTCGGACATCTAACATGGATAGTTTAGTGTGGCTAATCCCAGGGCGTACACCTGAATCTAATATAATATTGTATGTTAACTGTAACTGAAAAAATTTTTAAAAATTATTTTAAAAAAAGAAAGAAAAGGGCTCCTCACCTGAGAAAAGAGGATGGTGGGGGAGCAGTTAGTTGCCATCCCCACTCAGGATAAAAGAAGGGACATTGTATTACATTTCCAGGAAGAATTGAAAAAGTGACTTAATATGATCTTTTCTTCTGTGAATAGCTCCTTACTTCCACTGATGTGTATATAAAGCAGTGTGAAGTTCAGCTGGACTGCTCAAAGGATCACATCAGCGTTTTAAAATATACATGCACAAATTCAGCCTGACACGTAGTATATCACATCACAGATGCAAAGCGTCAGCACGTTTAAAACCATGGTATTCCCATGCAGGAAAGGTTTACAAGGCAACCTTTTCTGTTGTCCTCCCCGGCTGATTCTCTTTTGCCTCCCTAATTCCTTTCTGTGCTATTTCATCTCTTTATCTTTGTACATGTCTTCAATGACATTTTTCTCAGGATATTGTCCTTCCTCCTCTCCTCCTCTCTTTATACATCCTCTGTCAGAGCCCTTTCATCTACTCCTTTCATTTTTAACTTCCAACTGATGATTCTTAGTCAACATGTTTAACTGTGAAATCTAACTAAAGCTATGGACATTACATGCATATATGCATAATTCATATATTAAATCGATGTCTCTAATTTAGTGTTATTAGGTCAGACTCAACTTAGCATCTCCAAGTTGACCCCATAAACTTTTATTTCTACATTCCTCCTCATTGAGCATAAACTTGAAAAACAGCCCACATTCCTTTACCCCCATTTGCAATCAATCTTTATTTTTTTCATTGCAGAAAAGGGTATTGATTTCTGCAACTTACATGGATGTGCATAAAAATGGATAGACAAACAAACTGATTAATAAATAGATGGTTACATCTCGTGACTACCGCTTGGCCCTATTCCCTCTGGGGCTCCAGCTCCTAAATCGCTGCAACAATCTTCTGGGTGTTCCTGCCATCTTTGTCCCTATTAGACACTCACTCCCAAAGGGAAGTTGGCTAAAGTGTTGCTACTCGAAGTGTGCTCCACAGACCAGTAAACAGCCAGCATGTCACCTGGGAACATGCCGGAAATGCAGGCCCCCACCAGACAGTACTGCATCAGGACTCAGAGTTCAGAAGATCCCCAAGTGATTTGTTTGAAATTTTAAGTATGAGAAGCACAACTCTGTGTGACAGCTCTCCTGCGTATTATCCCCATGCCGCAAACACTGCAGTGGCTCCCACAGCAGACGGGGTGAGGTCGAAGATCTTCAGCATGGCGCACAAGCATCTCTGTGGCCAGCCTGGATGATGTCCACCTCAAAAGCCTCCCCTCTCACCACTACCCCTATTCCTGCTGCAGCCCCAGTGATATACCTAAGTATCATGCTTGCTTATTTTCAGCATATTGATTTTTTCCAAGGCACATGTGTCTTGTCTGATGCTGTTTCCCTTTCTGTGACATTCTTCCTACAGCGTAACCCTCTGCCTAAGTCTGTCCTATTTGTCCTTCAAGATAAAGCAGTCCACATCGCTCCCTTATTATTTTGTGCATAGCTTTAGTGTAGCCTTCTGTTGTACCTTTCTTGGAGTAAGAGAGATTTGTTCATTTTCTCACTAGGCCATGAGTCTCAGAAAGGGGGATATATGTTTTATTCATGATTATCTTCCCAAGTCTTAGCCTAGTTCTTATCACAAGTGTGAGATATTTAATAAGTGTTTATTGAACTGAACCCAAAAGGACATGACCATTGCAGAAGGTACGAAATCCAGTGTGGAGTCGCGGCCCAGAAGGAGAGCGCGATGGCACCGGCAAAGAAGGAAAAGCAGATTTTACTACGGCTGTTCACTGAGCTGTGTCTGCCAGCTGACTAAACTGTGGTGAGTTCTTTCTACTTTTCAACTCTCTCAATTTATACACAATAAAACAGCTGTTTCATAAGTGTATATTCTAAATTAAAAACACAAAAGACATACAAATTCACTGACCACATATATTTACTGAGCATCTGTTAAACTGAGGCTAGTCTTACTGAGATGTAACAACATTGCTTTGTTACACTTAAAAAGATTTTCTAAGTGCTTGTTCTCAAAAAGTTACCGCAATTATGTTTATCAATCTTTGTTAATGATAGACGAAAGCACATGGTCATATTTGTCAACAAAAGCAATAAAATGTCATTTAGATGTTCATCAGGCAATCAATCATTCATCAACAAAGCACATTTCAAATCTCATTTTGACTTTTGCCTGTGAGATTATTACAACTAAATAGAGAATTAAATATTTTGTACATGTACCTTCTTAGTAAAGTAAGTCAGAGTTGAAAGTAAAAGAACAAAAAGATAATTTTTTTTGCACTTTAATCTCTAATCTTATTTGCCCTCCAATAAAAAGCAGTTTTTAGCCATATTAATGAAACAGTAAAACATTAAAAAAATTTTTGTGTATAAGTATGGTGGCAGAATTCATTTACCTTTAAAATAATTTTAGATGCCAACCACCTAGAAATTATCATTTTGTATAAAACTAATAAACTGAGAAATCCAACTTCTTTCTTCCAATCACCTTCTTTCTTTCCTCTTTCCTTCCACTGTATTTACTGAGTAGTTATATTGAGCAAAACATTCTGCTATGCAAGCTTCCAGGGATATGAAGATAAAGCATCCTTTAATTCATTCCACAAACACTTAGCGCCTTCCATGTGGCAGGCACTGCTTTAGGCCTTGGGGATACAGCAGTTAATGGACAAAGCTCCTGTGCTCTGGGAGTTTATGTTCTAGTGGGTGAGATAACAACAAATAAACAAATGGATAAGGAGTACAACTCCCGACAGGTGCTCTAACATGTGAGGTGGGGGAGAAGAGCAAGGATGCTATTTTAGGTAGAGTAGCAGGGAAGTTCTCTTTGGGAAGGCAATATTTGAAGAGAAAAGGAAGAGACCTGAAAAAGTGAACAACTTGAGGACTGGCCAGAGGGAACAGCAAGTATACCCGAGGTCTGTCCAGAAAAAGTCCAGCCATTGTTAATATAATGAGAATGGTTTGTGCGGCATTGATGTAACCTGGCAGCTGGTGAGAGTGGACTGGGATGCACATGCATGAACAATGATGATTTCACTGGACCAATCAGCGGGGCTGGTAGATATCGTTGAGTGGGAATGTGTACTCTGTGGCCATCTCATTCAAAATGACTGAGCTGGTAGAGCAATGAGTCTGCATCAGATTTTGCATTAAGCTTGAACATTCCTCTATGGAAACTATTTGGATGATTCAGAAGGCTGTAGCTATGGACAACTGGTGATTGGCAGCTTCATCACAACAACACACCTGCTCATGCATCATATCTCCTGAAGTTTTCTGATGAAACATCAAATCACCCAGGTAACTCAGGCCTCCTACAGTCCAGATTTGGTGCCCTGAGACTTCTAACTTTTCTCGGAAATAATATCACCTTTGGAAGGGAAGAGATTTCAGACCAATGATGAGATTCAGGAAAATACGAGGGGGCAGCTGATAGATACTGGGAGAACTATGTGAGGTCCCAAGGTACCTACTTTGAAGGGGATTGAAGGGTCATTCATTGTCCTATGTACAATGTTTCTTGTATTTTTGCATCTTCTTCAATAAATGTCTACTTGGTGTAGTACATGGCTAGATACTGTTTGGACACACCTCGTAGATGTTTTCTGCCATGAACATGGCAAAGCTAGTTGGAACACAGGAAACAAGTAGAGTGTGGTGAGTCTCTGGTCAGGAAGTCATGACCAGATCATTTGAAGAGTGAATTTTATTCAAAATGTGTAGGGAAGCCATTAAAAACATTGAAGCAGAGAGCTTGTAAAATGACTATCATCTTACAAAGATCGCTCCTATTGCTTTGTGGGGAAGGAACCACAGAGAAACAAATGGGAGAAAGGAGTTTGGGTAGCAGGTCATTTCCACATTTCAGGAAATAAGTCGTAGTGTCTCAGATTTCTCCCCACATAAGTAGAGAGAAGTGGTTGAATCGGAGATGTATTGCAAAGGTAAAGTGTTTGTTTTAGATTTAGAGGAAGTGAAGAAAAATAGTCAGAGAAGACTCCTGTGTTAAAAATGATGGAGTAAATAGTGAGGTAAGATGACTAGAGGAGGCAGAAGTTTGTGGGGCAATTGAGAGTTAGATATACGATACTCTTTATAATCAAAGTGGAAGGCCAGGCAGCAAGTCCGACTATGTGTGACTTGAGCTCAGAGGACAAGTCAGGGCTGGAAGTACACACATGGTAGTAATCCCCACACAGATGATATTTAAAGCCCAGGGACTGGATGACATCACCTAAGGAAGAAATAAATAAGAGAAGCCTTCAAGGCAACCCAAATCATCGGTGTCCAGAGCCAAGAGGGAGATTGAGGAGGTGCTGCCCCAGGAAGCAGGTAAGGCACGTGGGCATGTGACTGCGCAGCCACACAGAGCCTCGCACTCAGGAGGGCCCCGGCTACCAATTCTTAGTAATTTTATCACCGAACTTCTGTTTTGTAAGTGATGTTTGATGGGACAATGAAGCATGCAAGTGAGGAAAGTGAGGAGAGATGATACATGCAATACGTGTACCCTCCGTTCCTTGACACCCATTCACATTCGTGATGCCCCACGAACACAGAATTCCAGTGGACCCACGATGCTGGGGTGTCCAGTGAGACAGGCTCAGGGGAAGTGTAATATACAGTTACGCAGGTTACACCTGCACAGAGCAAGTGGTGATGTTGGTGCTGACAGCCTCGGGGGCCGGGGAGGGGCTGTGTTTTCTGCTACAACTGGAATTTGCTTTTAGAGCAGAAAGCAGGAAATGGTGATCTAAGGAACGCAAACAATCATATCCTTTCTTACGGACGTTACTTCCCTATACTAGCCAACTACTTACACTGAAAATGATAACATAGATGGAAGGAGAAAGATAGAGCAACAACCCATAGGTCCTTTTCTCTTTAGCCTTTCCCTTTGTACCCATAAGCCACAGAGAGAGCACTGATAGAATGCAGCGCGTCAAGAAGTGGAATAAAAATAGTTGCATTACTTCTGCGCAGCGTTTCCACTCTTCTCTGAAGAAATACACGTGCGTCTCTGAGCTACAAAATACGAATTGTGTCACTTATATGAGTTAAGTGCTCTAAAACTTCTATTTAAATCTGACATCGTGCAATATAAAGATAAATGGTAAAATTCATGCTGATATTTTAATTTTAAAATTTTCTTTACTTATGAACAACATTGAAAACAAAAAAAAACATAAGTTGAGAGAGAAATAGTGGAAGAAAAAGCTTTATTACTAGTACCTTAATATGTTTTTTTTCTTACTTTTGGAATAAGCAAGCCCACATTTTCCACTTGCTCTGGACATACCAATTATGTAACCAGTCCTGCCAGGAAGGCGAGTGAAGAAAATGATTCCAGAAGGAGGGAAGTGTCTGTCAACTATATCAAATGCTACTGAGAATTGATTAAGATAAGGGCAGAAAATTTATCATTGCTTTTGGCATGGAGACTATCTAATTAAAGTTAATTCTGTCAGTTTAGATGATGAACTATATATATGTAATAGATTTAACAATAGTAAAAATGAGGGGTGTTTATACACTCATTTTCATCTGTGATATTTTCATTTAAATGTGTTATTTTTTATTTTAATTGTAGTTCAGGAATAAATGAACATTTGTTCAATGTAAAATGGAATTGCACTGGAATTGAAATAAGTTAAAAAATGTAATTAACTTATATACTGTTTATATCTTCTGTTGTAGAAGGTAAAAATATCATTTTTTTCTTTTTCATTGTGTCCTATTTATTTCTCCCCTTTACTTTGAAAATATATAAACTAAAGGGAGTGAATTATTACTAGTTCAAATCTGGCACTTAAAAACAGCTTGTTAAGCCCCAGCTGGTGTGGCTCAGTGGATTGAGTGCCAGCTTGCAAACCAAAAGGTTGCCAGTTCAATTCCCAGTTAGGGCACAAGTCTGGGCTGCAGGCCAGGTCCCTGGTTGGGGTGTGTAAGAAGCAACCAATCTATATATCTCTCCCACGTTGATGTTTCTCTCCCTCTCTTTCTCCCTTCCCCTCTCTCTAAAAATAAACAAACACAAATCTTTTAAAATAGCATGTTAAGTAAAAATCTGTATGCTTCCTGCTATGTTGGCATCATTAAAAAATGAGGATGAAATACAATGACCAAAACTTTGCCTTCCTCCATGTTATTTACATGAAAATAAAATTTCTAGCTCATTATGTAGTAGCTTATGTCAGCCACCAGATGGCAGATGTTACCATAGTCAACAAATCCTTTCAAGAAAGGAAACTGGTTATGATTTAGAATCATGAGCTGCAGAAACATACACTTCTATTGATTTATCCTCTTTGTCCTTCTTGTTTTTGAAGAATTCATTTGGTGGGTTTGGTACTGGTTTCTGTGACAGTTTTCGCTGCATAGAGGTGGAAGGATTAAAGCTTTCCCCTATGTACAAGATGGATGATTTTGAAAGCAATTCTGGGATCTTATCAACTCCATAAAATATAAAGTGGAATCACAAAACTGGCTAACAAATTGCACTTAAATGACTATGAAGATGAATGGCAATGTTGCACGGGAGTGTTTTCCACCAAGACCAAATGAACAACCTCACTGATCTTACATCTCACATCTTACGGGGAGGAAATGCCTTAAAGATCCGAAACCAAAGCTGATATATTTACTGGTATGTTAAACTAGTTACATCACATTAAAACAAACTTTTGATGAAGTCTGTTCATTTTATCACTATGATGGTTATTTACTCCTTATATGGCAGTTTCAACTAATGAGTACAGGGAGAAAAAAAAAAACTAAGCAGGAAGGATAATTTTATACCACGGTGTTTACTGTCCCTCAATTATAAAAATTGAATTTCAGAATATGCTGGACATTATGCTTTAATTGACCAAATTCCTTTTGTGGAGTCGCATATTGTTTGTATTTTGACTGATGACATTAAATATATTTAAGCAACAGAAGCTTATAAAATGTGAACCTTCCTAAGTTTAAAATTTTCCTAAGTTGACATACTGATTTCATCTTATGATAAAGGGAATTTTTTCTCTTTGATAATTTTGCTAATAAGATAGCTGTGGATATCCTGCAGTATTGCACACTGAATATCTTTTGGTTTGACAAATATTAAAACCACAGGAATTGACTGAGAAGTTTTGGAACTTAAAAATAAATAATTAGGGTCAGAAAATAAACCAAATTTCCTACTGGAACTCTCCTTCACTCTCTCTTCCTTGATTCTATGATGCACTCTCTCCTTTATTTTTCCCCCCTCTCTCAGTCTCATCTAGGGGTGCCTCTTATGCTCGCTTCTTTGATATTTTAGCTCTCAGCCTTTTTTTTCACTCTCCACTAGTGCTCTATACACACAGGAACATTTGATTCCCTCCCAGTGTTTCAACCACAATGACTATGCTGGTTACTCTTCAAATCCCTGGAGTCAGCACCACATAGAGATTAATTATATTTAGGCTCTGGCATTAGGCTGCTGAGGTTCAATCGCTGGTTTGACCACTTAATGGTTAGGTGAACTTGATAAATACCCTCATTGTCTTGGTTTTATATCTTGTAATCTGAGAATAATAAGAATCTTAACATCTGTTGCTAAGTAAGAATGAATCAATTCATGTAATGCACTTAGCATAGTATCTGGCAAAATGTAAGGACCTAATAAATATTCCATCTAAGACTTCTTCTAGAAAATAGAGCTATATCACATGGATGGCCCTATTCAGATGTCTTTTAGAAACTTTAAAATGATATATCAAAATCTAGAAAAATCAATATCCTACCCATCCCCAACCCATTTCCTTTCTTAAATTCCTTACCCAAATTAACAACACCAAATCATCTAATTTAATGTCTCATTTATTCTGTACCAATATCTTTTTGACTCTTCCTGGTAAACATCACCTGAGTTTATTCCTTCCAGTTACTCCCTCCTTATCCATTTATGTCTTTTTATTATTTCACTCAGTAAGGGTTATGCTGACAACTGTAATGGGACCTGGCGAAATGGCAATGAAGAAGACAGTCTAGACTACTGGGAAGACTAACATGAAACAGAACTTACAACTTTATCTTAGTAATTCTGCACTTAGATGGTCCCAGTTATCCTCCAATCTCTGCTCCTTCCATCTGTTAAATTTATGAGAAGTTTCTCTTTAAAACACAAATCTATATCTCAAAATATTAGCCAAAATATCCCAACAGTACAGTTTTTTTTTTAAATGGATATGACCAAGTTAGTTTTACTTGACAATTGCAAGGGTGGTCCAATAATAGGAAATTCATTATTGTAATTCATCATATTAATGAACTAAGAAGAAGAAAAAATAGTATTTTTTAGCTCCATACTATTAACTCCATAGATTCAGTAGATGCACTAGACAAAACTTAATACCCATTCATATTAAAAACACTCAATAAACTTAACTAATATATTACAGTATATTTATGGCATCCCAGAAACCAGGGGAAAATTTAATATTAAATATTTATTATTATAATGTTTTTCCTCTAAAGCCAAGAATAAAGATACTATATTTGTAATAATTAGCATATGTTGCAAATACTAACAAATGCAATTGGACAGGAGAAGGCAATTCATGGAAAAAAGAAAAAAGACTCATGGACATGGACAACAGTGTGGTGACTGCATCGGGGAGAGGGGTGGGTGCAGGGGGAAAAGGGTATAAGGGGGATAAATGGTGATGAAAAATACAACAAAAAAGAGGACAAAGAGGTTAAACCTTCCTTATTAAGAAAAGATGTGATTATACATCTGACAAATCCAAAAGAATCCATAGAAAAATAATAATAAGATAATTTGGTAAAGACACAGGTTTAAAATGAGAATAAAAAAGTAGCAGAATATATATACACATACTTACATGCATACATACACATATATACATGCATACACATGTATGTATAAATAAAACCAGTTTGAATATATAATTGAAGATAAGACTTCATTTGTCTTTGAAAAGAAAACACCTTAACATAAACTTAACAAGAAATGTGCAATACTTATATGAGCCAAACTGTGACTTGCTTTTGAAAAAATCAAGATCTTAATGAGTAGAAAGACATACCAATTTTGGGAAAGAAAGAGTCCAAAATCATAAAAATGTCAATTTTTCAATAAGTTAAGGGATGGGAGGAAAAGCCATCTCAGATCCTTAAAAGTACTGCAAAGCCTCTATAATTTAAACAGTTTGATATTAGCACATGAATAGGCAGACAAAGCGATGGAAAAAAATAGAAAATCCAGAAATAGCTGCAATTCCATGTGGAAATTTAGTATGCAGTAGAAATGGCATCTCAAATCACAGGGTAAAAGGCGGACTTTTAAATAACTGCTGTTGTGATTACTGGACATCCATATGCAGGAAAAATAATATTGGAACCATTTCTTGCAACAGAAGCCAGGATGAATTCCCAACAGTGCAGATGTTTAAATCAAAATAAAAGAAAAAAGGAACCATGCAAGTATTTGAAAAAATCACATGTGAATTCCTCTATAATCTGGGGGTGGGTAAACTTTCCTAAATATAACTCAACATGTAGAAACAATGAGATAATAGATTGATAAATTTTACTATCTAAAAATTTAAATTTTTATGATAAAAATATACCATAAGCAAAGTAAAAATACAAATGGCAGACTGAGAAAAAAATATTTTTAACATTTACCATGAAAGGTATACTAAAATATGATACAAGTTATCCCTGAAAAGAGCTTCTAAACCTTGCAGTGAAAGAGGCCAAGAACTCTACAATTAAATGGACTGATCTGGAGAAAACTTACAGAAAAAGAAATACAAATTGCTCTTCACTGTAGGAAACACAGCCCAGCCTCAGCCGTGAGGGGACAATTGTTGCCTGGGTGATTGGTACATGGTGTCCGTCACACACATGTATACGCAAGTCTGGTCGTGTCGCTCATGCAGTTGAGAGCTTCAGATGGCTTCTCCTGGCCTATAAGGTCAGCCCTAACCTCTCAGCACAGCTTTTAAGACTTTTTAGAATCAAAGTCTAACTGTTCAGTCTAATCCCTCACCATGACCCAACTGCACAACATGATGCTGTGTTCATATCAAGGGTTTATATTTTTCTCCAAATATGATATATATTTTTTATACTTTAATGGCCTTGAAACATGCTGTTTCTTCTGTCCATACTGCCCCTTTCACTGTTCTCTGCTTGACGACATCCTGCCATTCTGCCAGGCAAAGATTCAACTTTAATGCAACAAATGAGCAGTCAGTTTATTTCCTCCTAAAATCAAACCACGGAAAATAGATTTGGCCTCAGAGTCGGTGGATTTCTATCTGCCTGTCTCTGTCTAACTCTCTCTCATACACACACACACTTCTGCCTATATCTGATTGCTGCCTTCACCCTCCTCAGCCTGTGATCTCCATGAGGTGGGAACTGGTAGCATTTAGCTCTGGGTTTATATTCTTATAGCCTTATAACCAGCAAGGAACAGAAGCTATTTCCTGCCAGCTCCAGTTAGAAAAACTCCCTAAAAGTACTCTGATTGGCTTGAGTCCCACATCTGTCTCTTGGTTAATTTCCATGACCAGGAAGGCAGAGTCCATGATTGATCCCAGTTACCATGCCTCACCATTGGGGTGAGAGAACATGATTGGCAGTCCTCGTCAGGGCCATGGTTTTTAGAATTTGAAAGGAGAAGTTTCTGAAGACAAGAAAGATGTTGTCTGGGCATACAAAGGAATAACTCTTCACCACACATGTGGAGAGAATATTAACAGCAAATGTTAGAAGGAATGGTATATCTTTTTTATGACTAAAACATTTTTATTCCTGATACGTATACATTGTAGCTCAAATACATGATAAAAACATATCAATTAATAGAAGCAACAGATCAGGAATTTGATTTAGACACTTTCATCTTTTCTCTTTTTTTTTTTCTACTTTCTAATTATTTTTAAAATAAGGATCCAGCTCTGGCTGGTGTGGTTCAGTGGATTGAGTGCTGGCCTGTGAACCAAAGGGTTGCCAGTTTGATTCCCAGTTAGGGTACATGCCTGGGTTGTGGGCCAGGTCCCCAGTAGGGGGTGTGCAAGAGGCAACACACATTGATGTTTCTCTCTGTCTCTCTCTCCCTTCTCCTCTGTCTAAAAATAAATAAATAAAATCTTTTTAAAAAAGAAATCAAATTGTCCTTTAAAAAAGAAAAAATAAAATAAAATAAGGATCTGCCTAGTGAATAAAATTCCCTAACCTAAACTTTCTAAGTTTGATCAATGTTATTCTTTGTCAACAATATTCTCCATATTCTTTCTTTCACCGACTCTATTTCCCCCCAAACCGAATACAGTATTCAAAAGGAAAACAAAATGAAAATCTAAAGAAAAAGGTTTCCTTACCTGTGAATAAGTTATTGCTCAGATACATCTTCAGAGCAGAAAGACAGGGAGCAATTACTTCCATGATATTGACTCTTACCTGGATGATCTGCCAGCGTTTGTGATGCTGTTTTAAGATCGCTACATTCCACGTCCAGAACACTGGGATGGCTGGGCAGGGTCTTCACCCGACTTGGGAACTCTGGGACTTGCAGTCAGGAAGAGTGATGGTGAGGTGTCATCACGCTGCCTCAGCTGCCTCAAGATCTCTTGGATTTATTTGGTCCACAAACATTTGAGTGCTCATTATGTGCAAAGAACTGTCCCAGGAACCATGATGGACAAGAGAAAGTGCTCAGGAGGTTAACTGTCCATGAGAAGAGAAGTGTGAAAAACAGCAGAGTAGAAATTTGAAATCACTAACTTTCCTTAAGCAAATTAAACTCACTAAGGTAAAGAGATACAGGGTCTGGCACAAATAATACCCCTTTTGTTACAAAATCTTTTATTACAAAATCATAAGCATGTAATTCTGTAACATAATGATATCACACTCAAGTACACCATATGACATTTTAGGTGAAATGCCCAAATTAAAACTATAAATTATTACACCGATATTATTACCCCACTAACCACCTTCAAGCAGGCATTACTTCCGCCAGACCCTGTATTTATTTTGCTTACCTGTTTTTTCTGATTTGTGTCTTACAATGAACAGATATTTCAAGGGTAATAAAACAAAATTAAATGAAAAGTTACTGTAAAATAAGAAAGAGTATGCCTCTCCTGACACCACAGGTGCAAATCCCATTTCTATCAGTGACCAGCTCTGTGAATTGGGGCAAGTTAGTTAATCTCTCTAAGCTCTGGCTTCTTGGCCTGTGAAATGGAGCTACTAATTCTGTCTACCCAAAAGAGTTGTGAATATTAAATAAGATAAAATGTAACAAAGTGGTTAACACTATACGTGGAATATAGAAAATGCACAAAACACTTCCAACCAAGATGGAGGCATAGGGAGACAGGCTTAGCCTCCTCGCACGACCACAAAAAGAATTACAACTAAGTCTCAAAACAAATAGCACCCAGAACTGTCAGAAAATTGAACTGTAGGGAGGTCTAACCAAGGATTTAAAGAAGCCACATTCATCTAGACAGGTAGGAAGGGTGGAGATGCAGAGGCAGACGGAGAGGCGAGCAGAGGTGGTGTGGCACAGAGAGGTGGTAGCGGTGGGAGAACGGGCATGGGTGGCCCCACATTCATGTGTGGTGGATAAAAATCAGGAGGGTTACCTTGGGGGCAAGTGATCCCAGCCCCAGACCAGACCACACAGCCCACAGTTCCAGCACCGAAAAAATAAATCCCTACAACTTCTGGCTGCAAAAACCAGTTGGGGTTGGGGTAGAAAAAAAAAAAAAACTGCTGGAGTTTTAGGAAACTCCAATTAAAGGGCCCGCATAGTCTTAGAACATACAGAAACCCATCCACTCTGGGATTCAACACCAAGGCAACAGCTGGAAGGGCACCACTCATATGTGGGGAGTGGGTGAAGTTACCGGAAATGGGGTGAGTGCTGGGCAAACCACCACAAGCCACATAGTGGCACAGTCCCCTCTCTGAGCCCTCCCCCCACACAGAGCCACAAAGCAGTGAAGAAGGTTGTCCCACCCTAGCAATTATGTAAAGCTCCACCCCACACAATTTACACCTGCCTTTTCTACAATAGGCCCTGCTACTCAGACAGGGAGTCAAAGCAGCTCTACCTAATACACAGAAACAAATACATGGTGACAAATTGAGGAGACAAAGAAATATGGCCCACATGAAAGAACAAAACCAAACCCCAGGAGAACAGCTAATGGAAATGGAGATAGCCAACCTATTAGATGCAGAGTGTGAAACACTGGTGATCAGGGTGCTCAAAGAACTCACTGAGTACAGCAACAGTATAAATGAAGAAATGAAGGTTACACTAAGTGAAATAAAGAAAAATCTATGTGGAACCAACAATGGAGAGGATGAAGCCAGGACTCAAATCAACAATTTGTAACATAAGGAAAACATAAACATTCAACCAGAACAAAAATAAGAAACAAGAATTCAAAAATAAAACAAGAATAGTGTAAGAAGTCTCTGGGACATCTCCAAATGTGCCAACATCCAACTCATAGGGATGCCAAAAGGAGAGGAGAAAGAGCAAGAGATTGAAAATTTAATTGAAAAAATAATGAAAGAAAACTTCCCTAATTTGATAAAAGAATTAGACATATAAATCTAGGAAGCAGAGTCTCAAACAAGTTGGACCCAAAGACGACCACACCAAGGCACACCATAATTAAAATGCCAAAGGTTAAAGATAAAGGGAGAATCTTAGAAGCAGAAAGAGAAAAGCAGATAGTTACCCACAAAGGAGTTCCCATAAGACTGTCAGCCGATTTCTCAAAAGAAATTTTGCAAGCAAGAAAGGACTGACAAGAAGTGATGAAAAGCAAAGACCCACAACCTAGATTACTTTATCCAGCAAAGCTATCATTTAGAATGGAAGGACAGATAAAGTGCTTCACAGATAAGATAAAGCTCAAGAAGTTCATCACCACTAAAACATTATTACATAAAATGTTAAAGGGAATTAGTTGAAAAAGAAGATCAAAACTATGAACATTAAAAAGGCAGCAAATTCACAACTATTATCAACTGAATCTAAAAAAAATAAATAAATTATAAAATGAAGCAAACAACCAGAACAGTAATAGAATCATAAATGTGGAGATCATTTGGAGGGTTATCAACTGGGAGGAGGAAGGAGGGAATGGGGGGAAGGTACAGAGATTAAGAAGCATAATTGATAGGTACAAACTACACAAGGGGATGCTAAAAACATAGGAAAATGGAAAAACCAAAGAACATATATGCATGACCCATGGACATGAACTAAGGGGGTATGGCTGGGGGGGTGGTGCCAGGTGGAGAGAGGCAAAGGGGGAAAAATTGAGACAACTGTAATAATATAATCAATAAAATATCTTAAACATTTAAAAAAGAAGATGCACTAAACAGATTATGTTCGTTATTCTTGTTATTCATAGAACGAAACTCAGCTTTGGCTAAACAAGCATAAAATATAGGAACAAGTGGTACCTAACCCAGCTTATTCTTTTCCAATATTTGCTCAAGTATGAATTCTTTAGGCTTTTCCAACTTTATATTGAACCCTCTCAGAAGCCACCCCAGGGTTCACTCCTCTGGAGTCTCCAGGCCTTGAGTTGCTGTTACCTCATGTTTTATTTCTAGCAGAAGGAGCCCATAGAACCTCAGCCCTGTTTCTAATTAGAGCCTTCAAACTAAGTGACATTTGTCACCATGAAGGTCTAACCTTGGATTACTGAAGCCTATGTTTCCCTGTAATTGAATCTGAGTGGCACCAATAAAGCGGTGATCTTTCTCTTTCGTCTTTTTCTACAACTTTATTTTTCAGGAGTATTCAGGGCCAAAATAGTGACAGCATCTTGCTCGCCTCTTCTTTGTTCTTTCCTCCACCCCACTCTTCCACCCCTCAGCTCTGAATGGGCTCTCAGTCTTCCTTCTAGCAATGAGCAAGTCAATGGCTGACTCTCCTTCTACTCAGTAGTCTCCAAAACTTGCTGACTGCCAAAGTAGTTTTTCTTTTGTGAGGAAACTTCATTTTTTCCTCTTGAACAAATGTAGTTGTTTTGTTTAGTTTTAATAATACATTTAGTTTTATACCCACCTTAGAGATTCTCAGCCAGTTCAGATAATCAACTCTTGACTTAGTTCATTTTCCCCAGACTCAGTCTTTGGATAGTTGTAAAGAGGGAACTATACCCTTATATATAGTGATGCAACTGGGAAAAAACAGCGTAATTCTCATTAAGAGAATTCTTAGAAAACAGAATTGATGGTTCTCTAAATATGATAGTTACTACTATGGTACTTCTATTAATGGACATTTAATGAGCAGTTACTATAAGTTAAGCAAGAAACACAGATCATTTAACCCTTTTAAGAATGCTATGAGTTGCTATGATTTTCTTTCCCATTTTATACTTGAAGAAACTATTGCTAATGAGTGATGGGGTCTGGGACATGTCAATTAAACTTTTAAGCTTAATAGATTTTAAGATTTACTCATATGAGACAGGAATATAACGGTCAAATAAAATATTTTTGGTGTGTATCAAAGTCCATTCACAAAAGCATGAATTTGGCTCTAAAACCTGTTTTCATTAAAGGAAAAACAACAGCAGTTTAACAATGAATTAAAGTCTGTTATCTTTAGGTATAATCTATGTTACCTACTGTTCCAAGTTTGTAAACTCCTCAGATTACTCCAGTGTTTTAGCACTGAGAAAGATTTTAAAATGTCTACTCTCATGTTTTCCAATAATGCTCTGAGGCCATCCAGTCCAACAGGGCCTATCTGGAGAAAACGCTGGGGTTATCTGGTACAACCAGGGTTCTCTGGCTGCATAGTTACTTGATTCTCCATGTAATAATTAGGCATAGGTCATTTTAAACTGGTACTGGTAGTTGGCAAATTTGGTGAGGCATCCATAAAACATTATCCAAATATTTAAATCTTCAACCAGTTTTGGTGGTAATGTAAGTTTGTTTTTATGACTTGATAGAAAAGAAAATATGTTAGTCTTCATGAGATTTATGTCCAAGATATACAAACAAGATCGGTTTTCTCAGGCACACCCAACTTCAAATGTTCAATTGTTTTTTCCATTGTCCATGAAAAGTCCCCCAAATTTTAGTTTATAGAAAATTAATGACTGAATTAAGTCAGTAAGCATTGCAAAATGAACTAGACACAAAAGATGATGCAACAAAGAAACGGAAATCACAAACAGGGGACTATCTGGCTGCATAAAAAATTATAATTAGTCATGAAAATATCTGAGGTCTAGCCTTTTGAGGCAAGACTCTTTATGCATATGGTACTTTTCCAGTAGTAAAGTTTTGTAAAACTCTGATAATGAAAAAGCAGTGTAATTGAGGTTGCAAAGAAAACTCACACAGTGCAAGGTGTCCAATGGGATAATCATTGTGTCCGCATGGGCCATTACTTTGTCTATGACCAGAAGTTTGAATAGCATTCGAAAAGACTTCATGATAATTTAATGTATTGTGTACCCAGGCAGAAATAAGTTTTCATTTATTTATGCAGCAAATATATACACATATAAATGGAAACATGACCACTAGAGGCAGTAGTTGGAGAGTGTGTGGTAAGGACCACCTGGGTTCAAATCCTGCCTCTACCACTTACTAGCACCTCAGTTTGGGCAAGTTACTTCACTTTTCCATTCCTCAGTTTCCTCACCTATAAAATGAGGGTAATAATAGAATCGAAGTCATAGAGTTGATGTGAAGATTAGACTTAAAACGGTGCCTGACATACATTGCAGTACAAATACTTACTGGGTGCCTGCCGTGTGCCATGCACTGTTCTTCATTCTGGGGAAACTGAGGGGAACAGAACAGAGAAGGCCTCTATCCTAGTCTGTAATTACATCCTATTGCAAGAGGAAATCAACCTGGGAACATAGACTATAAATAAATCAGATCATTGAAGATTATGATTAAGTACTAAGAAGACAAGAAAAGCAGTTTTTGAGAACAACTGAACTCACAATATAACTTCAGACTGATAATTTCTTATTTTAATACAACAGAAACACGCATAGATACAAGTATGTACAAGGTCTGTTCAGAAATTAGTCAGCCATGTACTATGAAAAACAGAGACATTTATTGAAGAACATAAAAGGTACAAGAAACATTGTACCTAGGACAATGACGCCTAAATTCCTTTCAAAGTAGGCACATGGGGACCTCACACAGTTCTCCCATTCGCCATCAGCTGCCCCATGGTATTTTGCTGAATCTCATCAACAGTCTCAAGTCTCTTCTCTTTCAAAGGTGATTTCAGTTTTTGGGAAAAGCCAGAAGTCTCAGGGTGCCAAATCTGGGTTTTAGGGGGGCTGAGTCACCTGGGTGATTTGATGTTTCACCAAAAAACTCTGAACAAGATGTGATGCATGAGCAGGTGCTTTGTTGTAATGAAGCTGCCAATCACCAGTTTCCCACAGCTGCATCCTTCTGAATCATCCAAACAGTTTCTGCAGAGGAATGTTCAATCTTAATGCAAAATTTGATACAGATTCATTGCTGTACTTGTGCAGTCATTTTGAATGTGATGGCCACACAGTACACACACTCACTCAACGGCATCTACCACCCCCACTGACTAATACAGTGAAGTGGTCATGGTTCACACGCATGCACTCCAGTCCACTCTCCTTAGCTGCCAGGCTGCATCGATGCCATGCAAACTGTTCTCATTATATTAACAATGGCCAGACTTTTCCCTGAGAGACCTCAGAGGATTGAGTTGGCTTTTGGTGACCCCTCACTAAAGAACTAGTGAAAATACTTTGAGAGATATATTCAAATAATAAATTGACCTCTGTTCAATGCAGGCTGGTCTCCTCTTTGTGTACTCTCCAGGTTCTGTTGTACCTTCTCCTCTTGGGCACCCCACTTTTTCACAGGAACGTGACTTTCCTACCCCTTTGCCTTCAATGTGGGTTGCCAACTCAGCAGGCAGTAGAGGACTGCTAATGGAGCTTAGCTCACGCTTAATCTCTTCTCTAATAAATGTCTGGGGTTAAGAGGTTTTATCAACAGGGCCTGTCTTTTCTTTGTGTTTGCATGATGCTTCAGCTCCCCCAGCCTCTCTGCTGGTAGTACTTCCTTGCTCTCACGTGCTTCCTCTGGGTCTTTGTCCATCGCCTACTGTGCTGTCATGATGGGCTATTTAGCCTCGTTTGTGGAAGATCAGCTTTCGTACTGAGGTTTGAATTGAAAGCAGATTTCCCTCATTGAGCAGAAATGAGAGAGTCATGACACTTCATGTGTAGCATCACTAGCCTCTCCATGGCTGGCATGGCTCAGAGGCTTACTGTTTAACACCTTCATACCCAGTATTACGTAGGCAATGGTAACCTAGTGCAGTTGCTAAGGAAAAGTGAGGACAATCAATCAGACCATAATGTCTATTGTTGGAATAATAATAATAATAATTCTGAACTTTGGGATGAAAGTGTTTGCTCATGGGGTAGAAGTCTCTAATACTGAAATATTGTTGTGCATATAGTACTTAAAATAAGAATTGCCCATTGAAATAATTTCTAAGTACTTTTCTAGAATCTGTGGTGAATTGTAAAGACTGGGGCAGTAAAAATGGGAATAAACTTGCTGGCTCTGTTTTGAGGTCACCAGTATTAAGGCGTTGGGCAAGCGGAGGGAACACGCAGGAATTTCCTCTCTCTGGGCGACCCTTCTTTCTCAAAGAGCACCGATTACCACAGCCTCCTCTTCAGTGTAGGCTGGATCTTCAGGGAGCGTATTTCCGAAAGTATTTTTTTTTTTTTAATTTTGCTTTGTTTTTTTCAACTTTAACGCATTTTTATAAAGACCATTGCCTGTGAGATTGTAGTGTAGGACCTCCACCTCAGAAGGCAGCTAAGGGCCTTGTGACTACGCCGAAGCCTTCGAACACTCAAGGTTAGTTTCACAGCAAATGCAATACTTTTCAATTATTTGTCATAGTAATACAAATTGTACCTTCAAATTATGAGTTAGCTAAAATTTGTTTGTTTTACCATGCTCTGTTGTAAGCATGTCAAGCTGTAATATTTTATTTTCACAATTCCTATGAACTAGGTATTGTTATAACAACTTTTGAGATTGTTAAATTGAGGCATGAAAAGGCTTCACTAACAAAATTCTTTACCATTAGGTACACCATTACCTCATATGGAGTTCTGAAGGAGTAAAATTCAGGAAAGGCATGGAAGTTCAATTAATAATCACGTAAATAATAGATTTTATTGTAATTAAAATTATTGTCAATGTCAAGTAATTCAAACTTTAAAATGGAACCTCTTAACCTGTAAAGCCGTGATTTAGTGGCAAAGGTATTTATTTGTCTTTTGGCTGAGAGAGGACTGCAGCTGCTCATTGTGTTTTGAATAAACAGTTGCCATGAAAATATCTTTATTAATGACCACAATGGTCTGCTGTAGTACATTTATTTTCACTTTGGATCAGTTGCTTTCGTAAAGGATATTTGTCCCACTTTGAACACAGAGGTGGCTGTAGTCAGGCAGACCCCCCTGACTGACGGGGAAGGAGCTTTATTCAGCTGTGCCTTCCAGTGAGAAACCTTGGCTAACAGGACCCACACGGAGACAGATGAAAAACAGTTGGAACTTGGGAAACTATTTGTTTTGAACCCAGAGCCAGTAATATCTTTATTTTACATTAGGAATTCAATGCTTATGTTAGAGTGCTGCTCCCTCTCCCCATGGCTCATTGTATGATTCGTCCTCCCTGGAATACGGCAGCAGGGTCCCAGCACGCATGGGAGACAGGTGAAGAAAAAATTGAGGGATAATGGATTGTGGTGTTTTCCAAAGAAAATAAGAGCAAAATGTGGACTTAGGAATAAAAGATACTTGAGAAGTTTAAATAAATCTTTTTAACCTAGAGTAATTAGCAATTACTTTTAATTGTCTGTAGTAATATTTTTTTTGCTTTTATTAATTGGAATTTTTCTAAATCCAAATTTTAAAACTTTACCAAAATTGAGCATCATATGTTTTTCACTGACTGTATTCAAGAATAATTTAAGAAGGCATTATTCAGAAGATTTGTTAATGTTTAATATGAGTAGGTGCATTCAATTCTAGCCCCTAAGGGCAAGAGAAATATTTCTGCTCTCTAGTGACAAGGAATCCTATAATTCATCTTGAATGCTTAAATAATATGTTTGAATAATTCTGTGTTTTATGACCACCACAGAGTGCAACTCAGAGGAGTTTTGTCACTGAGTACCTGCATTTAGGCACAGCATGAAGAGTGGGAGTCCCACCTCTGAAGTCTGGCTGCCACCACTCCTCAGTTCCTTCCAGCTTTGAAATGGCCAACGACTGTCTCCTGATCTCAGGGGGTGGGGGTGGGGGGCTGGGGGGATGGGGGTGTGCTGTGGGAAGAGTTGTGATAGGCCTGAAAGGGGAGGAGACTTTCAGCTTTGAAGCAGGAAGTGGGAGGCAGATCTTAATTCATACAATAGCTAACTTCATAAATGCTATTTGAAATGTATGCCGAGAGCATACATTTGAAAGAAATTCCATTTTTGTTTTGTGTGCAGTAAAGTGTTAAGGATCTCTCATTTTATTGCGACCATTCTAACATTTTCTCTCTAACCAGTGGGTTATATGAAGCATTTCCTTATGTGATACCTGGTGTCTTCTTAATCATCAACTTGTTCTAAAGCTTAAGAATTTGTGTTTACTCAATAAAACTGAAGAAATAGAGTTCCTGTTTGTCATGAAAATGTTAATTTATTAATAATGTTAATAATAAAACTGTATTTTCCATTCTGAATATTAGCTTAGAAAAGGAAGATATATATATATATATACACACATATATATATATAATTTACATATAAATGGATAAGTGCAAATGAAGACAAAGAGTTGGGAAGATACCAAAAGTTTTACCTTGAGTACCATATGTTGTTGTTAGTGTGTGCCTATGTCATGTGTAGCTAGAAAAATGAAGAAAGAGAGATTACAATTAAAATGTCAAAAAATACTTACAGTATGCTTAATGGTGCTTTCTGTCTCTGTGAGCTCACTTTATTACCTCTCTGCCCCCAATACTGGAAAGAGTTAAATGTCCTGACTAAATATTAAAGCACTATTTCACAATTTGTCATTTAAAACACTTTACTTTTTGAGTATTTTAGCAATCAAATGTATTTAAAACTGTGAGCACATTAATACAAAATCTAGTTTCGATTATAAGGTGTTATAATATGTTGGCTTTAAAAACGTTGTATTTTTAATTACAAAAGCAATACATGATTTCACCACAACTTATGGTGAAATCCTTCTCTTGTTGCTACCTCAAATGGGAATGAGCTTAAAACTCTGGTATTTAATATGATCAGTGACTTTTTTCTTTTCATTCTTTTTTGTTTTAGAAAAATAAGTGCTTGTGTCTACATTTTTATAAACAAATAGCATGTCTTTCCCATCTTTTTCATGTTTATGCTATTTTAAATCTTCTCTCTCTCTCATTGGAATGTTAAACAAACAAAAATAACTTCCACAGCTGAAGTCTTTTTCGAAAGGAACGTTTTGTTGAGCCAAATGTTGGCCAAACAAGACCAGTCTTGGGACATGGAGTCTAACCCACCAGCATCGTGTTTAGGTAGAGAAGACCACCTGGCTGGTGTCCCTGAATTTGAAGTATTTTTAGACATCAGGTAGGAAAGATAGTCTGGAAGAAGTTATCCTAGCTATAGTCACAGGGGTGGGAGAAGGTCCCAGAGACGCAGGGCCCTCTCTGGCGTGGGCACAGAGTCCAAAGAAAGGAAGCATCGGCTCCCGTGGACGGGCTGTGGGCAGCGGTCCAGAAAGCCCGCGTGCAAACAAACGCGGAGCTAAAGCTTCTGGAGTCAGGCCGTGCCTGGCTACAATAATCTGCAGAAATACCACCTGCAGATTAATCTGAAGTTCCAACAGGCGGTGGAAGAAATGTGAGCAGCCTTTCATCTGGCCCGCAGCCATTAGCAAATCAATCAATTCTGTCTGTTTTTCTCACTCTCCGGATGCTTTAATTTAATTTAGAACATCTCAGAATTTTCTCCTTATCAGCAACATGAATGTCTTATTCACTGCAAATGAGTCAATAGATCAACCTCTGTAAAGAGGGAAAATGATAAGAGGCAACAAATGAAGGAAAAAAGAGAACGAAAAATAGGAAAATACTGAAAGCCATTTGTAAATAATACCCATATTTTCCACTACTACAAATAAACACCACCAATTAGGTTTTAGACCACGTCCTTATAGATATTTCCTATCTATTTATAAGTAGATGGATCACTATTCTCTATTTAGACATCAGCCTCTTTCTCTGTTTATGCTTTTCAGTTAATGTGTTGTCAATGTTGTTCATTGTCATTATGCAGAAATCTAAGTGAGCATTTTTTAAATGCTGACTGTATAAGTGTACAATAAGTTATTTAACCCGCCCTTCTTAATAGATGTTTATGGAATTTTTCAGGTTTTTTTTCCTACTGAGGACAATGAATAAACCTATTGTCACAGACATTTTTGCACAATTGTCTAAATATTTACTTAAGGTAAATTTTAAAGAAATTAGGTTTTAAAAGCTGTATGTACTTAAAAAAATAAAGCAATTATGCACATTCAAAATGTCTTCCTGAAAGTCTATACCAATTTATACCCTTACTGTTAATGAAGATAATTTGTTTACACATAAGCTTCAGCATCACTAAAATCTTTTTTTAATGCCTCCTAGCAAATCTCAAGTGTAGTAAAATCAAAACCAAGAAAGAAAAAAATGTCCCCCAAACTGCTGCAATCCTTCAGTCAATGCAGCACTGAGCTCATAACCTACATCAATTTTCAGTTTATACCTTTAATATATCCTGGGGCCGTTCTTCAACCTCTTCCGCAAAATTCAATTTTAATTTATATTTGTCCACATTCTTTCAAAGGTGGTTTGAACAGATGCAGGCTATTGAAAATAATGAAAGCAAATTTCTCAGTACTTCCCTTGAGCTATTTTATGGTTCCTACTTTAATAGGCAGGAGATAGTCAGGAAATGATTCTGCTATTTCTTAAAGATTTCACAATTCTATATTCAATAAAGAATGTGAATTCCTGGAAGGTATGGTATTTTTGAGGTGTTTAATGTCAGCTCCCATGAAGGATAGATTCACACCCCAAATCTCATAGGATTCCATGCTGTAGAATTTACCAGTTTGCTAACTTCTCAAATAGGATTTTAGTATCATTGTTGCAGGTTACTTGAGAAGAAAAGTGTATCAAAATATTGTATAGTAACCTTCAACTGTTGGTTAAAATGGCAACAATGGGACTTTTTTTCACTTTGAAAGAGCAATAAAGAGGAGCCTTGGGGGATGAAATCTCGCTTACCTCACCATCTGGATTGTGAATGTGAAAGGATATTACTAAAACCAAAAGCATAAAAAGGCAAATAATGTTCTAACTTTAATTTGTTTGCTTAATGAATGGATTCCTTAATGTTGACCTATGATGTGCCATGGACTTTTAAAACGTAAAGATAAAAAAATGGATAAGATGATATGACTAGAATATATTTCCATTTTAAGTACTTGTTCCTAAACAGAAAGAAAAGCTAGCCAGGACATGAAACATAAAAAAAAAATATGAAACTATTGTTGCAAAACTCAAGTGTTGGCTGTTGGCAGGAGTGGGGAATTTGCTCAGGATGAAGAGGCGTGGACAGGTGGAAAATTTTCCTCTTCAAGAGGGTGGGAGGGTGTGGGAGGGGACAGGAGGCAAAGACAAATAAAATACTTTTGTGGCTACAGTTACTCATTAATTTTTATGTGTTAGTAGAGACACAGATTTTAATATTATTCTTAGAATAGTAGGGTAATATTTAGGAGGTTGGGAAACTATGAAATAATAGTATTTTTTAAATGATGGAAAAAACTTAACAGGATGAGCAACAACATAGGAAGAGGTTAAAAATGGTAAGTATTAAATACAATGAGAATAAAACCAAAATACAGGTATCATCTTCACAATAAATTCAAAAGAACTAAATTTCTTTATTATGAAATAAGAAATATCAAATTATACTTAAAAAATATAAAGATATGGATTGTTTATAAGAAACAAACCTGGAATAAAATGAAGACAAAGGTTGAAAAGAAAAGAATGTGCAGTTATAAAGGCAAATACAAATAAAAAAGGACTGACAGTATCAATATATCAGATAAACAAAATCTCCAACTGCATTAAATGAGACAAAGGAGTCACACCAGGGTAAAAGCTATAGAGCAAAGTAAAGTTTATATCTTCATTCACCAGGCACATAACATCAAAAATATATAAAACAAAATCCTCCAGAAATACAAAGATAACTTAACCAGGTAAAGAGTCAATGCATTAAAAACAGGATCAGCAGACTCCTTTTCAAATATTTACAAACACATGTATTCAAAACTTTTGTCTCATACTGACAGGGATGGGTGTTGTTTTCTTACATTATTAGATCATGTGCAATGGGAATCACACACTTTGCTTCCCAGGGAGCCACCGAGGCCACATTCTCCAGTCAATCCCACAGAACTAAACATCCACAGAATCATGGACAAATAACCAGAAGTACTATTCTAAACAACCACCCGATCAGAAGGGAAATCAAAAGGCCAATAATGGCAAATTAATGAGTTTTATGAGCACTTCCCTTGAAAATCTATGCAACTGTGGACTTGAACATTCCATCAACGAAGAACGTCTGACATTTAACAATTAAGAATTCCAATTACGGAAAGAGAAAACCAAGTTCTGTTATTGTAGGAGCTGACCTATTTTAGGCTTCTGGCTTATCTAGTAGTATATTTAAGGTCACACTACACCAAATTCATGGGGAGGCCTGGCAAGGATTCAGGCCTATTTTTGAGAATTTTTCTGTCACAGCAGGAGCATGAGCTGGGCTATTCTGGCCCTAACGGGCCCAGGGGCAGATTCTCAGCAAGGAAGAAGCATCTCAGTCAAGAACAAAAATTAGAGGGCTTCCAAACACTTCCCCCTCTGCCGCCCTGCCGCCAGAAATGTATACTCACTGGCAGCTGGATGCGTACTCAGGAGTCTGGGTGGTTCTCAGCAGGCTGATGGTGCCAGGGCATGAGAGCAGCGCCAGGGCTAGGGATTAGCACCCAGAAAGGCACTGTTAGGGTGGTGCAGGTTGTACCTTGGCCATGTGCCCACTGAAGGCCGGTAGATCCTTCAGTCCAGCCCTGCGCCAATGGCCAAGTCATGAGTCAGCTTGCCCACATCTCTGTGCCCATGTGAAGAGGTACCTTCTTCTGTCTTGGGGTCATGAATGTTAGGGGTGGTCACAGACTACAGTGCAAGACAAAGGCTGCCATTTCTCTGGGGCCATAGAGGAGTTTGGGAAGCCATGCAGATGATGCGATAATAAACTGACACACTGGTATGACTCAGCGTTCTGCAGGGAGCTGGGAACAGAAGGAGGGGCACAGTGTCTTTTGCTTTCACTGTCTGAGCTGTGCTCCTGAGAGCCCCTGGCCTCCAACCACAGAAGGAACAAGGCTGCCCCCTCTTCAGGCATCACAGAACCAAATGTGGCTCTGCCCTGGTGGTAGGTACCTCTGAGGCTGCACATGCGCCGCTTGGTGCCACCTCCCACAGGCTTCAACGGCCAGCTTTCAGGAAGGGTGGAGTTTTCCCAGCCCTTTGCAACCCTACAGATTCAGAATGTCATATAGGGCTCCGTGGAATTGCAAGAGCTTGCTACTCAGTCTGAAACCTAAGAGCATCAGAATCCCCTGGGAGACAAGACCCCCAGGTGACTGGTGCGCATCCCTCAAATCTGGGAAGCAGTTTGTGCTAGACTGTCCCCTTTCTGGCTAAGTTAGAGTTAGTGCAAGAGAAGGTATGCCATTATTTTTAAAGCTGAGGTCACCGGAGTGGTCGGTGGTTGACAGGTTCCTACCCTTTTCTCTGGCCTAAGCTCCTTAGAGGTCTTGAACACCGGGTGTGTGCATGATTGCGAGTTGCTGTTGGACTATAGGGTTGTTCCAGCCCTGTCTGGAGCCCTGAACCCAATTCTAATGTCTGTAGTTAAGGCTCTCTGAGCGTCAGCTGTTTGAAGAATGTAATATAAGTGCCACTCAGTTGGACGGTGAAGGACATGCTCCTGATGAGTTTATCCTTTCCAGAACCCTGAACTAGCTGGTTCTCATCTCAGAAAATGTCATGGTGTCACCTTTCCATCCATCAGGAAACACCACCTTACACGCAGTAGCTCTCTCTCCTAGGTGACAATGACCTGTCAGATGTGCAATGTGTTTATCTCCTGTCCTCCAAAGGAAACTGTCCTTTGTGGGCAAGCCAAGATTTACCAAAATGCTGAAATTAGGTGTTTTCTTACAATCCTATGTTTGATTTAGACACAGTGTGTCATATTTTTAAGGCATGATTTCAACAATAATAGCACAAACTTTAATCATCACTTTGTTTAAAACAAAATATATATAGTCCACTCATCATGAAGATTTCCAAATATCTATTATACATACATGCTTTGCGATGCCACTTTCAAAAAGGATCTACCAAATGTCTTTTTAAATATGGCATTTTCGAATTCCTGGGCACTGGCCTTCCTTTGTCACCACGATGCTAAAGAAGGAAGTGGGTCATCCTGTGTAATGCGCTGAGGTCTAATCTCTGAGGGGAAACAAAACGTAAAAACACAGCCTCTCTCAACAGGTTACAGTCCAGAGTGGCACCCACAAAACAGAGAAAATTAAATATTATATTACATTTACAATGCCTAGCTTGAAGGTCACAGAGAAACCCTATCACTTGCTCTAGGAATCTGGGAAGCCTACTTCCAAAACATTTGATTTAAACATTCCACTTAAATAGAGCCAGGCTTTTCAGTGAATGTAGGCATAGAAATAAAAATTAGATGTCGGACAGCATATGTGTGCTGATAAACTATAAAATGCCTCTCCCAGAATGTCTAATTTCAAACGTCCTCTTTGTCTTTTAGTTTAAAATTGTTGTGAGGATGTCCTCCTACTCGTGACAAACGCACCGGTTAGAGACCAGGGGCCGAGTCATGGGGCTGGGGATGGGGAGAAGCTTGAAGGCCATATATCACACACGCGGAGCTCGAGAAAAGCTGGGAAGAGAATTATAATAGTGTAATCGATCTTCTGCTTATCGATGCAATGCATCTCCATTGCCAAAAGTACAGAAAATTAATAAAGAAGCTATTTCATCTAATGTACCAATCAGAGATGATTGCTTTAAGCCTTTAAGACCATATTTTACTAGAATTTTTGTGTTGCATTTATACTCTAATACAAATATATGCGTTGACATCCTGCTGTGAATTCTTGGGATCGGCTGTGGGAGTGCGAGGAGAGGGATGCAGGAAGGTACAATTCATGTCTCTTTCAGTTGAAATTGCTTTGTCTTGCTTCAATTTTCAGTGCTATCATGCTGATGTATGGTTTGACAAGGTACCCTCTTCGCACCATTCAGTATTCGCTTATGTTGTCTACACCGTTCTATGTGAGGTTTGACAGATACGCAGGTTGAACAAAATGGAAATCATTCCCTCCGAGTTCTGTCGTGGGCTTTGATTTAGTAAGCACATGAAAATTAAGAGTTACTCAGTTCCCTCAAAGGTTTCAAATGTCCATATCTGCTTCAGTGTGAGGAAAATGTTAAGTCCTTCAAAATGTGTTTCTGATATAATTAATATAAACCTTTTTTGGGGGGGAGTTATATGGCTATTAATCCCCAATTACCTATGTTTTCCAGAATGGAACTGCTTGACTGAGAGTTTTATGTCTTAAAGACATTATTTTAGATACCCTGCAAGAAAAAATTGCGCCAAATATGGCCCTCAGTCATAGTACAGACTATCCAGAATGAGAGTTATGAAGCCTATGAAATATACTAATGATGAGCTCAATGACGGGCATAAATTCCAGGGAAAAGCAGAGCTGACTTGCCTTCACGCCTTCCTGAGAAACCCCAATCACCCTCTCAGATTCTCCTGGGCATCAGGAAACGCCGAGTTCTCAGTCTATAGACCCTGCCATGATACCTTCATTAGACTACGTACGTATACTTCTGTCATGGCACTTAACTCCCTTGTTCTTGTTTCTTTCTTCTTTCCTAGACAGACAGTACATTGGGACCAGGTAGGATGATATTCATTTTTGCATTCCTGAGAAACAGCACCTGGCCCATAAAATTCTTAAATAAATGCTATTGGAATTTATGAAACTGAGAGAAGTTCAGGAGAGGAACTAGAAATTAAAATCTTTTTGATTCTGAGGTACCAGCAGCTTCTATAAGAAGATAAAATTTCAGAAAATAATTATAACATACAGTGGAACTAAAAAGAGACCCAGGTCAGAGTGTTCTGGCCCTGAAGGTGTCCTCCCTCATACTTACAAGTGGGAAGTAATAAATTTGCTTGACATTTTGAAAGTTGTGATAAAAATTCAAAGGCAAATTAACTTTAGAAACTAGCCTTTCTTTACATAAGGCAGGGAAGCTGAAACAATAAAGTTTCTTTCAGACTTTTTAAAAGAAGGAATTTTCTAAATAATTGAATGGTTTCCAATTATTTGAGATAGTGTTTCCCAACCTCTTCTTTGTCACTTACATTGCTTTCGCTTTCTAGCACTTTTTAAGCCAAATTTTCAAAACACAAATATAGTTGAAACAGGCATTCAATGTGAAGCAACCTGGCTGTGGGAGGCCTGCAGGGGAGGGGAGACGGCTATATTACTGAGGAGGTCGGCAGGCCTTGTACGTTTTCATAATATGCATGTACAAGGAGGGGACCCAAGAAAGACAGAATTTATTTATAAAAAAGGGGTTTTTATTCTTACATGTTCAAATTTCAGTCACCTTCAAAGTACTCCCCATTTGATGCATGTATCTATTGAGATATGCATCAAATGGGGAGTTTTCTGAACACAGTTTGTGAACTCATCGATTTTGATGCCTTTCAGTGTATCTGATGTTTTTTTGTTTCACCTCTTTCACATTGGCAAAACATTTCCCTTTGAGGACTTTTTTCACCCGGGGAAACAAAAAACAGTTTCTTGGGGCAAGGTTGGGTGAATGGGGATGGTGTGGCATGGGGGTCATGCCAGTTTTGGTCAAAAACTGCTGAACCCTCAGAGCAGTGTGGGCAGATGTGTTCATAAATCACTCATTATACAATGAGCAAATGCAATCGATGTCTTCCAACAAAAATTCACTGAAGCCAAATGCAGCTTCTCACAACAATGCCAGCTGGTACACTGATACAGATGGGCTCCTAGAACACTCACCTGGGGGGGAAGCCTATACTACAAGGGGCCTGCCCTCCAGAAGATAATTCCATTATTTGAGGTTCCCCTTCTCATATATGATGTATGAGGAAACAATAAAGTCTTAATTGCCTAAGAACACATTTCAGGAAAATTCTGGAAGAGAGCAATATATTTGAATATAAAATGCAATGGTTCAGGTTTTCCATATAATTTCTGTCACTTTCACCAAATCTATAAAGATTTGATTATACTGCACTGTTATGCTCAAGTTTTTCATAAGCCCTTCTTTTAAAAATCTCTTTAGGAATGGGTTGCTTTCTCAGTATTATTTTTAGCCTGATTAAATTTATTTTTAAGTTGAAACCCAAATTTCTTGAGATTGTGTCTGGGTTACAACATTTTATTACAGAACTAGAAAAAAAGTATTGACATTGGAAGGAAACTTGTGATGTTTCCTAACCTGATCCTAAACAAAGCGAATAGAAACACAAGTCCTGGTCACAGCGCTGTCAGAAGGACATACATGTCCAAGCGGTGTTGGCTGTTTACCTGGTTCTCCCACCTACCTTGTGGATTTCCTATTAACTAGGAATGAACTAAATCATTCACTACTTAAAATAAAATTGTTGGTTAGATTAAATGTTTTAGAATATAAGCTCTATAAAAGGAGGAATTTTCATCTGTTTTCCAAAGCCTGAAACAAAATCGGTGCTTTATAAAGTCTTTTTAAATTAATTAATTTAATAAATGAATAGCCTTGAAACATTAAATATATTTAACATTAGAACTCTACTAAATATATTTCAATTTTGAATTATTCAGACTCACTATTAAAACTTCCACATATCCTCACATTATTAAAGTGTTTTAATTTTGAGGTGCCAGGTTATTTTGGGGGGTTCTTATTTTATGGGTTGATAGAAATAAGTTTTATTGGGATTTAACCTCTGCTTTAAAACTTTTAGAGGCAGGGAGCTTACTCTATATTTGTTCAAACTTAGGCTTTTTCTTAATGCCGAGACTCTTCTCTCTGTAATTCATGGGGGAAAACCAAGAAATATGACTTAATTATTATAGGTAGCAATATTTTGGCAGCAAACTATCTAATAAATTAACTCATTAACCTACCCAACCACCCATCTATTCATAATGGCTCTGCCCTGGTAGCTGGCACAATGTATGAATTAGAAGTGTATGGTGTAGAGTGGTTCAATAAAGTCTTCATGTTTAATATTTATTGGGTCTCCTCAGTGTGTCTGCCAAATATCCCATTAGATCACACTTCTCACCTTCAAAAAGTAAGGCTAAAACATCTTGTAAAGTCTCGGTGGAATGAGGCAACTGGCCAAACCAAAAAATAAATTTAAAAAGTAATGACTGTCATTTTATTCTTGAATCTTGATTCTTTCATGCTCAGTCTAAAACAATAAATCTGAAACAGAGGAAATGGGGCATATTCAGCCTGCTGTACAGGCCATTGCAAGTAGACCCATCCATTTGCAAAAGGCTATGTTGAGCTGCCTTCGTGGTAGAAGACTTGACTTGTGTTTTAAGAGGTAATGAACTTCATCATTTTTTAAAAATGTGGTGATACAAAGTTTGAGGAAAAGTTTCTCTAGAAATTTGCGTCTAATCAGGCAGTAACTTAAGAAAAATATTTCTTCCAGGTATTTTTTAATTCATTTTTATTTATTCATTTATTTTACTTACTGTATTATTTAAAAATCCCATTCCCACACCCCCTCTCTTTGGCAATCATCAGATGTTCTTTGTATCTATGGGACAGTTTCTGTTTGTGTGTTTCTTCATTTACTTTAGTTTTTTTAAGTCCACATATAAGCGAGATCATATGGTATTTGTCTTTCTCCATATGACTTATTTCACTTAGTGTAATACCCTCTAGGTCCATCCATGTTGCTGCAAATGGCAAGATTTCATTCTTTTATATTGCTGAGTATTATTTTATCATATATATATATATATCACATCTTCATCCATTCATCTATTGATGAACACCTAGGTTGCTTCCATATTTTGGCCATTGTAAATAATGCTGCAATGAATATAGAGATGCATATGTGTTTTTGAATTAGTGATTCTGTTGTTCTCAAACAAATACCCAATATTTTTAAACAACTGACTTTCTAAATTGAACTATTTCCCCCACTAGCCCAACTTCAACCGAGCAATACACTCCCAAGAGCAATGATGTAGAGAGGCGCTTACCCTTTTCCTCCAGATCATGAAGCTGGGAGGTTAGTGATTGAAAGATCTTGAAATTTCCTACAAGTGGTGGAGCTGTGCATTTTGCTGGATGCCAGATCAGTTGCAGGACCTGAGGACCATGCTGGTGGAGCATCAGAGTGCGGTGGGAACCCTGGTAAAAGAATCACTGGAAAGCTTGGTGGGTCTACTGTGAAGGTGGCTCTTGAACTGGAAAGCTCATTCTGGTCTAGAAAGTATAAAAGCAGGAGTCTTGCTCTTGTGGTGTGCCTAGCAAAAGGGTCTATTCTGAAATTTGCCTAAGAAGAAAAGTCAAAGGGAGGAAAGGGGATCATCATCCCAAGTCTGGTGGCTCTAGGAAAGAACAGAAGAGGATCGCTTTGATTCCCCTGGCTTCCTGTGAAGGGGTATGGAGATTAGAAAGGGAGCCTAGGCTATAGGGTTGTCCAGTCATTTGACCAAGTGGGGAGACCTTTCACCTTATCAGTAATGTTACCTGGCTGCTTTTGTTTTCCCCAGTGCCTCTTATGTGGGGTTGAGAGGAGGGCTGAGCAGGAGGCAGAAAGAAAAGGTGAAGCCTGTTGCCTGAATAATTGATTGTTTTTTTTTTTCATAATATGAGGTACTTAGTCTTATGAGTCCTCACCTATGAGTCCTAGTCCCAAAACCCTACTGCATATTCACCTGTCTCACTGCCCTGTTCAAATGCTACTAATGGTTTTCAGTGGCTGCGAGCAAAAATCCTAGCTCCTCTGAGGATCATAGTTATGGCATTTGGTCTTTACCTACCTTTCTAGCCTCTCTCATCTGTTAACCCCAATCTTTTTGTGTTTTAACCAGATAGAACAACCTGGTACTATCCAACTTTCTCCTGAAATCATGCTTTCACTCATTCAACAAAATATATTAATTACCTCTCATGCATCAGGCACTCTTCCAGGCATTAAGGATATAGTAGGTAAATCAGATATTCTTATAGTTTAATGAATAGGATTTTTTGTCTCAATAAATTCTGTTCCTGCTTCTTAAATTTGTTTTATTTGCTCTTCTACCATAAATTAAATGTTACCTCCACTGTAAGGCCTTCATTCAGGTAGAATAAATGCTATCTGTCTCTACTTTGCATGTATTGTCTGATAGAACTGTGTCTATATTACTTGATTGTCTCCCTACCTAGTCTGAGATCTTATTGACCCGAGATGTGTTGCACCTATCAGTGTACCTACAACATCTGGCAGGCTGTGGGCAGTTAAAAAAGTGCCTATTGAAATGTCTCAACCTTATTGTCTTTTGTTTAAGTGTCTTCCTTACTTTTGTATTTTCTCAGGGATTATATAACATACAGAGACTTGGCAATCCAAGTTTAGTTCAGAACAGTTATACAACCAAAATATGCTTTATAGAAGTTTATTTCAGGCAGCACTGGTTAAATGATTTAACATATTTTTTCTGTATCTAAACAGTGAAGCCATTCCTGTCTTTTGGGCAAAAAATAAAGTACATAGCTTCCCAAATTATTCTCAGAATTAAGGATAAACAGCTGCTATCATTTTGAAAATTAAACCTATTTTGACCATCAGAAGTTCATTTCAATGCATGCAAAAATAGAGCTATATATAGTACACACAGACTTGCATGTTGCTAAGTTATAATGACTGAGTCACTCATTAAGGAGTGGCTTACATCTGGGACTTGTCTTGAAAACAAGATTTTTCCCCATCAAATGGTTGTTTTCCTTTCTTCAGTATTTAATAAAAACTAAAGTAATACAAGATTTCAAATGGCAATCTGTGACATTTTCAAAACTATCACTTGAACTTTATTGATCAACTCTATTAGAAGGATGAAAATAAATAAGTGTGTAGTTGGTTAGAGCCCTAGGCAGCTTCAGAATTTACAAGGCACAGAAATAGCAGAATAATTTCAAGTAAACGAAATGGGCATCAAAGGAGTGAGGAGCTCAGCCTGCCATTTTGTCTGGCAGCCTAGCATGACATGAGAGTAGTAGAAGCAGCAGGTGGGATGGGATCACAAGGAAAAACAATCATGCAATAAGGTAGCAGCAATTAGTATATAAAATCTAGCAAGTACAACAGAATAATGGCCAAGTCAGGAGATGAGAGCATGGCGGTCTGACACAAGGCCAAGTATCCACACACACACCCGCAACACCTCTGCCTTGTGCATGCTGCCTGGTTCTCACATGCAACACCAGAAAGATGGCAGAGAATTAATCCTGAAATGAAGGAGATTTATTTTTACCACCTGGTGCAATGGGCTTGAAGTATAAATCAAATTGACTTACAGGAAAAAAAATTACACTTCTTGCATACTTGAGTTTAGGAGCTGCTATGCAAATATGTTGCACTATATTACTGTACATGTGTGTGTATTTCTGAAGGATGTATTTCTAGAAGTGAAATACTAGGTGAAAATATAGTATGTGCCTATGTGGAATATAATAAATAAAATAAACCGACGAAATGGAGACAAACTCATGGGTACAGAGAACAGTCTGACACCTGCCAGAGGGGAGGGGGTGGCGGTCTCAATCAGAAGAGGAAAAGGATTAAATAAAGAAAAAAAACTCATAGATGCAGACAACCGTATGGTGATTGACAAAGGGCAGGGGGCTGGGGGAGGTACGGAGGATAAAGAGGGGATAAATGGTGATGGAAGGAGACTTGACTTGTTGTGCTAAACACACAATACAGTACAGATGGTGTATTGTAGAATTGTATACCTGAAATCTATATAATTGTATCAACCAATATCACCCCAATAAATTCAATAAAAATAAAAATGTATGTAGTATGTATCTTTCACATTTTGGTAGATACTACCAAATTGTCCTCTAAATTAAATATACTTTTATTTTTCTACTAATGATGTATAAGAGTGCCTTTTGTCTGGTGTGTTCCCCAATATTTATCAATAGCTTCTAAAGATTCCTTTACCTAAAATCTCTTTTAATTTATTTCCATAGAAATATCTTTTGTGGTTTGCTTCCAGAAAGTCTTTGCCCAAAGATAATTACTTGCATTTAGTTTAATTCCATTCAAATCCAATGTCATTAATTCATTTTTATCATCTATTTCCTTTGCTTTGCAGTGATTACATTGAATCAGGTCCTTTACAAATAGCATTTCTCATCTTAACGACGTTATTTCAGTGGTCCTCAAAGTGTGTTGCCTAGACAAGCAGCATCAGCATCACCTGGGACCTTTTTGAGATATGCAAATTCAGGGGCCCTGCTACAGAAAACCTACGGAGGACCCAGCAGTCCGGTTTCTCCTTTTATAAGACCTCCAGGTAATTCTAATACACCCTACAACCTGAGAACCACTGCATTATGCCCGTTTCATACATGAGGCACTGAACTGAAGATGTAAGCAGCTTGCTCAAGGTCATCAGAAGCATGTGACCAGTCTGACTTCAAACTCAGCAGAATCCTTCTTCCTTGAGAGGAAGTAAACTTTAATAGGATACAAAGTATAAGATGTGGTATTGAGGGAGGGCAGTGTGGTAAAGTATGAGAGTGCAGAACTCTGAGAAAACCAAGAAGCAGCAAAAGTCTGTGGACAGCCACTATTACTATTACGGTCAGGCAGTTACTAAGAGAGAAAACTAGGACCCGAACACCAGGAGAGAGAGACAGACTTTGTCATTACATCAAATGAGCCTGAAAGGGACCCAGGGTCTGTGATTCTCTTTGTTCTCACAAATATGCCAGAAATGTGGAGGCCTGACCGCATGCAGGGCACAGGCCCATGATAATGGGTTAGAATTATTGTAATGCTCATGTTTAATCAAACTGTTTGGGTATCATTTGCTATTCATTTGTATGAGTTCTTTATATATTTTGAATATTAATTCCTTATCAGTGTATTATTTGTAAATACTTTCTCCCATTTAGTATGTCACCTTGACATTTACATCTTTTTTGGGGGGAGAAGATTTAATAATGATTGATTTCATAAGAAAATAATTTTTTAAAATTTGAATAGACATAATTTTATTGACTATTGTAAAATATTTCCCCAAGCTACCACAAATGCTCTAAATACATAGTTTTTTTCTTTATTTTTAATGGTTTTCTTTGCTGTGTAGAGCTTTTTAGTTTCATGTAGTCTAACTTGTTGATTTTTGCTTTTATCATGATTACTTTGGATGTCAGATTAAAAAAAATCATCACTGAGACACATGTCAAAGAGCTTATCACCTCCACCTGTGTTTTCTTCTAGAATGTGTATGGTTTCAGGTCTTACATTCAAGTCTGCAATTCATTTTGAGTTAATTTTCGTTTATGGTGTTAGAAAATGGTCCAGTTTTGTATTTTTCATGTGACTGTCTAGTTTTCCTCATACCCTTTATTAAAGAGACTGTTCTTTACCCTTTGTATATTCTTGGTTCCTTTATCATAAATTAATTGCTCATATATTATTTCTGGGCTCTCTCTATTCTGTTCCACTGATTTATGTGTCTGTTTTTATACCAATACCACACTATTTTAATTACTATCACTTTGTAATAAAGAGTGAAATCAGGGAGCATGATGCCTTCAGTTTTGTTCTTTCTTAAAATTGCTCTGACTATTCAGAGACTTTTGTGGTTCCATACAAATTTTAGTATTGTTGGGTCTATTACCATGAGAAAAATGCCGTTGGGATTTTGATAAGGATTGCGTTGAATCTGTAAATTTCTTCCGGTGGGACACAATATTAATTCTTTCAACCCATAAATATAGAATATCTTCCCATTTATTTGTGTCTTCTTCAAGTTCTTTCTTTAGCGTTCAGCATACAGATCTTCACCTTCTTGGGTAAACTTACTCGTAGGTATTTTATTCATTTCAATGCAGTTCTAAATGAGACTTTTTTTACTTTCTCTTTCTGATAGTTTGTTATTAGTGTATAGAAATGCAACACATTTTTGTATATTGATTTTGTCTCCTGCAACATTACTCAATTTTCTTATTAGTTCTAACATTTTTTGATACTCTTTAGGGCTTTCTGTATATAATATCAAGTCATCTGTAAATAGTAACAATTTTTACTCTTTTCTTACCTATTTGGATGCCTTTTCTTTTCTTGTGTAATTCCTTTGGCTAACATTTTCAATACTCCATTGAATAAAACTGACAAGAGTAGGCAACTTGTCTACTTCCTGATGACGAGGAAAGGCTTTCGGCTTTCCATTACTGAGTATGATGTTAGCTGTGGGCTACCCATATAAGACCTTTACTGTGTTGAGGTACGTTCCCTCAATACCTGCTTTGTTGAATTTTGTCAAATGCTTTGTTTCCCAAAGATGATATACAAACGGCCAACAGGTACATGAAAAGATGCAGAGAAATGTAAATCAAATCCACAGTGAGATATCACCTTACATCTGTTAGAATGGCTATTATAAAAAATGTAAGAAATAACGAGTGTTGATGAGTATGTGGCAAAAAAGGACCCCTTCATGCACTGTTGGTGGGGATGTAAATTGGTGTAACCACTTTGGAAACAGTTTAGAAGTTCTTCACAATATTGCAAATTAAACTACCATACGATCCAGCTGTTCTACTTCTGGATGTTTATCTGAATAAAATAAGAACACCCTACATTTATTGCAGTACTATTTACAATATCAAAGATATGGAAACCACCTAAGTATCCCTCAATGGATGAGTAGGTGAAAAGATTATATATATGTATATATATGATTATATATAAAAATCGAATATTATTCAGCCATAAAAAGAATAAAATTTTACCCTTTGTGACAACATGAGGGGATCTGAAAGGCATCGTGCTAAGTGTAATATCAGACTTTCAGAGAAAGACAGACACCGTACGATACTTCTTATAGGTGGAACCTAAAAAGAAACCAAGCTCATAGATACTGAGAATAAAGTGGTGATTGCCAGATGTTGGGGAATGGGATTGGGAAAAAATTAGTGAAGGGGTCAAAATGTAAAACAAAAACAGTAAAAATAAATTTAATTAGTTAATTAATTAATTGATTAAATGGGATAGACCTAAAAAACATGGCATGTGCTCTAATCGTAATAAAACTATAGTGAACATTTTTAAAAGCCTGTTCAGAATTTTCATGACTAGCTCTTCAGTATCTAATGAAAATAGATTGATCACTTAGGGACAGAAATTTAGTACATAAAATGAGTTTATGGAGATCAAAATTTATTATTATAGACTCTTAAACACAACGTATCTTCAGGAAGTATAATAATTTCAAGGAAAAAAGTAGTTTTCAATTGTGATGTAGAAAGTTTTACTATCAAGGAGCCTCATGTCTCATTTCTGCTTATGCATGCGTGGTCCTGTCAGGTAAGAAACCACAGAGTTCATTTTCACTTACACAGCTCATATATCACATACTCTTCATAGACCACTGATGGGGTCTGTTGTTATTGCCATGACAATTAAAAATAAATTATTAAGGTATTGATATATTAAGGTATAAACTGGATTATTAACTTGGAAAGAGAACAACACTTTTTCAATGTTTTATCTCTTTGTGTTTCTTTAATAAGCAAAATTATGTCGGGGACTGCTATGCTTGTGGTCAGGGAAATATAACTTTATAAAGTACTTGCTCTGCACTACAGATATAAATGTGATTTATCTACTTTCCTGTGCACTAATCTGAAGAATTCGCTTCAAGACTGAATCTAGTTAGAGTATTTACAGGGCTCCCTTAGTAACACTTACTAAATCACCATCAAAACACTGTGTGCTGGGAATTCTTCTCTAATAGGAAGAAAGTGTTCTTTATTAGCCCTGCCTTCCTTGTGACCAGGACTGAGATTTCAATGCCTGGTTAAGGCTTTTGTCTATGGTCAGTAATCAGGAAAAAAAATTCTTGTAGTGCTGATTATATAGTAAAAGATAGTGGCAAAATTAAATGAAGACAAATTTATCTCGTGCTAGAATGAGGGCATCTTTGTCAGAGATGATTATTAGTCACTGCAATATCTTGTATGTGTGTGTTTAGGAGGAAATACTGCAGGTGTCATTTGGGTCACAGAAGTGTAGGGGAAATAGAGGAAATAGAGGGTAAAGGGCTTTCATTTTGGCAGAGGAGAGAGTTCAGCATGACTCATTATTAAGTAAAAGCAAATTGATTCTATGAGATGCAGACTTTCCCTAGCTTGCTTTGCCTGCTCGTGTAGTTGTATAACTCAGGCTGAATGTGGCTACTAACTTAACTTGATTCAAGAATGTGACCTTGGGGCCTAATGGGTGGATGATTTCCAAATTCTGAAAGTAGGGTAAAGACAATTTTGACTTCTTTATGAGGTATCAGATAGCCATCAAGGGTACCCAGGGTTGACCTTTAGGAAAAGGCAATAATTAATTTTCTTTTCCTGCCAAGCCATAAAGCAATCAGAAAAAAAATTGCCCTGGCTGGTGTGGCTCAGTGGATTGAGCACTGGCCTGTGAACCAAAGGGTTGCAGTTTCTATCCCCAGTCAGGGCACATGCCTGGCTTGCAGGCAAGGTCCCCAGTAGGGGGTGCATGAGAAGCAACCACACATTAATGCTTCTCTCCCTCACTTTCACCCTCCCTTTCTCTAAAAATAAATAAACAAAATCTTTAAAAAACTTGATTTACTTCAGGGAAAATACTGTGGGTACTAGGGTGGAGTTCCGTGATTGTCAATGCTAATGTGCATCACAACCACCCAGAGAACTTACTAAACAGGGTTTGCTAGGTCAGACTCACAGAGATGCTGATTCATTAGGTCTGGGGTGGGTCCCCAGAATTTGCTTTCCTAACAAATCCCCAGGTAATCTGAAAACAGCTGGTATAAGAAAAACAGTGTGGATTTGGGAATCAGATTACTACTTCCAATTCCTAACAATTAATTGCCAAGCACTCTTGGACAAATCACTTAACCTTTCTGATTTGTGATTTCTCTTTTGTAAATTATGCATGGTGATAATAACACAAACTTAATGAGGTTGTCCAGAACTGTTGGGAGGACCAAATATGGTGATACAGGAAAATGTCTGTGAAAGTTGGCTAATAATGCATGGGTGATGGTTAATTATATATGATAATTTACCTGAATTAAGGGATGCCCAGCTATCTAGTAAAACACAATCTATTCTTGAAGCATCTGTGAAAGGTGTTTCCAGAAAAAATCTGCCCTCACCAATGTGAATGGACATTATCCAACCCATTGAAGACTTTAACAGGACAAAAGGATGGCATGGCAGGAGAGGAAGTCTCTTTCTCTTCTTCACCTGGGATGTCCATCTTCTCTTATCCTCAGACATTGGAGGGCCTGGTTTTCAGGCCTTCAAACTGGAACTGGACTATATCATTTGCTTTCCTGGTTCTCCAGCTTGCCGAGAGCAGATTGTGGGACTTTTGGTGTCTGTAACCACATGAGCCAATTCTTAGAATAAATTTCTCTCTTCTCACTGTCTCTCTCTCCTTTTGGTTTTGTTTCTCCGGAGGATTCTGACTAATGCAGTGTGTTTTTCCCTCTTATTTTTACAGTAAAAATGAGACAAAACTCCTCCATCCACAAATTTATCTCCAGATGGCTCTCCTTTGCTTTTCTTGGGGCTGATGTAACCCAAGGAATGGAGTAATCTATGACAACAATAAATTGGAGATTCTGGTAGACAATGTTGGTGACCTACTCAATAGCAACTCCTTCCCCATTTGTCTTGTTAACAGAAAATTACTTTTATTCAAGGATGAGGTAGCTTTGTGCTCGAATAAGAAGAGTTCCTCCCTAGCCCAAGGATATAAATTATGATTAGTCTAAGCCCATTTTGGTAACCTCAGCTTTTTCTCACACTAATAATGCTGAGAGGGTCAAATTTATACTTTCAACATATATTTATTTAGTGCCAAGCACTATTCTTGGCATAGGGATGTAAATATGAACAAGAGTAACTAACAGTTCTAAATGGGAGGCATATGTTGAACAGTTAATAACACAAATAATTTCTGCCATAAAGTAAGAGTACCATGTGCAATAAGACTAGGTAGCTGTAATCCTAATGCACTGTAAGGGGAGAGAGAGAGAGAAAAGAGATGCTGTGGGAGATTTCTGTAAGTCACATCAGTTAAGAATTATGGATGGACAGGAACAAAAACATTTCAAGTTTGTATAAAGGCTGTGAACTAAGAAGCTTTTGTGCATTACCCAGATGTGCAGGTAATATATATTGTCCCTCTCTGAACTGTCTTATATTTTATTTTCTATTAAAACAATGATCAAAATTTAAAGGTAACTTTAAAAAGAAATGAAACTGATGTCTAACTAATAATATAAATGGGACCACTCTTTTAAATGTGTTGGTGAAAACTTAGTGCAGATAAATTTGTGAAGGCACAGCAATATGTAGTATACATTTACTTTTCATTTATTCATTTGCTCAACAATATCTTTGAGTGCCTACAATGTGACAAATTGTGTAATAATTGTACTGACTCTGCTTGGTAGTGCTGAGCCTTGCATTCTAACTATAACAGCACAACCCACAAATAGTTTGGTGCAGTGATTAACAATGTTGCCTCTGAAGAAGCAACCACTCCTCCTTGACTTAAATTTTAGCTTAAATTTTAGCAGTGTGACCCTGAGCACGATATGCAATTGCTTCAAGCATCAGTTTCCTCATTAGTAAATGAGGATGAAAATAGCACCAAGGAGTGTTAAAAGGATAATATGGTGCAATGTTATAAAGCACAGACACTGCCCATTAAGCGCCCACACAATGATGAAATTGATAATGACGCTCATGTTCGGGGATAGCTGCACCTCTGCGGGTCTCTCCTTCCTCCCCTGAAACATTCAGGGTGGAAGCAGATTCTCTTTAATGATTATTAGGAAGCTTACGGGAACTTCTAGCAGAATGCATTTGTACCTCCACTGCCTTAGAATAAATTAGTTATCCTGAGAGGTATCTAAGGGGTAGTGGGAAGTTCAAATACACAGAGATAACATTCCACTCCTGAGATGTGCACAGGGTGTTTCCATAGTATTTACTTTGCCATACTTGAATTGCATGCCAAATCCTAGTAATGGTCATACTTCTTTTCTAACATTGTGAAATAAAAAATGATCTTGGTTAATTAGGGTCACTACTTTGAAAATTTTTAATGTCTGCCTTGTAGTCATACCCAGTCACAATACCAGGTACACTACTATTCAGTATGTTACTCATAGTATTTACCGAATGTGTCAGGATTTCAACAGTTAAAAAGTAGAAATATTGGCCCTGGCCAGGTAGCTCAGTTGGTCAGAACATCATCTCATGATCAGGCAACACACAAGAATCAACCAAGGAATGCATAAATAAGTGGAACAGCAAAGCTTTGTTTTTGAAAACCATTTTTAAAATGTATGCTTCGAAGATCCTGTTTGATGGCCTGTTATTTTCCTATACTTCTATCAAAAAGTGTTCATGGTCTGTTGTTGCTAGTGCAGTATTTGAGGCAGATAGTTAGACTATTGATTTTGTTTTTCTTTTTTACTTGACATTTTGAGTTCTGAGATTTTATTCCTACTGCTTTGATTCTGAAACTTGCGCTCACAGCTGAGTTGTTACACTGACGGCTGGAACTCAAGTCTCTAGGAGGGGAAAGAGCACACAAAACTGCTGCGTTGCCTGCAAGCCTTCCCTCAACTGTTCTGTTACCGTTTAGAACCCCCATAGCATCTTATATCTTCAAAGTATTTTCGCACTGTTTTAATTTGTGTTGTGTCTGCGAAGTGACGGCGCTGTAAGTACCCTCAAAGTAGGTTAGTTTATAAGGGATCAGTAGAAGTCTTGATTTTTAAGAGAAAAATAAAAGCCCCAAATAAAAATCAGAAATAACAGATAAATATATTTAAATAAGCACAGTATGAAAACAAGTCTAAAACAAGCATTCTTTGTAACAGAGGAAGGGGGAAGCTAATAACAAATGCTATGTTTTTTAAATGCCCTTATAGGCTCCTTGTAACAGTACTTTTAAAATGTATTATATAGCTACAATAAAGGTCATAATCTTAAGTTTGCACAACTCAATTAATTTTGACAAATACCCCCCCCCCAGCTTCCCTCTGTCACACACCTTGCACAGGATCCTAACTGCCTATATACATGCCTGTCTCTCCCCCACCTCTTTCTACAAGAGTGTGAGCTCTCTGAGGGTAGGGACTAAGCCAAGCTCCCTGGCTCAGTCGGTGGTGAATGGATTAATAAACAAATAAATGTTCATTAATAGGATATCTTATTATACTGCTTGGCTGCCTTCCTTAGTGGCTCAGGCCTGGGGAGAGATGATGAGGATCAACCTCGTCAGCACCTGCAGCAGCAGTGTTGGAGGACCATAAATCAGTTGGGTCTTTCTAAAGTGCAGTGCAGAGCTAGAGAGAGGGGGTGAGAGAGGGTGGGGGCAGAGAGAGGGAGGGAGTGAATCCGGGGAAAGATGCAGTGGCCTGGGGCCGACTGGGCCAGGAAACAAAGGCTGTTGGAGTCGGAAGCAGAGAGGTGGTAAACACCTCTCAGTATCTGTTATTGACCCTCCAGGCCTGTACAAGGGGCCGCTTAAGGTGCCAGCACTCAAAAATCCTTCCTAAAATCAACGTCCTGCTTTATCCAACAGTTTTAGTGAAAGCAACTTTACAAAGGCTAAGCCTTAATTTAAAGTATATGTGTCTTGCTGATGGGAGACCACACTGTAACCCGTATATTACCTAGTGTATTATTTTGGTAAAGCCTCAAGGAAAAGAAAAGTGGAAATGAGGGAAAAGAGACAGAGCATGCTTATTAGGATAAATCAGTCTTGTATATGCTTTCATCACGGTAGACTAATGGCTACAATAAACAAAAAGACTCAAACTCAGTGACTTAAATATACAAGTCTAGCTGCTGCTCACACACAGGTCAAATGAGTGTTCCTGGTTCCATGGCCCTTCTGGACCTCTCCTCTCTGAGTGGCAACTCAGGCTCCTTCCCTCTTGGGGTTCTTCCAGCACCTAAGGCCTGAGCCCCTCTCTGGGCACTCTGTACCCAGTCTGCAGGTGTGGGGGGCAGGGGAAGACCTGGAGGATAATGAAATGACAAACATACGTCCACTTACAGACCTTGGCCGGGATTTAGTTGCTGGGCTGCATGCAGCTGCAAGGCAAGCTGGGATATGCTGTGTGCCAAGGAGAAAAATGAATAGGTCAGTGATAAAAAAAAGCCACTTTTATTTTTGCCCCAAGGCTAGTCCTCTCTTTTTCCTTCCTATAAACTGTTATGTTTATTTTTTGTATGTTTAACCACTTTCACCCATTTCCCCAACCCCAAACCTCCCAGGTGGGGTATGGCCCTTTCTAGTCCCAGCCCCATCATTGCCCAGAAAGAGCTTCTATGACTGTCCATAGCTGTAAATTTACAATTTAAGAACTCTGTCACCTTGTAATAATATCCAGGCCCTGATCATAATGATCATTTCTTCATCAGCACTGGAATAACCTCCCTTACCTGGGCCTTGCCATTTATGCCTATGCTGGGGCTTCCCACAGGTAAGTCTAGCTGTGCCCTATCACAGGTGAGAGGCCATTTTCCTAACTCCAGACACTAGGTTTGGGAATCTAAAAATGCTTTACTAATAGTGAGAGAACTTCTAGCTGACAAGATAAACTGATAGGCCTTTTTACATCTTTATTTTCCATTACAGTGATTTTTAAAATCTTCTTTTTCACAGACCTGTGGATCAATAAATAAGCACCTTTCTGCAATGCTGTGTGCGGAAGCAGACAAATGTAGAACTCAATATGATTATGCAGCCTCACGAGCATTACTGTAGAAAACATCTCTCTAGAAATGTTTTCTATCTTCAAGTAAACAACTTCTTGCATTTCTTTACCATTAACAATGTCATGCAAATTAAAAAATGATTGGCTTCGCCCTGGCTGGTGTAGCTCAGTGGATTGAGCGTGGGCCTGCAAACCAAAGGATCGCGGTTCGATTCCCAGTCAGGGCGCATGCCTGGGTTGCAGGCCAGTTCCCAGCAGGGGACGCACAAGAGGCAACCACACATTGATGTTTCTCTCCCTCTCTCCTTCCCTTCCCCTCTAAAGGTAAAATAAATAAAAGCTTTAAAAAATGACTGGCTTCATTAGTTAAGGACATTTATCAAGCTGAAAATAAAACTGATTTCATGCATTTTGGCAGGTTTGGTTTCAGTACAGAGGGAAATAAATAAGCATGTCAAATGAAAAAAAAAAAAAACAATCACTTGGAGATTTTTTCTTGCCTCTCCTTTGGGGTTTATACAGAATTGGACCTCTTTACCCCGCTTCCTGAAGAACTCACCGTTTCATCTGTGCCCCAGCTGCACCCAATACGGGCTTCCAGTTCTCTAATTCATCTTTGTATGTCTGGTGCCTGATGAACTGATCAAGTGAATAAATATGGAAAAAACTTCACTGAAAGAAAAAGTGATCACCAAAGTTACTGGTGGCAAAGGCGTTAGTCTACCTAGTTATATGTCTAGGTAGACTAAAATTTCTGAAATTTAATTCTGAAATATTGTCAGTAACTCTCATTTTTAAAAAATAAGGGACAACTTAAAAAAAAAAGTTGTCTCCAAATCCATGTTTACAATTAGTCCCTTGTAACTAAAGCCTAAGAATTCTAAATATAACATTATTTTACACATTCAAAGACACAGAAGGGCTTTCTTTAATAAATACGCTAATATCATTACCAATTAATGGTAAAAATGATCTTGAACCAATTAAAATCACTTTTCTGTACGAGATTATTACTAGAGTTAAAAAAGGTTTATACTTCCGCTTTTAATCCAGGTGCTTTGACTATACATATGAATCAGAGACTTTCAACAGGGAAGATAACAAAACTGGGAGATCCATTTATGGTTTATGTCTCCAGTATATTACCAAAAGATAATTTCTTTCCATGGCCCAGCCTGTGCTTTTCCCTCAATTTTGTCTCCATTTTTGCTTCCAATGGAACCTTTCATAGACATCAAAGACATCATAGAATCAGTAGAAAGAGCTTTCATTAGATCTTTGACCTGGAGTGTTTTACTTCCAATGAGTCAAAAATATTATCCCATTTCCCTTCTGAATCAGAAACAAGGCAGATGGAATTGTATCATGGAAATGAAAATTTTATTTCAAAAGAGCAAAGGATTCGTACGCTACTTATGAAAGTTGCCATTGAATACCAGAGGCTCATTCCAGGGTGCACTTTTTACAGTTACAGGTAGATTTGGAAAGATACGTTGTAGCATTACCAATTGCTTCGTGCCTAGTAGAAAGATTTTTTTCACCTAACTTCTTTAAAGGTTGCAATAAAAGTGGTTACTACCCTTACCAGTTTATTAGGATTACAGTGACATCTGGTGGCATTTTATTTTCCTTTTTAAAACTTGTCCAGGTAAAAATCTAACACTTCAGTTTTTGCTAAAGAATTGTAGCTTTACTGATGTAATATATATATAAATTCTAAAAAAAATAATTTGAAACCAACTGAAAAAATGCATTATTTCTGAATCATTTCAATTTTCTTTCAAAAATATCAAGATTAGTATTTATTTTAAATTTTCTTCCTTTGACACCATCATAAGAACTGCCCTTGAAAATTGGTTTTCAAGACACTAGAATTAAAAATTAAAAGTCTGCTGCTACTGAAGTGTTGTGTGATTGTAGTTTCTATGAATTGTTCAGACAAGCTAATTAAAACAATATTAGAGGAAGAAATATTTTATTGAAAGAAAAAAACTCAGGGCAAAATTAAACCTCTGCCATTTAAATCTGATAATTATCAGCCTCCTCGTGGACTGCTTTTAATTAACATGTGCGGTGTGTAAAGTGAGAATGCTATTAAGCCACATTAAGAGATACGAATTAAAAAAAAAAAAGACAAACTGGACTCAAGATTTCCACACTCCCGCTCTGCCCTTCTCTCTTTCTCTCTCTCTCTGTCTCTCTGTCTCTCACACACACACACACACACACACACACACACACACACACACACACACACATTCCAGCCATTAACATTCACTTCAATGTGATGGGTGTCAGAAAAATTCTTTCAGCTGTATTTATTTTATTTTATTTTAATTGCTGTTCAAGTATAGTTTTCTGCCTTTTACCCCCATCTCAGTCCACTCCCCAGGCCTCCCCACCTCCCTCCCATTTCCACCCCCACCTTGTTATTGTCCATGTGTCCTTTATACTTGTTCCTGCAAACTCTTTCCCTTTTTCCGTGAAATTCCCTCCCCTCTCCCCTCTGGTCACTGTCAGCCTGTTCTCTATTTCAGTGTCTTTGTTTATATTTTGCTTGTTTGTTTGTTTTGTTGATTACGTTCCTGTTAAAGGTGAGATCATATGGTATTTGTCTTTCACCACCTGGCTTACTTCACTTAGCATAATGCTTTCCAGTTCCATCCATGTTGTTGCAAAGGGTAGGAGCTCCTTCTTTCTTCTGCTGCATAGAATTCCATTGTGTAAATGTACCATAGTTTTTTGATTCATTCATTTACTGATGGGCACCCAGGTTGCTTCCAACACTTGGCTATTGTAAATTGAGCTGCTACAGGCATTGGGGTGCATAGGTTCTTTTGGATTAGTGTTTCAGTGTTCTTAGTATATAATCCTAGCAGTGGAATTGCTTGGTCAAAAGGCAGATCCATTTTTAGTTTTCTGATAAAATTCCATATGATCATATCAATAGATGTGGAAAAAGCATTTGATAAGGAACAGCACCCATTTATGCTAAAAACACTCAGCAAAGTGGGAATTGAGGGAGCATTCCTCAACATTATAAAAGCCATATATCAGAGACCTTCAGCCAACATCATGCTCAATGAGCAAAAACTAAAATCTTTTCCACTAAGATCAGGAACGAGGCAAGCTTGTCCACTTTCACCACCTCTATTCAACATAGTATTGGAAGTTTTAGCCACATCAATCAGTCAAGAAAAGGAAATAAAAGGCATCCAAATCGGAAAGGAGGAAACAAAACTATCATTGTTTGCAGATGATATAATAGTGTACATAGAAAATCCTTCAGCTGTTTTTTAATGACCAAGTTAGTCAAGTTGAGGAACTGGAGAGTAATTTGGCTGATAATAATTACCATCTGCAGGTAGCTTATTAACATTTACTTTTCTACTACTTACCCCTTTCTTTCTTCTCTCACCCACTCTTTCTCTCTCCTCTTTCTGAATGTAAACTTCTAAATAACAGTTCTGACAGCCAATGAAAGCAATCACTTTTGGAAATTATAGGTGACATTTCCACTTGCTATTACTTTAATAAATGTTAAGTCCTTCACTGGTGTTGCTGTAAGTAATCATGCAATTTCCAATTCAAGACATCAATTATAAGACATTCCTTTGCACTACTAAGAAGAAACAAATCATCCCCAGTTAAACTAGGACACATCGAATAAAAAGATTACTTTAAATTCATTCAAAACATTAAGTAAATCTTTTATACTTATCTAAACAAATTTTATTGTATGTCATGTGTAATTCACAATGAAAACACATGCGGAATACAATGTTTTTAAAATACAGAGCAGCTCCAGGTCATGTGCTATGACATCCCTGTACGCCCGGCCCTTGGCCTCTGTGCCACTGATGGCCGGTTATACAGTCCTGCCCAAAGTACATCTTTCATCTCTAGGACTTTTTCCTAATGATTGACAGCAATTCCACAAGTTTTGAAACTGGCATTTTACCTTATCAAACACACACACACACACACACACACACACACACACACACACAAACTCAATGAAAGGTTTAGACAATAACCAGGATGTACAACGGTCCCTAAAATAGTCAGGGTTAATAGTGTGTGTAGTAACGTATGCATTTTTCCAATGGAGGATTACAGTTAGATAACCATCATCCAACAAGATTGCTGCATGCACAGGCAATGTCATGTTTTTAATTTTTTTTTATTGTTGTTCAAGTACAGTTGTTTCCACTTTCTCCCTACCCCAGCCATCCCCACTTCCCACCCTTGTTCCTAACCCCCTTCAGTTTGGTCCATGTGTCCTTTATAGATGTTCCCAAAAACCTTTCCCCCTTTTTAAAGTCATGACTCCTAGCTTTACCAGCAATCATAAAACACCATCATTCGCTCCACGTTCGTAAATGTTAAAATGTGAAAAATGATGCACCCTGGTTGAGCTGAAATATGGTAATATTAATGCTAATAGCTAGCCTTTCATGAGTGACTGCTTTGTGTCAAGTACTACTTATAGTCTTCATACACATTATATTATCAGATCATTAATATAATACTATAAAGTAGGTGTTATTTAAATGTATAGTTACAAATTAAACAATTTGTTGCAAGGCAGACATCTAGTAAGAAGATCTGGTGTTTAAAACTGGTTCTCTCTCATTCCACAGCTCATATTTTTTTCCATAGGTATTTGGTCATAAATGTTTAAACAGAAAATACCAAAGGACGGGTCAGCCAATCATTTGGAAAAATAATCTCTCCATCAGCAATTTTGCTTGAATAATAGATAGCAAAGAGCAATCGTGTGAACAAATGTCAGGTATACATATTTGTGAATGAATTATCACAGAACTTTCAGAAAAGGAGAGAGATGAAATGTTATCCATGTGAGGAACAGCAAGAACTGCTCTATCAGCCAGAAGCGGTGCTGACTGCAGAAGAGACATTTTCTGGAACATGCCATATGTCACAAATAACCACTTAATTTTTTCCCAAATAAAATCTCTGCAATTTCAAAAAGAAGAAAAGTTCATCTATAGTTAATGTGTACAAAAGAGTAAATTTGGAAAAAGGAAAGTACATGTTTCATTTGCATTTGTTTTACTTTCATTAGTTAAATATTCTTTTCACAAATCCGTGGATCTCCGTCTCACCAAAATCAGAAACCAATATGAACACAACGCACCTTTAGCCTAGGCTTATTAATGGTAAGCTATCTCCTATACTTTGAACCAAAATAGTTAACAAAAACCACTAAACTGAGTGCTTTGTGAAAATATCTCTCCCTGTCTTCATAAGACAGAGAACCTTTTCCATAGCTGTGTATATGTGCATGTAGAGACTTCACTCCCTCAGGAATAACTTTGCTGGTAGACATTTAACAAAGCAACTGGGCTAAGTATCATAGTCTCTATTTGCATTTTTAGAAGAAAACATAGAAAAAAACTTCTTGACATTGGCTGTGGCAATAATTTTGGGGATATGATACCAAAAGCATAGGCAACAAAAGAAAAAATGCCAGGAGGGACTACGTCAAACTGAAAAGCTTCTGCATAGCAAAGGAAACCATCAACAAAATGAAAAGGCAATTTACAGAATAGGAGAAAATATTGGCATACCATATACATGGTAAAGAATTAATATTTAAAATACATAGGGAGTCACATCAGTATCTCAAACAGGTGTCTGTTCTCCCTTGTTTGCTGCAGGATTACTCATAATAGCCTAGGTGGGGAAGCAACCCAAGTGTTCATCAGTGTATAAATAGAGAAAGAAAATGTCATGTACATTACTGTTTAATATATGCACATATAAAAATGTGTATGTATACCTATATAAACATAAACCCAGAGGAATATTGTTCAGCCATAAAAAGAAGGAAATCCTGCCATTCATGACAACATGGATGAATCTGGAAGACATTATGCTAAGTGAAATAAGCCAGATGGAGAAAGACAAACACTGCATGATCTCACTCATAATACAGAATCTAAAAAACAAAACAAAACAAAACAAAAGAGTAGAAGTCATGGAAACAGAGAAGAAAGGTGACAGCCAGGGCCTGGAGTTCAGGGAACACTGAGTAACATTGGTCAAAGCCTACAGCACACACTTTCAGGCACAGGATGAGTAAGTTCTGGGGGTATAAGCACAGCGTGGTGACTACAGTTATGAATACTGTGTTATATGCTTAAAGTTTGCTAAGAGAGTAAATCTCATGCATTCCTACCACAAAACACAAAAATTTAACAAGCGTTAATGTGAGTGTGGTAGTCATTTTATAATGTGTATATATATCAAATCATCACACTGTACACTTTAAATAGTTTTATTTGTTGATTATTCCTCAACAAAGCTGGAAGAATTAGTTTAAAAACAAACAATGCATAACTGTTATCGATTTCTTCCCCAAAAAATACGTTCAAAGAGAAAGAAGTTTCTGTTAAGCTCTGCACACTGTGTGTGTAGTAATGTATGCATTTTGAAAGAAACAGAACTGAACCATACGAGGTTAATTTTTTCAACAGAAAAGAAAATAGTGAAGAAATTAGCAAAGTCAAACAATAGAAAAAACTTGGTACTATCAAATATCCTAATTTTAAGCATTCAATTAACATGTTAATAACAAGGTTTTATTTAAGGGACATCTAAATTGTATTGAAATAATTTAGGGTGAACATCTGAATGGTAGAGTTTAATCTTACATTAGTTAAAAAATTGTATTTTGGGCTTTATGCTTATCTAATGATGTTGCTCTCCCTTATAGGTAACTCATTTAGTTGACTAATAGACATACAAATATAGCAAGTATGTATGTAAAGCTTAATAAGTAGTCATCAGTAATGAGGAATATCAGAAACTCAGAGTAAAAATCCTGAATCAACATCAGTTAGCCTAATCTGTGTACATTGTAAATGCAAGCAAGAGCATTGTTCTATAATAACCTCAGCTTTATGAATAAACTATAAGTTTTCTGAGAATATAAGCTCTAAAAGATTCAGTGTTAAATAATGTGTCCTAAGGTATTCGTAAATTCTTTTGTGGGCTTTTGCCTATAAATGTCTCTATATTTTCAAAGAATATATTTCAAGTGTTCTAGTATGCAGAGCAAGTCTGCATTTTTCCATAGTATGTAATAGAGAAAAAGCTTTAGAGAAAACCTTTTTTTCTCATTTTGTGTAAGTGCATTGCATTTTTAATGTAGACTACTGCTCCATCCCCCAAATCTCTCCAAGTTGGATGACAGTTACACCTGCTTTTCTGTTTCTCTGCATAAAAATATCAAACATGTAAACCTTATGTTAAATGTAGTTTTGTTACCAACCTGAGTCCATGGACCAAGAGCAATGGCATCACCCTGAAGCTTTTTGGAAATGCAGGTTCTCAGGTACCACTCTAGACCTACTATGTGATAATCTCTTTTACAATCCCTGGGTAGTAATTCTGATACACAGAAAGTTTGAGAGCCACTAAATTAGGACACTTCACTGATTGATCTAATTTTCTACAAATTAACTTTAAACAACTAGTATGTAAGTATTCCACATGTGTTCTTTATTTAGCAACATTCAAGATTTAGCATGTAACCAAATCACCAAGGGAACTTGTTTAAAAACACAGACTTTCAAGTTTGCCCTCAGAGTTTAAAATTCAATAGGTCTAGGGCCAGACCTGTTTCCCCCAAGCAAGTCTCCTGAACAGAATTAAAGTTAATGTTTGGCATTAAGTGTCTCTAGTTCCATTCATAGAACATGATCAGACCATCCTTTCCTTTTTCTCCCCATTCCCCAGAAGAATAGCATTATTTCAGTCAATGGATAACAAAGTAATTTACTACAGATCTGCCCCCCTGTTGGAATGAACTACTTGATCTAGAGAATAAGATTAATATGTTCTGCAAAGTACTTGTAACTCTCCAGAGATCTCAAACAAATGCACCAGGAGCCATCAGATAATCAATGGGAGAAACAAAAATGTGGTACCCTGATTTCAGACATTCAAGTTCAAACTGTAAAAACCTACGCAGAACAAACAAAAACACTTCTGTGGGTAGAATTCAGCCCATGCCCTGCTGATTTCTGGTATCCGTAATAGCATGTTTTTTCTAGCTAATTCTCTGGTCACAGACATACCATAGAGTATAATTTTGCTATTAATTTGCTCACATGGTTCACTTTGGGACTTTTGAGAACTTGGTTGTAGCTTGGATTTTACTTGCAGCAGCAAAACATGGGTGATATGCCAGGCTGGTTATCTACACAAGCCTTCTGACCCCAAGTGGATATTTTGAAAGACATGGTCAATAAACCAGAGCTATAAGCTATGGGTTTGCATAGCCCTATTTTTTTTCTAACATGTTTTGTCATGGAGCCATACAGAAGATGGTCAGTTGGCATACTTTTATACTACACTGTACACCATCTTCAGAGGAAAAAACAATCCGAATTTTTGTAGAATGCCTGTCTTCATTTCACTTGTTGCTGCTTGTTATGTATAAGTAAGTGTATGGTGCTAATTTACTTTGATGCCTTGAGTCTGCATGATTATAAAAGATTTAAGATGTCCAGAAACCTCACTGCTTCCAGATTTCACCTAATCTTTCCACTATAACTTCTACAATGAAAAGCAGAGCTGTCCACATGTCCACATGTACTTTTATTTTAATTACTGACACAACAAACACGACACAACAAGACCATTACCTCATTAATACTGATAACATTCCTTGACAAGTTAGCTTATAATTTACATACCACTTTTACATGGAGTTAGTTTAAATAGTATCTTAAGATATACCGTAAAACACGAATCTTAAATATATACCAGTTGCAAACATAATGTGCTTAGTTACTATTTTTTTCATGTTATTCAAGTGAAATGACTTAAAGTTCCTCAAAATCATGTCCATTTGTGTTCATTGTTTCAGGGTGCATGACTCGTCCCATGAACAGGATTGTACCTGCATTAGGTTGGAAGTGAACAAAAGAGGGGATAAACAACAAAAAAATCATATTTAAATTTAAAAAGGGTTATTTGTTTCTCTTCTTATTTACAACTAGCAATATTCTAAAAATAAAAATATATGTATTATTTTCACTTTTTAAAAAATCATTTGAATATTAGAAATCCAATAAACAACATGGAAAAGTGCTCTCAATTTCAAATTATTTCCTTTTAACCTATTAAAAAAGTTCTATTCTCATAACAGACTCACCTGTCCTCCTGTTCCTGATAAGAAAGAAAAATGGATGGTCGACAATGACTTGAGGATACAGCACAGCCATCCTACTAATTGCAATCATTCCTACAGAGCAGAGAGAAAGTAATTACATGTCTGTGGATATGCAGGGGCTAATGAATAATTTCTCTAAACCATCTATATTTAGCACAAAGGCAATGCTTTATAAGAAACATGATTTTTAAAAACTTAAAGAGAGAAAAATTATAAAGGTGCTAATATTTCTACTGAACTTTAAACACTCACACACCCCATACATACCACACAGTTTCCTCTCTCTACAACCCCATCTCCCCCAAATAACAGGATGATTTATTCCGCCTCTTACAAAATTTTTAGTTTCAGTCTCAGATAAATACTTATATCTTACTAAAATGATCTTTGAATTAAAAGGAGAAGGAAAAAACCCTCTAAAAAAGGAATAGGTATTTTATATTCTCAAATCATTATTTCTTGTGCTTGAAATGGGTATTTTTACATAGAAATTTCCAGGCTTGTAGCAAGTGGCCAGAACGGCAATGATTAAGGGGAAGGGACAGCAGTGAGAGACTCCATGTGTTCCTACAGCTGGGAGACTGAATTCCCCTGAGGTCCTTACTATAACTGATTGTTCTATACGTGCTGTGGGGTGATTCAATTGTCACAAAAAGTCACTATTAAATTATGTAAGTTTTCAGCTTTCTTGATGCCTGAGACTACTGTGTTTCTATTCCCCCCTGAAAATACTGTTTTTACTGGTGCTATCCTTTTAATGGACAAATTTATGCAAAGATAGAATGCATGCAAATATAAGGTGTTACATTTTATGAGGGTGGTGATGGTGGAAATTTGACTAAAATTTGATGATAAAACTGAAACAAATCCAATCAAATAAAAGGAAGAAAAAATCAATGGAAAAATCATTCTCAACTAATTAGGGAAGTCAGAATGAATGAAATAATTAAGGACATTTTCCATTTTGCTTTGGACACATGGTTATATCAAATTTCTTGAACTATTTATTTAAAATTATGATTTTATTGGTATTATTATTTAGTTAAAATTATTACATGCTATCATATACTCTTGTTTATATATGTGTTTTTAAAATCAAAACTTTTCATAGCAGCACAATTTACAATAGCTAAGTGCTGGAAGCAACCTAAGTGCCCAGCAAATGAGTGGATCAAAAAACTATGGTACATTTACGCTATGGAATTCTATGCAGCAGAGAGAAAGAAGGAACTCCTACCGTTTGGGACAGCATGGATGGAACTGGAGAGCATTATGCTAAGTGAAATAAGCTAGGAGGTGAGGGACAAATACCATATGATCTCACCTTTAACTGGAACATAATCAACAAAAGAAAAAAAGCAAACAAAATATAACCAAAGTCATTGAAATGAAGAACAATCTAACAATAGCCAGAGAGGAGGGGGGAGGGGGCAGTGGGAAGAAGGGTTTTCAGGAACTGCTATAAAGGACACATGGACAAAAAACCAAGGGGGAGGGTGGAAGCAAGGGAGGGAGGTGGGTTTGGAGGGGGTGGGGGGAAGGGTAGGGAAAATATATGGATGGCTATAACTGAACAACAATAAAATAATTTAAATTAAAAAATATATAAATAAATGGCAAAGTATAATAAAAAATAAAATAAAATCAAAACTTTCCACTAACAAAATTATAAACTAACTTCTACAAGGAATTAAGCAGCAAGAAAAGTGTTCAAATGGGCAGCAGGGAGATATCTGAAATATTGAAGCAGGCAGCACAGCAGCAAAATCTATTCCACACAGCTTACAGTGTCCTCCTGCCTCTCATTAGTGAGCAAACAGGAGATGGGAGTTACTGGCATGGGGCACTGGAGTGAACGCATGCTTCATTCACAGCCTATTTAGAAATCCTAGCTGGTTCATTCAGCATTAGCTAGACTTCTAAGTTACAGCAGAGCCACAGCAGTCAGATTATTGGCTTGATTCTAAAAATGGCCCCCGCCCCTCACCCAAGATTGCTTCAAAAACACAGATCTAGAAATGGTGACAAGGTTTTAGGAAGCAACTTGGCACCTGAGGTGGCAGCGGCCTCAGATCCTTCTTCATTAACCTCGATGAAGGACTTGTGAATTGCTTTGGAAAGGAAAATCTCTTTGTTATCTGCAAAAAAAGAGATAAAAGAAGCTTTCTTCAGTAACAGAGGTAGAAAAGAATTTTACCGTTTAGTTAAAAGGATTTGAAAACTATGAAACATAATATACTGATATAGGATATGAACCATAAGAAATAATGTTATCAGATTACATTTATGATGTGAGAGAACCATCAGAGATGTGTATTCTGATTAGTCCTCATTTTATATTCTCTTGCCTTTTCCCCCTTTATTTGTATTGACAATATTCCATTGTTTATTTTTACATTGCCATAAAAAATGAAAAGTGGTTTTGCTTCAATAGCAATTTCAAATTAGTTCATAACTGAATACAAAAACATCTTACATGTTGCCCTCTAATTTGAAATTAAAAAACACAAAATGAAAACAGGTAGAAATCTATATATAACCAGAATAAGAAATTTTTTAAAAATCTAATCTAATTACAACAGTAATGTTAAATATTATTGGCAAAAAAACATAAAAAGTTTCTAAGTTTTAGAAATGTAAATATATAAAAAAGTTACTTTGCCTTTCAGTTCATTGGTTTATCTGAGGATTACTTTAAAGTCAGAGGAAATAGCACATTTCAGTATTAGAAGGACTATTTTTCCCCTTCGAATAATCTTTCTATTTATGTTTACTTTTAAATTAATGGCTTTTATTTGCTGAATTATGTTCTCTCTAAATTCATATGTTGAGGTTCTAACCCCAAAAACTTCAGCGTGGCTGTATTTAGAGACAGACTCTTAAGTTAAAACGAGGTCATTGCAGCAGTCCTTAAGCCAGTATGACCGGTGCTCTTCCAAGACGGCAAAATTTGGACACAGAGGGAAGAACATGTGCGATGGTAAATTTTATTTACCAACTTGGCTGGGCCATGGTGCCCAGATATCTGCCCAAACATATTCTGGATATTTTTGTGAAATGTTTTCTAGATAAGAAAACATTTCTAGATAAGATTAACACTGAAATGGGTGGATTTTGAGTAACGCAAACTACCCTGATAATGTGGGTAGGCCTCATCCCACCAGCTACAGGCCTTAATAGAACAAACACTGACCTCCTCTGAGCAAGAAGGAATTCTGCCAGTTACTGCCTTTGGACTTGAACTAAAACTTTTCTCTGGGTCTTTAGTCTTCCCATCTACCCTTGAGATTTTGGGTTTTCAAAGTCACTACACTGTGTGAGCTAATCCCTTAAAATAACTCTCTGGCACTTTCTTTCTCTCTTCCACCTTCCTTTCTTTCTCTCTCCATAGATAGATAGATACATACATACATACATCATACATATGTACAAATGCCACATATACATGCATACATACATGATAGATAGATAGAGATAAAGGTAGAGATTTTTCCTACTGTGTTTCCCTGGAAAACCTTGACAACATGTGAAGCCATAGGAAGAAGAAAGCCACCTACAAGCCAAGGAAATAGGACTGAAAAGAAACCATCCCTGAAGAGACCTTCATCTCAGAATTCCAGGCTCCAGAACTATGAGAAAAGAAATGTTCATTGCTCAAGCTACACAGTCTGTGGAACTTCATTACAAGCAGCCCTAGCAAACTATACAAGATAATAGGTTTCAATCTTTCCCCAAGATTAAACAAAACAAACAAACAATGCCTCAAGCACTAAAATTTAAAAGTGGTGCAAGGAAGCAAGATAAGTACACCAACAATGAAATATCAGAAACAGAAATTAGAAAAAAATTCCATTTGCTATAGCAACAAGAAAAATAAAGTTCCAAGGAATAAACCTAACCAAGTAGGTAAAAGACTTGTACTCAGAAAACTACACAACACTGAGGAAAGAAATTAAGGAAGACACAAATAAATGGAAGTATACAGCACATTCATGGATTGGAAGAATTAACACCTTCAAAATGTCCATACTACCCAAAATAATTTATAGATTCAATGCAATCCCTATTAGAATGCCAATGACATATTTCACAGATATTGAACAAACATTTCAAAAATTTATGTGGAACAATTAATGACTCTGAATAGCTTCAGCAATTTTGAGAAAAAAGAACAAAGTAGGAGGGATCACAATACCTGATATCAAACTATATTACAAGGCCACTGTAATCAAAACAGTATGGTACTGGCATAAGAATAGACATGTAGATCAATGGAACAGAATAGAGAGCCCAGAAATAAACTCAAGTCTCTAATGCCAACTAATATTTGACAAAGGGGGAAGAAACATAAAATAGAGTAAAAATAGCTTCTTTAACAAATAGTGTTGGAAGATCTGGACAGCTACATGCAAAAAAATGAAACTGGACCATGAACTTACACCATACACAAAAATAAACTCAAGATGGATAAGTGACTTAAATATAAGTTGTGACACCATAAAAGTCCTAGAGGAGAACATAAGCAGGAGGGTTTCAGATATTTCATGCAGCAATATTTTCACTGCTATGTCCCCTTCAGCAAGGATATAAAGGAAAGAATAAACAAATGGAACTACATCAAATTAAAAAGGTTCTGCATGGCTAAAGAAAACATCAGCAAAATGAAAATGGAACCAATTGTATGGGAAAACATATTTGCCAATAATACCTCAGACAAGGGTTTTATCTCCAAAATATGTAAAGAACTCACAGGACTCCACTCCAAGAAGACAAACAATACAATTAAAAAATGGGCAAAGGATCTGAACAAAAATTATCCAAGGAGGACATTCAGAGGGCTCAGAGACATATGAAAGGATGCTCAGCATCGTTAGCCATCAGAGATGCAAATTAAAACCACAGTGAGATACCATTTCACACAGGTCAGAATGGCCATCATAAACAAATCAATAAACACTATGTGTTGGTGAGGTTGTGGAGAAAGGGAACTTTAGTGCACTATTGGTGGGAATGCAGACTGGTGCAGCCACTGTGGAAAACGGTATGGAATTTCCTCAGAAAACTAAAAATGGAAATGCCTTTTGACCCAGCAATTCCACTGCTGGGATTATACCCTAAGAACCCTGAAACACCAATTCAAAAGAACATATGCACCCCAATCTTCCTAGCATTATTTGCAATAGCCGAGTACTGGAAACAGCCTAAGTGCCCATAAGTAAAGGAGTAGATAAAAAAACTATGGTATGTTTACACCATGGAATACTATGCAGAAGAAAGAAAGAATTCCTACCCTTTGAGATAGCACAGATGGACCTGGAGGGTATGAGGCTAAGTGAAATAAGCCAGCCATAGAAAGACAAATACCGCATGATCTCACCTATAAGTGGAACCCAATCAACAAAACAAACAAGTGAGCCAAGTAGAACCAGAGACATGGAAATTGAAGAACAAACTGAGAGTGACCAGAGGGGATGAGGGGTGGGGGAAAACAGGGAAAGAAGGGGAAGGGTCAATTCAGGAAACATGTATAAAGGATCCATGAAGAAGGACAATGGGAGGAAGGACTGAAAGTAGAAGGTTGTGGGTGGGTAGAGAAGGGGAGAGTAATGGGGGAGGGGAACGGGGATAACTGTAATTGAACAACAATAAAGAAAACAAAAAAATAATTAACCAAACTCACCTATTAACATGGAGTTAAAATTTTTTTAAGTCAGAAATTAAACACAACAAGATATACACATAAAATTTTTAATGAGTTTCGAGGGACATCACACTGCGTCGTGTCACCGCAGTTGAGCACAACTCCACTGTCTGGAGTTCACATTAGCGCTTCCTCCGGGATGACCTGAGTGCCCTGCTGAAAACGCTCTATCCCTCTGCTGCCTGCTCTGCCTCCCACCTCACCTGCAGTGTATCGCACACCTGCTCAGTTTGCAAGCCGGGGGACCTCCGTGAGGCCGCCTCTGCTCCATTCATTTAGCATTCCTCACTCCATACACTCCGCTCCAGTTTATTTGAACTGCTACAGCCTGACTTGCCACTGTATCCCTTTTGTGTCTTTGCTTCCACAGAAACTATTTAACTTTTGTTGTACAGTAAGACACCTGATCTAGTTTCAGAGTTCAGCTTCGAGACCTACCATGCCGTTTTTGCTTTCCTCTGATTCCTACCTCCTGCTAAAGTAAAACTGACCACTCTTTCCCATTCATCCCAGGATCTAATTCTACTGAATGAAGCCTTTACAATATATCATATTTTTATTGATCCCTCTCTCTTCCCAGATAGTCCACTTCCTTCAAACAAGGATCATGTCATCACCCTTTGTGTCCCTGGGTTCTGGCATTCAGTGGGCCTCGTAAATGAACTGCCCTAAGGAGAGGAAGTTTCCTGGTAATGTATAATTTTCCAATATTTTACCTAATAAACAGAAATTTACTAATTGTTGAGTGAAAGGGGGTCAGCTATGGCATATTGTAAGTCTTTGGGTGCTGTCCATCTGTGAGCACCATGACTGTGATCCTGTTCACAATTAGAGCTACACGGCTGATTTTTGTAATCCATAAAACATACGACACTAATCCGGAGTAGATGCTCCAAGAAACCTGATGGAGAACACCAGCAGAGAGGGAAGGAATACAAAGACTGCACACACTAAAAATTTAAAGATTTAATTGAGTAGAAGAGCAAAGGGTATGGCATCCAAGAGACCAGGGTCATCATATATATCTCAGAGACAGCAAAAGAAAGATCCATCCAGTGTTCTGCCTCCCAGGGGTGAATAAATGATGCATGATGGACAGCAAAGGTCTGCAGATGTAAACGAGACCTCGGATACTTAACCTTCAGAAAAACAGTACCCCTTTGGGTATACCAGTAGGAGAAAATGTAACAAATGAAAAATCACATCACAGATACTGAGGGGAAAAAAGAAAATGACTTTTTTCACTCTTGGGACAAATTTCAAGCAGTCACATTAAAATACAATGTATGCTGAAGGTGGTTTAAGCAAGAATCTGTCTGCTGTCGCCAGATTCAAGAAGGAGATCAGGTCATGCAGGGGTACAGGCAAGTTACCTGCTTTCTGTGCTTGCCCCCCCCCCCTCCCCATATTGCTCATTGCCGTGTGATGCTGTCAGTCATACACCTTTCCTGCTAAGCCGTACCCATACCCCTGGAGGGCCTGGCCCCTGCCTGTCCTATTCATCTTCTATCATCAATTCCTTGCAGACTCCCAGGCACCAAGTATGCACTCAGATATTTGATGAATCAGGATGTGAGGAAATTTAAGAGATCTGTTTTACACAGCTGAGTTCATCGTATTGGTTAGAGAAAAGTTAACTCTTCTCTATAAAAATAAGTAAATCAATAAATCAAAGACAAACAGAGCTACCAAAAAAAAAAAAAATCCATACACTGGCCCCAAGCAGTCTTCTCCTTCTGGTCACAACAGACATTGCTGCCAAGTGACCGGTCCTACTCTCTTCTGGGCCGTGTGGAGCCAGGCTATTCACATGGATGAGATGGGCGCTGGGCCAGCCAACCCCTAGGTTCCCCAGAGAAGAGCTGGGCAATAATTCAAGCTCTTCTAAAGCAAGCAGGGCAAAATACTTAGGCATTCATTCAGTCATTGAGCAAATACTTATCAAGCATCCTCTGTATGAGGCATTGTGCAGGGCACCCAAAGCTCCAAGGGCCTGTGATTAACATAACGCTGGCAGCACGGCCATCATGTAAGTGGATGCCGCTGCTTCCTCTGTGGCACTGCTCCTATACACAGGCAGACAGGCAGCTTCAACAGATTTCTGCATCACCAAGGACATGCTTAAAATAAGAAAATGAAGAGAGTTCCATAACAGCACCAAAAGCTAAATATTTAGTTGCTAAAATATTTTAGTTACTAAAATATTTTTAGCTTTAGCTCCATCCATGAACTTTAGAAAGGTTTCTAGGATTTGAGCTCCTTCAAGGCAGGAATAGTGTTTGTTTTACTGAATAGATTTGGTTATAGACAGGCAAGTATTCATTCATTCATTCATTCATTCATTCACATACCAAGCACCTCCTATGCGCTGAACATTGTTACTACACCGGGTATACTATGGTGAACTAAACAGCTCCCTCCTTATGAGGGAAGGCAGATATTAAATGACAAGAACAATTAAAAAGCAAATCAATAAATGATCACAATTTCAGGGTGTAAGAAATAAGATTAGCTGATGTGTTGGCTGGACTAGGGCAGGGAAGAAGAGCTGTGTTACATAGGGCACTAGAAAAGGAAAAGGGGAAGGGTTTATAGGAACAAGTATAAAGGACACATGGGTAAAAACTAGGGGGGGTGGAAATGGGAGGGAGGTGGGGAGGGCTGGGGTGGTGGGCTGGGATGGGAGTAAAAGAAAACTGTACAAGAACAACAATTGAAATAAATTTTTAAAAAAAGAAAAGAAAAGAAAAGAAAAGAAAAGAAAAGGCACGTCCAAGAAGGTCCATCTGTGCTTACATCTAAACAATACAAAGGAGCCATGAGAAGAACTAAAGGCAGGGTTCTCAGTGGAGAACTCAGTGGAGATACAAGCCAGGTATGTTCAAGGACCCAAAAGAGGGCTGCTGTGGCTGGAATGTGGGGAGTGATGAGGGCTGGAGGTTTGACAGAAGCCCCCACACCTGCAGCAAGCCAGAGCCAAGCACCACTGCCTCACCATGCACCCACCCAGCATCTATCCTGGGCCCCACTCTGTGCTGGGCTCTGAGTATAGAAAAATGTCTATGACACAGTCCCCACTGCTGAGGAGCTCCAAGGCAAGGGAGAGGTATGTGAACAAATAATGTAAGAAAACCTCTGCATGATGAGAGTCCACATGAAGGAATGTAAACCATCTAGGAAGGGAGAGCTGTCAGTGGAAGATTCTCAGAGGCAGTGACATTTGGGCTGGTTCTTGAAGAATAAGAAGGAAGTGAAAGTCAGAGAAGGGGACAAGGGCATTGAAGCAGAGGATTACACTTGCAAAGTGAGATAAGCAGTGGGGATGACCTGAAGGTCCAGTTGCAGCCTGGCTTCTGAGGAGGTGGGGAGTGACAGGGGATACGCCCCAAATGACGCACGAGTACCATGATACTAGAGAGCTGGGCTTTGTCTGGAGGTAACAGAACATGACTGCTTTCACTTTAGAAGATGCCTGTGGCAGGAGCTGTAAAGGGGGAATCAGATGAGCAAAAGCAAGGGGTAGGAAGATCAAGTTGTTAACTTTTGCAATAGTCTGGGCAAGAAAGTAGGAGCAGAAATGGAATTATGGCACCAGAAGAAATGGAGCCTTCTCTTACAGGTGCAAGGAGAAAGAGAACAAACAAGGGCAGAATGGAAGATTCAGTCTAGCATAAATCTAAGCACTTTAGTCTGACCTGGATATGGCTTTTGCTGTGTCTTCTTAACTCCTTTATTTTATTGGCTCCTTTATTAAAGCTCGTACTTTAGGCTGAAAGATTTAGTACTCACTTTTTCCTTCCTTACAACTTGCAGGAGGATTATCTATTAATCCAAATGCTGACACTCACTCATTTCCATTACAAAAATAGCCCTGATCTATAACAGGATCCTCGCTACAACTAGATGAGCCTTTAAAACCAGCCTGAGAAGAAAACAATTATCAACACTCTAGATTCCATGCTTATTATATGAGTCTTAACCATGTTTTATGTTAATGAAATTTAGCATCAAAAGCAATGGACATCAAATTGAGATAAAAAAAAAAACAAGCATAATAAATACAGAGCCTGTCATCTTATTCATTCTCTCACTCAGTAAGTACTAAGCAGAAAGCACAGTGCTAGGTGCTTCCGAAGCACACAGAAGGATCAATCTTTTGGGAGGTGTAAATTCTTGTTAAAAATATAATAATAATAATACGAGATCGGATATAATACGCGGCAAAAGGAGATGCATAGAATAGAACATTTTAGAACTTAAGGAGTGATTACTTCTGGTTGAAGTAATCACGGTGGCTTGATAAAGCTGGGGATATCTGAGCTGAGGCTCGGTTCTACGGGTATGTCAGTTGGGGGAGATTTCCCAAAGAGGGGGAGCCGGGTGTGTGCGTGGTGCAGAGCACAAGCCGTGTATAAGGAAGCAGCCACAGTTAAGTTTGGAGGGAGCTGAGGTCTGAATGCCCTGTGGAGCAGGGGACTGCACAGCAGGCTGAAGGGAGGCTTTTAACAGGAACTGGAATGATCTGAGACTGAGTTTTAAGGCGATTAATGTTGGCAGTAGTAGATAAGCAGTAGATAAGACAGATTAAGGGGAAGAGAGATTGGACGTCCTTTAGGAGGCTACTGGAATAGTCCAGGGCAGCGGTAATGGGAGTCTGAAATGAAGGTGGAGGCTGGGAAACAGAAAATGAAAGAGCAGATTCAAAAGGTCTTAGCCAAAGATCCTCAAGTCGCTCTTTCTTGAGCAGCAGGAGAACATAAAGCAGAGTTGTTGTCGTTGTTCTGGTTTGCTACTAAATCACATTCACTCTATTTGAAGGCACCCTCTTCATTGCCTGATTTAGGAACGTGGCAGTGTCACAGTGGCACCTAACTGTTTCTGGGGTGCTCTCCAATGTACAAAACCCACTAATTAGGTTACTTTTAAAGTGCTGTCCAATTATTAAGCAAGAATTTTAAGTGAAGAAATAAAACATTCACAGGGTAAAATTCCACACAGTACACAGGGGTACTGGGAATAAAAATTCTTCTTTTATCTAAGAGACTCTTTCCATATTCGAGAGGCAACTACTGCTACTACTTTCTAAGATGTTGTTCAGGAATGTTGTATGCATTTACAAGCTTAAATACATGCTTATATTCTCCATCTTTGGACCCAGTATGCTCCCATTCTGCAATTTGATTTTTGTTCCCTCTCTGCTTCCACGATACTTTCTCTGGTAAAGAGTTTCTCAACTCACCACTGTTGACATTTTGGGCTGGATAATTCCTTGTGTGGGGACTCTCCTGTGCAGTCACAGGTGATCACAGGTGTGTAGAAAGCATCCCTAGCCTCTCCACCCCCAAGATACCCCTGAGTCATGACAACCCAAAAGGTCTCCAGCTACTGCTAAATATCCTCTACAGGGCCAAATTTTCCTGGTTGAAAGCAGCTCCATCAATAAGCCATTTCTATCACTCTTCATTTTATTAAATCCAGCTGTTTATGTCCTTCTCCCCACAAATCTGTATGCTTCTTTACAGCAGGTATGGCACATTAATCATTTCTTTATTTTTCTGACATAGTACTTTGCCTACACTATCTGCCTCACATAAAGTTGTTCAATGAAAGAAATAGACATGGAATTGAATATAATTAATGTTACATCTTAAACACCATGAAGTTCTCATTAAGGTAGAAAGTAGTTACAAAGTAATGCATACTAATAATTTTCCTTAGTACTGTGGGGGTTACTAAGCATCAAAGACATTTTCATCATTATTTGGAGAGGCAAAAAACTTTACGGATGACAAGAATACCAACCATGTAAGGCAGAATATATGGTGCCCAAATAAACAATGCATAGATAAAATACTATTGAATTTAGAGGAAGCAGAGATACAAGCCTTGTAGTTATGTCACTAGATGGTTTTTGAATAAATGGTTTATATATTAGTGTGTGTGTGTGTGTGTGTGAGAGAGAGAGAGAGAGAGAGAGAGAGAGAGAGAAAGAGAATGAAGATTGTACTGGTTGGGGTGACTGGCATGCTGGGGCTATGAAGACTCTGGTAAAACTAGGACTAGGAGTTTAAGAATTACAGGTTTCTCATTGAAAGCTTGAGGTATTGGCTTCAGATCTTTCAAGTTATTCTGAGACCTGAATGGGATAGTGAGGGTGACAGCTGATTCTGGATTTTTTACTGATGATTTAGGGAGTATATATTCCAAGAAATGTAATATGTAAGGGGTCCCCCCAAAAACTCTTTCCTCCTTCCTTCCCTTGTTTTATCCTTCAGTGAACATCTACCATGTGCCAAGTATGCGTCAGCCCTGTGCCAGGTGTGGGGGATGCAGCTGTGAGCAGGATGCTGAGAAGGATTCAGTTCTGATGGAGCTTTGGTCAAACAGTGACTTCACATATTATATGAGCTCTGAAAGATCCTAGTGTTATTTCTAATCTCTGAACTATCTGTGTTCATAATGTATATCTATGTTCTATTGTCTCTGTACATGGTAAAGGCAATTATTACCTCAAACACCTTCCAGACATGTCAAAAATGTTAAGCTGCACTGCTCACAGTAATTGATTTGCCACTGCGGTGCTACTGCCCCAGGACTGAAAAGCAGCAGATATTCTGTGCGTGTGAAGTAACGGCCTAGGTGTTTGGGTGAGACAGTGAGGAATGAATCTCTAATCAAACTGAAAATAGAGCTATGGTCAGAAAGCAGCATGCAATTATCCAGCTGGAATTTGGCCAGTGTGGTAGATAGATTCTCTCAGTTCCTAAGGAAGGGAGCATAGAACTTTATTTTTTAGAAGATTTTATCCATTCATTTTTAGAGAGGGGGGAAGGGAGGGAGAAAGAGAGGGAGAGAAACATTGATGTAGGAGAGAATCATTGATCAGCCACTCCTCCTAGGTGACCTGACCTGGGACTGGACCTGGAAACCATGTATATGCCCTGATCACGGTTTGAACCAGTGACCTTTTGCCTTGTGGGACATTGCCCAACCAACTGAACCACATGAAGCAAATGAATTTTAAATTATACTATGCTTGAACCATGAGTGTATTTCTGACTCAAGTTCAAAGGTTCCCATTACCTTTGGAATCTCCACCAAGAAGTACTACCTTCTTGACAATCTCACTGAAGAGTTCAGAGCCTCGATTGTTGGATGGGAGTCATGAAAACGTTTATCCAGGAAAATTAACTTCTTTTGTGTTCACAGACATACGTATATAGTAGATATTTAGAAAAGCTCTAGTACTGTTTTGCAACGTAAGCTCTCTAAGTAAGGGGTGGAAGGAACATCAGGATCATCCCGCTGCTGGAAGCTAAGTGCCGCTTAGGAAACAATTTGCCCCATCCTCAATCTGCACGGGCAAGGCTTTTTGACTGTGGACTTGAGAACTTATTGAAAGCTATGAATGTGCTATCTCCCCCCTCCCGTTCCATCCCCCACTCTCTCTTGTGCATTCCAATGCACGCCTATATACAACCTCGGAAATGAGGGCCTCCTCTTTCCTGAATTCAATCCATGGGCCCTGACACTCCAGGTTTAGAAACTTATTTGGTCAGCTTGGTTTTCTATATTTTGCTACTTTAGGAGAAGAAAATGAAATTTTCTCCACAACTCTTGAGCTGCTAAGGAAATCTATCACTTCAGCTCTCTCTAGAAGGCGAATGGGGCTCAATGAATGGCATGTAAAGAGGCCTTACATGTTGAGTTTCTTTTACCTTGATATATGGTTTGACTTTATCAAACAGATATCTGTTTTTGATATATCTCATCAAAAACAGATTGGTTTATTTTCTGTGTTCTATAGAAATGATAGAAAATAATTATATAAACTGAATTTCAAGCTCACAGGCAGCTTAATTCTAAATGTCTTAGAGTTGGTTACTTAAAAATGTTTCTAAAATGATTTTGCATATTCTAAGTACTTTTGTGTTAATAATATGCTATGATTTTCACCTAGGGTATCTGAATCAAATAAATTCAAATGGATTTTATTTTCTTGGAATAGATAAAATAAATTACCCAACACCCAAAACATCAGGTATATTTTGAAGCTGCTTCTTCAAAACCAATGTTTTTGATTGAAGACTTAGAATAATATTTACATTATCTCACTGAGTATTCTTTTAAAAGTATCCAGTTCTCATAGCTGATACTCATTTATCCTCTCTCCCTTCTTTCTTTCCTCTATTATTTTTATTACTAGACATATTGAGATATTCAATCAATACATTATTGAGTCATATTATCTACAAAGCATTGTGTCAGATGGGATGGGAAGTTCAAAGATGTGTAAGGCAGGTCTTCTGGAGGATATAATCTATTATTGAAGATAAGACATGGATAATATAAAATTAATGTTATGACTGAAGTTATAATTTTGGTTGTAGAATTTAAATATATTTATTATATTTATCTGGCAATTAACTATATTTTACCTCAGAACTCCACAGTAAATAGAGGATTCAACATTACCACTTTGAAAAGCTTTTATGAAATAACTTTTTTAAAAAAAATATTGTTTATTTCCTACCAGACAGGGCTGTCAAATTTGCATTTTTGTTGAAAACTTCAGTTATTCCAAGGGCCTTCAAAACATCTTTTAAATCAATTTCCTGTTCCACTGTGAACCTGGAGAAAACATAGGGAGGAAAATAGTTTGTTATAGCATTTTAAAAGTATTTTGTTACAGTATCTTGTTAGCTGAGACAAAAATAAAATGTTAGATATGTTGATTTTTAAAGTCTGTTTTGAGAGAGAAAATTATGCTAAAACTGGCTTTTGCCTACAAGTAGTATTTCCTTGTGTTTGTAAAAAGAGGAGGAGTCAAATAAAATAATATAACAGAAGAGTATTAAATTATTAAGTAGAAAAAAATACATGAAATGGACACAAAACCATAATACATGGTGGAATAAGTGAATTTTGAGATCAAGAATCATTATCATAGTACTGTGTAAAACTTGTAAATGATTAGCATTCAAAACCCTTTAACCTGGTAATATAGTTGCTTTTTTAAGCTGGTATTGATTAATTATACATTTACCCAAGGTGCTTCCTTCTCTTCTTCATATTCTGGTCAACTTCCTACCCAATGGAAAACATTAAATAAGAACCAAATTTTGCTGTAACATGAATACATCTTGCATTTCAACTCCATACAACTCACAGAAAGGTAACATAAAAACTATCATGTTAAAAAATACATCTGTTCATGATTATATTAACCTCTTGGACATAAGTCTGTTCTCATGGTAGCACTCCAGAAAAGCTGCTATCCAATAAAAGTTAGTTAAATATTGTATCTTAAGAACTATGCACTCTTTTCAATTATACAGAGATTTTTAAAACAAGAATAATAAATCTTTTTTGTTCTAATAAATTAATATACATGATAATATACTTTATGAATTATTATACATAAATGTGCCTTATTTTTATAAAGTAAACACCTTATTTAAAAACTTAAATAAAAGTAAGTACATGGTTTAATTTCAAAAAATGGTTTACACAGAGCCCTGGCTGGAGTGGCTCAGTTGGTTGGGTATCATCTGGCCAGGCCAAAGGTCACCAGTTAGATTACCAGTCAGGGCACATGCCTGGGTTTTGGGTTTGGTCCCCTATCAGGTTGCATGTGAGGGGAAACAATCAATATTTCTCTCACATCAATGTTTCTTTCTCTTTCTTTTTCACTCCTTGATCCTCTCTCTAAAATTTTCCACAGAATTCCAGATTGTTACTAAAACGGAATATCTCCCAAACCCATGTTACTAGTTAAAGATATAGACAAAACATGGCTGCATTAACAAACAAATGTGTTTATTAAAAGCAAAGGGTTTTATTACTTTGTATAAAAAATGAAAATAACTGGTTAGAACTAAATGTGGCTCCTTATCAATACAGAGCAAAAGAATAAATTTTAGGCAATGGCTGTGCACTTAAAAGAGCTATGTCTGCAACAGTCTCTTAATGTTACATTAGCATCATTTCTGATGTCTGGCTTCAAGAGGAGTGACAAGGGAATGACTGCAATCAGTAAGACTCAGACACCAAGAGAAATGATTAGGAGAGAATTGTTTTAGCAGGTCCATGTTTATAAAAAAAAAATAAGATCAAAAGCCAAGTAAATGTATAGCAAACACATTAAACTAAGTACTAAATTTCACCTATATCCTATACTTTAACTTGGACTTACATTGTTTATTTTGCTTTTTTTATCCCTCCCTATTTTGCTTTTACAAAAAAGTACATATTGTCTATGAAAGTATAAAAGGAAGATGAGTAGGAAAATATAGAATATTGTACAGAAAACATTCAATGTCTTAATTAAGGTTTTTGTGTGTGTGTGCGCTTTATTATTATTAATTTATTTTGATCACTTATATAGAGCTTACTTTTTTGCTCAGGACTGTTCCAAGAGCACAACAATCAGATTAATTTAAATATCACCACAGGCTTTTGAAGTAGCTATTATTATAATCCTCAGTTAAACAAGAAGAAACTTAAGGACAGAAAAAATAACTTGACAAGGTCACAACACAGCTAAATAAATGGCGGAACAGGATTAGGGAGCCACGCAGCATGATACATATAACCTCCTGACCCACCTAGAATAGAAAAGTAAAGGAAGATATCAGAAGTGGCTTCTTTTTACTTTTTTTTTTTTAACTGAGAGTCATTTATTTCTTTTGTCATTGCCAAACATTTCCAAAGTAATACTTACCAGAAATTAACATAGCTTCTTCATTTCTCCTCTCTGAAATCCTCATCTACAGAACGGTCTGTAAGGGCACAACTGCCAATGAAAATGTGAACTTGACCTCACTTGTTAGTCTACACATGCTAAGTCCTCATTCCTCCCTTTAGTCAACCTCTGTCTGCATTTTCTGAGAATATTGATCTCTATCCTTTTATATGCATTCTATCATCTTTTATTCTGAGACTTTGGTACCAGATGTATTTATCTGGAGTTGGAAAGAAAAATTCTTTTTACTTCCTTAAAGCAACTTGGTTTGTTTCACACTTCTGAGGCTGGTTGTTTAGGTGAAGATGGTAAATTACCAAGACTGAACTTGGGCAAGTTCCTTGATTTCTGAGCCTCAGTTTCAGCATATGAAAAAATGTCAACAATAATAATACCCACTTCATAGTATTGTTGAGGGGATCTAAAAAAGTTTCTAAAAGTCTTAGCATGATCCTGGCATATAGCAGGCATGCAATAAAGAGCAATACAGGAAACATTTCTTATTATATTGAAATTATGTATAATATTCACATTATTATAGATGTTAAGATGTATATATTTATATTTTAGCAGTGATAAAGTAACTTGATTAAATATCTGGATTAATCCCTGCTACTTTAACTGTAAAGTAGTCAAATCTAGTGTTTTTACTTTAATGTTTGTGGTACTTGGCATAGGACAAAACACATTAGGTTGAAGTGAAATACAATCTAGGTTTCCATGAGAATGTCTGTTCTAAGTTGAAGACAGGATATAAACAATTTCCATTCATTTATTCATCTTTTTCCCATCAAACTATTGAAAAAATAGCTATTACACATTAATAATCTTTCTTCTTAATATAGACTAGTATTAATATAAATAATCATTATTATCTTCCTTAAACTGAGTGCTCACTATATGTCCCAAGCACTATGCAAACCCTTTCATGCATAGTATCTCATTTGATCAACCCTGTGCTAACCTCACACAATCCTATGAGACAGGCATTATCTCTATTCTAAAAAAGAACAAATGGAAGTCCAAACAAGCTGAGAAACTTGCCCTAGTCACTTGGCTAGTAGGTCATCAAATGAAGATATGAACTACGGTCTCTCTGAGTGCAAAGCCCCCAACACTAACCATTATACTTCCCACAATTGTTTATTTAAAACCAAATAACTAGAAAGGTGGAATTCTGGGGGAAATGGGGGACATCTGTAATCATGTCAACAATAACAAAAGGCTAAACATGGCTTTTTTAAAACCAAAAGGTGTGACTGTTTCAATAAAAGCACACAATGTAATGGGGTATTTGCACCTTTTTATCCGAGCATGCCGAAGAGTTACATGGAGGGTGGAAGCATCAGAGACTGAGTAGACATGTGGAGCAAATGTTAGAATAGAACAAGTACACAAGTATATCACCTTTACAAAAATTTATAAAGTTTGTAAGCAATTAAGGACCATAATAAAATTCATGTTAAAGAACAAAATCAGATGGCTTGTGCATTGGTTTTCTTTTGAAAACATGAAGCTGAAGTACTTTATTTGTAGACAGTTATTTCAAAATAACAGCATGGTTCCTGGCTACAAAATAGTGAGCCATTTTATATCCTCTGATTTCTCTCTGATCACAAATGACAAATCCGAGACTACAAAAGAGGCAGAATGGAAAGATACTACAGCCAGTACCTCTGCCTTCCAAGTATTCAGATATTGGATTTTGAGTTTAGAAAACTTTTCTTATACCTAAGCTGAATCAGCAAAAACTGAAAAGTCAGCACATCCAAGGGCAATGAAGAGAGTAATGTTTATGAGAACCAAGTTTTTAAAACTCCTACCTAGAGAAAAGTACATATAAAACTACCCATAGATTCAGATAAGATAAATACTAGTATTTAAAATGGACACTGAAAAATAAATAATGATAGTAATAATATGTAGTACTTATATGCTACTCTGTGCCAGGCAGTACTCTAATGTGCTTTTAAGATTATATATATTTTATATGTTAGCCAAGCTATTTTGCTATCATGGGTAAATTGGAAGAATATCTGACCATCTCATTTAAATCTTAGAGATGTATGACTATGCATAAACCTTATGGTATTTCACTGGATTTGGCAATATACCATGGGTATAGCACTCTTACCCTCTATAAAACAGACTTCTTACACTTTGGATACATATACAACTTTAATTTATTACCTGTTAATAGGATTATTTGGGGAGGATAACAAAAACACAAAAGTCATTGCTTCCTTTTCTTCCCTCCCCCAAATACTCTATATATCTTAAGAAAAGCATTTTAAAGCTTTTTGTATGAAATCTAGTATAACACAATAAAATATCTGTCAAGCAGGACAAGAACTGGTCAAATTACAGAAATGCAAAGTTGCATTTTCAGGTAATAATTTCTGTATGAATTAAACTATACAACCCATTTAAGACAGACACTTGCGTAAACCTAGAACACAACTATCAGAACGTTGGTTAAAGTTGGGTTACATAAGTCACTAACTACCCTCATTGAACATTTTGAGGATGCTAATGCTATAAAATGGAGGGGGTGGATAGTTTTCCATTGATTACTACTGACACATAGGTATTTGACAATAGTCAATATCTCAAAAAGAGAAAACAAATTTATCTTATCTCTCTTTTAGCCTCCCTCTCCACGCATTGGCCATGCAGAGGGAGAGTTCATAGAACTGGGAGAGTAATGGACACGTGGCAATCAGCTGTGCCTGTTCAGCAACAGGCATTAAGATGAGCAAACAAGCCAAACTGTTTCAGAATTGAATAGTACCTCTTAGAATGTGAAAAATTAATTTTCTTCTGCTGCCACATTCAGTTCCTCGGTGGGACCTGCAGCCCACATTTTCTAGTGAATTTGGTTGAATTAGAATATGTGATTCTTGTTAGCATTCATTTATAATTCTGCTACAATACTTCTAAGTAACTGCATCCTCACAAAACTGAGGCATTTGGAGATGCTTCAGTAAGGGAAGCGTTAACACTGTACTGAATTTCTCATATTATCAAAAGGAATTCATTATATAATGTGAAGAAAAATACAAAATTAATGATAAAAGTCTCTGGATTTAGAGTTTAGACCTGATTTAGATATTTAAATTGAATTAGTAAGGTTTAACAGTAAGTGTTAAGATAGAGTTAAGATATATTGTTTATAAATTCAATATGGGGGTCCATTATTTATATACATATAAATACAGGAGGTCTGTCTGGAAAAAGTCGTCCAGCCATTGTTAATATAATAAGAATAGTTTGCATGACATTCATGTAACCCGGCAGCCAAGGAGAGAGGACTGGAATGTGCCTGTGTGAAAAATGATGACTTCACTGTACTAGTCAGTGGGGGCGGTAGAAGCCGTTGAGTGAGCATGTGTACTGTGTGGCTGTCACATTAAAAATGATTGGGCAAGTGCAGTAATGAATGTGCCTTAAATTTTGCATTAAGCTTGAACATTCCTCCGTGGAAACCATTGGGATGATTGAAAGGCTGTAGCTATGGGCAACTGGTGATTGGCAGCTTCATCATGACAACACACCCGCTCATGCAGCACACCTTGTGCAGTTTTTTGGTGAAACATCATATCACCCAGGTGACTCAGTCCCCCTATAGCCAAGAGTTGACATCCTACTCTTCCCAAAACTAAAATCACCTTTGAAAGGGAAGATGTTTCAGACCATTGATAAGATTCAGGGAAATACGACCTGGCAGCTGATGGCAACTGGGAGAACTGTGTGAGGTCCCAAAGTGCCTAATTTGAAGGGGACTGAGGTGTCATTGTCCTACATACAATGTTTCTTGTATCTTGTATCTTTTTCAATAAAAGTCTCTGTTTTTTACATTACATGGCTGGTTACTATCTAGTATTATATATAGAATCTCCTTGGCTTTATTCCTTAGATATTCATTGGTTACCTCTCCTTGAGCATAGACTTAGTATAACTATCTTTCTACAGAAATGTGTTTTCATGGAAAGTTATGCAAACAATACTTTAGCTAAAAATAAAAAATATTTGGCATGCAAGAACCTTAATTTTTCTATATAGACAAAGGAATGAATGGCTATGTATTATGACAGTTCTACATTATGCATATGTAATACTAACATAATATGTATATATATTTCTAGTCATAACTGTCCACAGTTCCAAAGAGGTCTCCATTAACATAAGTAAATATCAGCTAAATATTTTGAAAAATAAGCTTATATATGATATAACTTTTATATTTTAACCATATATTGTATGATTTATTTGGTATTAAGTATCCAGAAAGGGCAAATCTACAGAGATTTAATAAGTAGGTTAGTAGTTGCCTGGCCCCTGGGATGGCAACCAGCATTAACTATAAATGGGCATCGGGATTTTACTGGGGTGACGGAAACATTCTAAGACTTATTTTCTTCACTTAATATACTTTAGAAATCCAATTAAGTCTGTGAACTTTTAAATGACTATTCCTAAAATTAGAATAAACCTGAATGTTTAGTAATTCAGTTTTAATACTATGTCTTATCACCTCTCAATGTTCCTATTAATTAATCATATTTGTAAATTTTCTTAATACAAAATGAATGTTAAAACTTTCACATGCACGCATATATGTAGGTTTATCTACCGTTTATTTGTATGTCTCATTTCCTAGTCCAGATCTAACTAGCACACTATGTTTATAAACTTGTATGTGTTTATTGGTGCCACTTCCCTACTAGGTTTTAAGATACTGAAGGATAGAATAAATGTCGCCAGTTAGGTTGTTTTTGTGAACACATCTCTATTATGGCGAAGAGATCTGACTTTAGAAGAACTTAACAGAAGTAATGCAAAACTTACTGTATGGAAGGGTAAGGTTATCGTGGGGCGGGACCATAAATGTACTGTCATAACAGGGAGACGTATACATGAGGACAGCGTGGGGGTCGCCTGCGCCATCACAGCGTTCATGGAAGGCTTCCTGAAACTAGAGCCAGAACTGCACCCTGCAGGCTAAGTAAACAAATCTGGCAAAGCAATGTGAGGGGGGCATTTTAGGCCAATACAAAAAACACACGTAGAGACCCAGAGGCATGAAAACAGCATGATGTCTGTGGCATAACCACAAGCACACAGGTGGTGCAGCTACTAAATATTTGATGTGGTTAGTGGCCGGGGCCAAGGTTGAGGAAGAGAATGTAGTCAGAACATCAAGGCCCTGCATGGACTTTATTCTTTTGGCCACAGGAGAAACTTAAGCTTCTTCCTGCTTGTTTATGGTTGCATCTCAGCACCTAGCACAGTGACTTGCTTGCACTTTTTCCAACACAGTCAGAGATTATTTTTGCACCTATAATCACCTTTAAATACTAACGAAATACAGAAGACTGTCAAGGTAAATTATATTCAGAGAAAATCTATTGGAAAATCTCCTAAAATGAGGCTAAGAATATTGACTCATATCTGAAACTAAGTGTTGGTAAACAGTACTGAATGAATTAATAAGCAAGGCTGTGTCTCTGGGCGGGGCTGAGTGGGAATGAAAGAATACTTTTTTAAAAAGGAGAAGAAGGAGAAGAAGAAGGAGAATATTAGAGGAGGAGGAGAGAACGGAGAAGGAGAAGAGTAGCACAAGACTTAAAATTCCAAAGTAATGGGAAGAGTTTTTCCAGGTCAGAATCTTACTGATTACCCCCCCCACCCCTGCCCCCCCTCCCTGCCATGCTATCAGGGGGAGCAGCACAGCAGCCTCTCACCTGGGCAGGTACACTTCCACTTTTTGCTTCTTCACAGAGTTTGCCCATTCTTCAATCAGCTGTGCTTTGACCAGCGGCTCCAGAGCGGCCAGTGGGACTTCCTGTCTGGACAACACCAGCATCATACTTATCTCATCTCCCTCATATGGTATTTCTAGGACTTGGTAGATGCCACCAGCTTCATTGGAGCCATCACTAAATTCCCCTAAAAAAAAAAAAAATTCAAAGCTCCACATCAAAGCCTAAATAAAATGTTTAAATTTGTTATAAAGCTTTTTTTTTTTCAAAATAGTGTGTAGAATATAAGAAATTTAGGCATCTGAGAAAAAAGAGTTTAATTAAAAATAGACCTTGAAATTTAAGTGAATCCTAAGCCTTCCAGAATCTATTTTATTTTAGAATCCCAGAATTATTTCACGTTTGTCATAACATGTTCTCTAGACTTAGTTTTTATTTTTAAATGAGACTTCAAATGAATACAAATTTAAAGGATATTATCAGAAACAATGACAATTTCTGGTTAGAAAAACAAAGTCCTGGATCCAATATTACATTTAGCAATATCCACCTGATTACTAAGAAGGGAAAGATTGACCGTGTAATACCTGGTGTTCTATTAATACCACGGCTAAGAGTTTTGAGGCCAAGGCAGGACAGCCAAGATGAAACCTACTGCATTCTACAATAGGTATCCAGTGTATTGTGGTGATTATCACCTTCAAATTAGGTGATTAAGTAAATTAGATAATTGGCTTTGTGTTCCATAAACTTAGCTAAGTTGACTAGGCTTTCACAAACAAATTAGTCTTTAAAATAAATGGTCCTGCCACGACTTTAGAATTTTCCCCATTTAAAAAATTAATGCTTTTGTTGTGAATATTTTCCTGCAATTAATCTAGGGCCTTTAAACACCACACTAAACATTTTGGTTCTCAAATAAATGGATAGTTTCTTTTTAGTTTTGACTATTAATTTGATTAACTGTGATTATTCTCTTTTATTTTTACAATGTATTTTAAATAGAATAAGCTACTAGTTCTAACATACATTTAGTTTAAAATTACACTTCTGCTTATAAAAACAAACTAATCTGGTTTAATATAGAGTATAAGAAGGATTAACACCTGAAACTTCTGAAAAATGAAACGTCTATGAAGAAAATGCCAAGGATATTGAGCTGCATCACAAACTACAGACCCTCAATAAATGAAACTATGAATTAATAATTATGTCTGACCATACATATACAAGTGTGAAGGCAAAATTTCAAAAGAGTATTTATGATTTAAAAAGTTGTAAGGAATCAAATCAAGAGCTGGGTGGAACATATGGATCACTGAAAACTACCCAAAGCCAATGGCTTTTCGTAGTAATTGAATATTCTTACACACGGTCAGGTATTTTTATGTGGATAAAGTCATTCTGCAGGTGTGATTACATTTACAAATTAAAGAAACATATTGGAAAGCTGTCAATGCACATACTATTCACTCAGGATCTAATCAGAGGCTTGGAAAATGGAGCCAAGGAAATTAAATTGTAGCTCAAACTAGATTGACAAGAATTTAAGTAATGAATGTTTCATGTTCTTTTTTTAGCAATTTGTTGAACTACCTCAAAAAAAAGAGAAATAAAAGCCAAAATGTCATACCATAATAAAATTCTCCTTGTTGATACATCATTGGAATTTGGACTTCACTTTCATCATCTTTAGTGAAGGAAAAGGTTCTAGTATTTTCGGGTCTAAATTGTGACTTCCAGTTACCCTTGAAATAGACAGCACTGATGAGGGCCAGATGAGTGATAGAGTCAAAATCTCTTGGGGACACCAAATCTTTCAACAGACCTGTTCAAAAAAAGAAATAAATGGATGAAAATTCATATTAAATTGGAAGATGAAATGGGACCAAAGATTATCAAACTACCATCTGATAGAGTGTTATAGAAAAACTGTATACCATTATTAAAACTAAAATAAAACTTAAAAGTATCTTACTTTCAAAAGAAAAATGTTCACACATATAATTATAGCTTCAGGGCATCTAAAATACCGACACCACTTAAAATAACACAAGTATCTTAAAACCTGCACAAACTACAGACCCACATGCAACAGAATCTCTAGCTTCAGTACTTTGTAGCTGCAATAATGCATGTAAAACTTTTAGCACAGAGTAACCACTCAGTAAATGTTTCTAACTTTATTTTTAATCATTGTATCTGATTAAATTGTCATTCAATTCAAACATGCCCCCATATACATTGGATATCTTTTACCAAATATAATAAGTACTTTTGACTTGATAAAAACAGATAGGTGAAATCCAATTTAATCTATGATCTATGATGCCTTTTATTTATTTATTTTTTGTACATGCCTGGGTCAAGGACTGATCCCTTCTTTTCTATCACTTGAGATGCTCCTTTCCAAATCTATTTTGAGAGATACTGGGTCTTTGGTGGTTGCCATATGGTTAAAAAGAGTTTGGAAACAAACAGCTTTTAATAACTCAGTCTATTCCAGGTAGATTATTAGTTGTCTCCAGATTATTATTGATTTATTCTTTCAATGTTAAAAAAATAAGCATAAGTATCTTTTATCTTACATTTTAATCTCATAGTTGAAAGAGTGACTTTAGTGAGGTTGATCACAGAGAAAAAGTAATATAATAAAAAAGACAGGACCAAATTTTGTTCTGTATTCTTTCATTTTATTAATTATAGCACTTCTGTGCTTACAAAGGTGCTTTAGCATTTTAAGGATTTATATGTCACAAGGATATATCATCAGGGTTTTTTGTTGTTTTTCCAACATAAAGTGTATTAGATTTATATTATTTGGGGAAGTCAACAATATGAATTAATTTAATGAAAAGCTGTGGTAAATATACTTTAAATTTGGTCTCAATTTTTAATATTCTAATTTCAATTATTTTTATGGTAAAACTGGAAAATAAAATGATAAAATATGAAATACCTGGAAAACTTAAGTACATTTAAAATATATCAATTAAAAATAAAATGCAAAATTCATGCATCTCTTCCTAATTTCTTTCCATTTATTTGGGCCTAGAATGGGATGTTCTCTTTTAAAGGAATCCTAAAGAGTTTTTTGATTACCAATCAAGTTCTGTGGTTTAAAAGCCAAGAAAAATGTTTAAACTCTGACTTTTAACTTTCTTATTCTATTTTAACCATAAGACACACCAACTGCCATTCCAACCAGTATCTAATTTATTAGTAAGCTCAAGCAAAATTTCATATAGTAGCTAAAATTATTATACAGAGAAAACCCATCAAATGGAGAGCAAAGATTTCAGATCAATTTATCAGTGCCAAAATTCTATGCATACCAAAAGACTAAACTTATTTCTCAAATGTTTACTCATAAACAGTGCTTCTAAAAACACTTTAATCTACACAAAGTGATTATTAGAGACTCAACTAAATTTTCTCTAATATTCAAAATGCAAAAGGAACGAGGAGACAAATAATATCAGAAGTAAGAAAAAAAAACTAAGCTATTTGGGAAAGAAAAGAACCAAATGACGTACTATTTGTGTTATTCTCCACCCACTTATTGATATGGTTGGCCACAGCAATATTTTCACTGAAGTCCACATGATTTACTTCTGCATTAAAATATTTTTTCATCATTTGCAAAAACTTATCATTGATGTGAAATTCATTTTGCACAAAGAGGGAATTGGCAATTTTCATCACATACTGGCTCTTTTCAGCAGTTACCATGTTAGAAAACTCCTTCAAGAAAGAAAATTCTTCATCTGCAAAAAGATACAGGGTAAGTTTTTTTAGTGGAACAAGCATGGAGGGTGAAAGAGCAAAACACAGCCAGGACCCAAAGGAATAGCACTCCCTCGCTCCCCAGACCTGCCATGGTGGGTGGGGGGGGGGGCAATATTTGTGAGATTTTTAATGTTCAAATTAACATTTTTGCAGTTTAGTATTATCAACTGATACTATTTTTCACTTTAATCGATATCTTGGTAGACTCTATAAAGTTAGATTTTTAGTTGCTTACTTTCAAAGTACTTAGGTTACTTTCATTAAATTAGTCTTATGTTTATCAGAAATAAGAAGTGTAATTACTTAGTTTAAAAATCAAATCATTTCTTAAAATTTACTTTGAATAGACTTTCAAAAAATCTTACAACTAGAAAATCCATTAGAAATTGTTTCAATTCTTAACTTTTTAATGAGTTAACTCACATGTATGTTAGAAACATTAAAATAGAGATCTTACATCCTGTCAAAGTGATTATATAATACATGTTGGCTACAGTTTCTCCACTAAATATAGTTCTCATAAGAATGCAACATTTCAAAAAGATTCTTAGCTGCTATGTAAACAATGAAGATACAATTGATTTTAAGCAAAAAAAACCCCCAAAAACCCTGATATTCTTAGAGAATCAAGTTGCTTTTCTTTATAGCATTCATCACAGCTGTAAATTTTCATTTATTTACATGATAATTGATTAATAATATATGTCACTCCCTCTAGACTGAAAATTCCATTACAGCAAGAACCATGTTTGCTTTTGTTTATAACGGTAAGGTTTATTTAAATAATAACATTATTATTAATAATAATATATAATTTCTGTAGATTAACTCAGCCTGAGACAGAGCCTGGAATTAGCTTCTTTCTTCAGTTTCCTAGTGTTTCACGTGGCCACACCATCTCAATGAGATTACTTTGTTACTGTGTGTAAATACTGCTGCCTCTGGCATAAGACAACATAACTGAGTTGAAAGTTAAAGTTAAACCACCCTGAGAAATTGCACCTGAGCACACTTACCAGTTTTCAGGCTGTCATATCCCATTGTATGACGAACTTCTTTCAGGGTAGATCCTTGGGCACCAAGTTCCATCATGCCCATTGCAAGGGTGATGCTCAGTGGAGAGAAAAGAATATTTTCATCTTCCCCAGTGGCTCGGAGGTTATTATACATATTCACTGACAAGTCTGCAATGGTTTCATCAGGGAGAGTGGTCCCTCCAGCCAGACTTTGCAGAAGCAGCAGAGAGAAAAGTCCAAGGAAAGCCATGTTGGAACAGTTTCAATCCTGGAAAGCAGTAATTTACATATGAATTATCTCAGAAAAAGAGAAATATGAGTATATATGTGAATTATTTCTTAGATATGTATAAAGTAAACCAAAAGATTTTTATTTTTTTGTATTTATTGATTGCATTTTTTCCGTTACCATTTAGCCCCCTTATATACCTCTCTCCCCCAATAATCACCACCCTCTTGTCCATGTCCATGAGTACTTTTTCTTTTTAGCTTGATCCCACCACCCCCTAACTAGCCCCCAGAGCTGTCACCCTGCTCTCTATCCATGAGTCTGTCTCTATTTGCTTGTTAGTTCAGTTTATTCATTAGATTCCACATATGAGTGAATCATATGGTATTTGTCTTTAATAAACAGTGTTAATATCTCTGTAACAAAATCTCCATTAAAGGATATGTTGGAAGGTCCTGTTTTTCAAAAGTCATTTAGTAGTCAAATGAATAAATGACATTGCTAAGTTCTGAGGATAATCTCAGGAACAAGATAGCCCTGCCCCACCTTTCATGCATGTAAGATTATGTATACATACATATAAAAAACTACTGTATTTTTTGGACCATAAGATGCACCTAAGTTTCAGAGGAGGGATTGGAAAAAAAAATTGAAGCAAGAAATGTGGTAAAATATTTAATAACATATTATTTCACCAATGTAAATGTAAACAGAACTCAACAGCAGCATTAACAGCCATTATTTCTCCCAAATTTGGGGTGGGAGAGTGCATCTTATAGTCTGAAAAATACGGTAATTATAGGTTGTGTTTTTGAAGTTGATTTATCCATTTTTCTTAGCTTCACCATGTATGTTTTGCTCATAATTTTGAAACAGTTTACTCTAGCTTATTCAATACAACTTAGATCCAGGACAAGTATAATGAAAACCAAAAGATATTTACAAGGTTTTAGATGAACTTGTGAAGTTAGACATTTAACAATGCCATTTCACTCATTCACTAGAATTGTTCAAATTAATACACCATGCAGCTCGGTTACCAAGTGGTGGGAAGAGATCAGACACACACCTGCCACAGGCCCCAGTTTATTCAGCCCAGACTGCAGAACCCACAGGAAGTGGTAACCCAGAGAAAATGTAGCCTCAGCATGTCCTTGTCTGGTTCTCCCCTACCCACCAGTTCTCTAAGAAGCTGCTGCTCCCAGTAACAATCTCTGAGCAGGGAGAGACCTCTTACAACACCATCCTTTCAGACTCAGGATAATGTTACCATGTCAGCTTACGCCAACAAACTGGAGATTCTATTTAAATGACTGTTTCTAAATATGCAGCTCTTCTGGTTCTTGAACTGACTTCTCTGGGGAAGAGAAAGCAGCGTCAGTATCCAAATATCTCTGACGAATATTTCTGCCTCTCAGCTCACCAGTATTCCAAAGCCCTGCCTCCCCACAAACAGCCGACCGGCACACACTGGGGACAGGACACTCTTTCCCTGTATACTGACGTTTTGTCACAGTAGGCATCTGGAAGCTAAATTTTTTATTTAAACAATTAAGTAGCTTACTTGTGCTTGATATAAATATATTCAAATCATCATTAAAACAGCATGGAAAGTGATGTTGAGCAAACACATTTGGAAAATCATATTTCAATTAGTATGAAACATTAATAATCCCCATTACTCAGTTAACGGAGTGCATACACATTTAACTTAAGAGTAGTGTGTTTCCAACAGATTTTTAAGTCACAGCTTCCCAATCAATCCTGTAGTATTTTTAATTTCAATTTCAGAGAACTGCCTGGTTAATTTGTAAGTCCTTCACATCTTAGGGTTTAATTTAGGTATGGAATTTTTTATTTCTGATTGAGAGGTTCCAAGTTTCTGCTGCCCTAAACCCACGTTTTTATGTAACTTTAAATAATACTCCCTTGTTTAGGAAAATAAGGTGAGCCCACATGTAAATATGGACTCTCACAACTCATTCTGTGAGGAGGCAAAAGAGGGCTGATGTTGGGAGACCAAGGGCATCGCCACAGAACAGCATCGCTCACGTACGCCACATTGGGACAGAAGCCAGGTGCCGAGAGAGCTCAGCTACCCTGCTAGTCTACCAACTTCGGCCACCCATGGGAGGATGCTCTGGCATTCTCTTTTCCTTTTCTACGCCAGAGAACTCCAGGAAAAGATGGAGGTAGAATACGTAAGTTTTCTCCTTTTAAGACCAGATAGCAATTTAGCAAGTACCCTTCTAGGTTAAAAGAGAATTTAAAACATATTCAGTATTTAACACTTACAATGCAATACTGTTTAGGAGAACTTTGAAGTCCAAATCAGATCCCAAAGTCCATGATCTGAATCACGACACTCTGCTGTGATCAGACATGCCATCTTAACTCCTGCCCTGTGAAGACCCAAACCTGGTCCTCATTATTTTCACTTAATGTTATCCGGCAAAAGGCCAAAAACTTAAAGTCACTCTATTACTGTAGTATCTGTCACTCAATAAGACAACTATTTGGATAGCACTGCATTTAACATGAATAACAAATTTCAGGCTAATAAAAAAGGTTTCATTCATATAAAACAAAAACTAACCTACTACAAATCAATAAGAATTCTAGGAAAACAAAGCCAAGTATATTATGTTCATGGGCACTTTTATTTACAAGTGAATGTATCATGCAATAATAATGGTGGACATATGATGTGCAACCTTTGGCCAGTCATGTGCATTCTTTCAGTCTTAGCTTTCTCATTTGTGAAATGAAGACGCTACTTCCTACTCTGCATAATGTTAAAGAAATAAATGAGATCATGTGTGTGTGAAGCACTTGTTTTAAACTATAAGTTATACTAATAAAGAACTTTATTATTAGAAAACATGTTTTCTAGGTGTGTATATTTGCTAAGTCAAACAAGAGCCTATGAAGCTAAAATGAGCGTGTTATTATTTCTGTTGGCCCATCTAATATAGCACCATTAGCCATTCCTTCAATGAAGATTGATACAGGTACCATAAACATACCAAAATTAATAAAGAAAGGCACTTGTCCTCAACGAACTCTCATCACTGTGTGAAGGTGTATGATCTATACATTCTTATCTGTTCTTAAAAAGAGACTCATAAGAATCAGAAAGGTAAATCACTTATTTCTTTAGAAAGATGCACGCACACAGACAACAGATATCACATCCCCTGGCCGTGATATTCACTGGCCTCAGGTTAGGAACTCCAGGTCTACAGCAGATGATCCAGATGCAAAAAGAAGTGTAGATGGGCCTTCAGCCTGGTAGTGCTCTCTTACTGTGGGAAAGAGATAGCAAAAGCACTAATGCATCTTTGGGCTTCTGGAGGACTCCTGGAAAGAGCACCCATATGTTTGTGAGAGGCTCTTCCCAGGGCAGTGAGCAGCAGGCCACTGTTCCGTGTTCTGCTAGAAAACTGGGAGCAGCATAGCTGCAAATGGTGGGAGTGGATCATATCAGAAAAATCGTAAAGCTTATGAAAGCTCTGCTCTGGAAACACATATTATCCACAGTTAAGTGATCTCTGTCCTCCTTTTGAAGGTGAGATTTTCCAGTGTGCCAGTAAAATAACCTCTGCGAGCCTGGGTCAGCCTTACTGATTCCACCTACCCAGCCCCTGATTCCCGGCCCTCTTCACTGCTGCTGCCTCTGACTACTCTTGAGTCTTTTTTCCCCCTGAGGAGAAGGAGAGATTTCTTTTCCCCCTTATACCTTTTAAGCATAGATGTTCTCCCTGGATCAACTGGCCTTCCCTCCATAATGTTCTTCTCATTCCTGCTGGTAAACTTCTCTCAAAACAAAGATCCTTCGACTGTTATCCCAAGCATGTTATTCCCAAGTAAGTAAAATTCTAGCTCTGGCTTTATTTTTATCTTAATTTCTGATATGCATTGCAAATCGTTCTTGGTATATTTAGTCTTTGACTCTTGCCAGCGCTTCAAATACCAGGTGGCTCACATAGGACTCTCATCAATCAAACTCAGTCTTTTTTTTTTTTTTCTTAAAACGTCAAAATCCTTGACTCCTCTCCATCTAACTTTCCCTTATGTTCAATAAGCTGTCAACACTTATTCCATACTGCAACCCTGTCACCTCTCCTATCCATCATCCTGTGGCCATTGCCACAGCCACAGTGACAGTTCTTCCCCTTGATACATTCTCAAGGACTCCACCGAGAGCTCTCAGCCACTCTCTGAACCCCAGGTCATGGTCCTCTTCAACAGAACATATGTACAGCCTCCGGGTGAATCTTCTTGAGGGGCTGTAATGAACAGGTATTCCAGTGTTTATAAAATCTCCAGATCTCCCTCATGTCTGCAGACTAATTCTGCAATATATCTCAAAATTTCCTCCTCTTGTTGCTGGATTGCATGGCATATTTTCTGGAACTCCTTCAACCTGGTTCCATATGTTCAACTCCTCACCACTCTTCAAGGTTCTGCTCCACTTCCATTTCCTCCATGAATACCCTCCTGGCTCTTCGGTTCAAAAATTTTTCCCTCTCTGAAATCTTGGCACATTTTCTCTCTACTGCAGCACATGACACTGCTCTCTTTTATTACAAACAATTTCCCTTCATCTCTTTTTCTAGGCTTTTTAAAGGCACCAATGGAAATATGTTCATTTTTGTATATCTTAGGATAACCAGATAATCAGAATAAGCCCCTAATACATTACTCATAGTAGGTGCCAAATAAGTATTTGTGGAATTAATATAGCATGAGATGTAATGGCCCACATGGCTGCGTTAGAAGGAACAGTGAAAGTGGTTGTTGCTTCTGAGTTCTGGAGGCTAATTTAACCTGAGCCCAAGGTAGTTCCTCATTTCCATTTTTTATTCCTTTTGATAAAGTGTTTCCTTATTGAGTCTGAGACCATCTTTCCAGCCTGACAAAGTGGTGCTGTCACTAATGCTGGCATAATGCAATGGCTGGACATGGGATGCATTAAAACAAAGTACACCACCTTGAAAAATCACAAAACGTGCTACCCAAATGTTACTGTATTAGCATTAGTCTACAGAATGCCAGGGCCCCACCATTAATCATCATAACACATTCTAAAATGAGCTACTTTCAACTTAGAACATTACTTTGTAGATTCATTACTTTCAAGCTACTGAATGAAACACCTTTACATAAAAGCGAGGGTCTGCAGTACCAGAAGAGTAGCCGACAGTACTGTTGTGCTGGACAAGGCAGAAGTAGCTGAGCTGTAAATACACCACCACTACTTGTACTTCTCTCCCTTATTGCCAGTGGTAGAGTAGGTTATGGGCACTGTGTGTATACCTACTACTTTAGAATAGATACTTCATTGAAACAGGTCAGGGAAGTAAATCTCCTTGTAATTGAGGTATGAGGAATTGTAAAACTAAAAGCTAGCACAGTAAAAAAAGATGGCCTTTTTCAAACTTCCTTAGTAGTTAATCTTATTTATAGAGATGGATTATTTATAAATGCAACTTGTTTTGTTTTTGGTAACCCAATTATTATTATTTTTAAAAATGTTCAAATTGTGAGTTGAGGTGTTCTTTAGCAGGAGAGAATAATGGCTGAAAGAAAGTCTTTTCTCCAACGAAACAGCTACAAGAAATAACTAAGAAGAAAAGCTTGATACCAAGGACACTGTCTTGAAGCCTTCTGGCCCATTGAGTCTCAGATTTTTGCATGTAAAAGACTAGTAAATTTTTTTAAAGATTTTATTTATTTACTTTTAGAGAGAGGGGAAGGGAAGGAGAAAGAGAGGGAATGAAACATCAATGTGTGGTTGCCCCCTGTGCCCCGCTAATGGGGACCTGGCCTGCAACCCAGGCATGTGCCCTGACTGGGAATTGAACCAGTGACATTTTGGTTCACAGGCTCATGCTCAATCCACCAAGCTTCACCAGCCAGGGCTAAGACTAGTAATTTTTAAAATTGAGGGAACTAATATAGGGCTGGTAAATTTTTATTTTACCAATTAAATGCATTGGGATGGGGCAAAAAAACTTAACAAAAAAAATGCCTCCTATAATCCCATAAAATAGCAAACACATCACTCACAGAAAAGAATGAACATTTCAACAGGAAAATAAGACAGTCCTTTAAAGTGGATATACAAGTATTTGAATTCATGAAGTTTCACTACTTTTGTTTTCCTTTGTGTTTTAGCACTAAGTGCTTGGAAACCACTGCTCTAACTTGAGTTAGCACTAGCTCACTTGGTGAAATTTAGAACAGACTGAAGTCTCCAGGACTTTGTTTCCTGACTTACTAAGAGAAAGGGTTAACCTAGAGCAACAACCATGAAGTGGAGAAATTTGTCAAGGAATTTGTCACACATCCACACAAAAGGGTCATTACCTTCTGGCACAATCTGTATGTTAACAATCTGTAATTTTGCAAATTTCTCAATTCTAACATGCATGGTGTTGCTTTTAACTTATCTGAAATTGGAATAAATCTTATAATCAATGTCCAAAGAAATCAGCTATTCCTCAGAGAGACAAGCTGTGAACTTTTGGCTATTTGTTTATCATTGTTTCCTCAGTTGACTTATTTCCATTAGAGCTGCCTCCTGTTGTCGAGTCTTCACTTAAACGCCGATCCAGAATTGTCCCCAAAGGACTGAAAAGAAAAAGAACCACATATGCAGAAGAGAACAGAAAGGTAGGTGTAAATTTATTTTAAGTTATGCAAGTATTCCGTCACTTGGGAAATGAACCAACTGATTTTCTTGTAAAACAACAACCAAATGTTTTACAAAGTTTCCAAGAATAGAAAACACAGGCAAGTAGATAAATGTGTGCCAGAGATAAATCTCTTGTCCTTGGCATATATACAAAAGAACTTTCAGTTGGATGTCAAGCAGTACAATTAAAGGCAGAAGAATTTGCCAAATCTCTCAAAATGAATCAGTGTTTTGAATGCTGGAAGAGGTGAATGACCCACGTATACTTTGGGAAAGACTACTGCTCAGGTACTAAACTGTCAAAGCTTCCTGATAAATGTGTGGAGGGCAGGGGTGTAGGGATGGACTAGTGTAATAATCAAATGGAAATGAAGAGACTACACCAAAGGCAGATTTTGAAATGACTTAAGATTACATTTTCAACCATAAAGGTGCTAATAAAAAGTTTTGATCAGGAAATGCATAGGAAAAGTATCATGTCATATACATGACAAATGGTGGCCAAAAGTGATTCAGAAGAGTTACGAAGGCTTCTACTTGGTTATTAAGGGCATAAGATGCTAGCGTATAAATAAATATACTGTATTGTGCTATTTTTTAAAAAATGACTATACAATTTTTCCTTCAAAATTATTCTTTCAAAAGTGGTGTTATTAAATTGAGGTGTGTCCTAAAACCAAGGGGTCAGAACCAAATAAATAAAAGACATAAGGAGGTTTAATTTTGTAATCTCAATATCTATTAAATTATGATATAGATTTGATCCTTTCATCTTTTTCTCTTCCTTTGGTTTCTCCCTGCAGCTATGCAGCCCCATGTGACTCATCCCCTATTCTCTTATACTTTTCAATAAAATACATCTTTATGTCTTTTTCCTGTTTTATTGAATCAAGCAAAAAGGAAAGCCCACTGGGTTTCTCTCAAACAAGGAGGAAATGGAAAGATAAATCAAAGGTATAGCACTATGGAGAGAGAGTAACCTATAAACATTTAATTTACCAGAAAAAATTATGAAGGCTTGGAAATGGACCAAAATGATTACTAGGTATCTTCTATAAAAAACTGTTCATTATCTATTCTAGAACATACCCTTCCAGGTTATAACCCTAAAGGTTTTGGGGGTTCAAGTATTGTTTTTGAACAATATTACAACTCTCTAAGCCTCAGAAAAGCTCTAGTGATGCAAATGATTCTTGTCCATAAAAATAATAGTGTACATGTATGCATGAATGCAATTAGTTATTGCTCTGTGGATATTGACCATTTTGCATCTATTAAGCAAATATATTTCAGTATTCCTGATGGGTTTACATATATTCATCTGCTTTTTAAATTCTCTCATGAATTGGTTATAACATCTCGCTGGTTGTCTCATTAGTGAGCTATATAAAATCTTTTTATTTTGATATTTTTATATTTGTATTAGTCACAATTATAACCTTTTAGAAACAATTATTCTTTATATTTTTGAATATTTAAAATTAAAAGTTTTTTCCAGGAAATACTTATTTTCATGGGATACTCAAATAATCAGAGTAGAAGAGAACTGGAATATTAGTCTTTTCTTAATCACCGTATAGTCCTTAATTATTGGTTTAATTAGTAACATACTAATGGTACCCCAAAGTGACTTAGTAGAACGCTCTAGCTTGGAACTACTGACCACATAGCAGCTTGAGCTGAGCTGGCGATATTATATGTTTAAAGTTCTTGGGAATTTTACAAGCATCTAAAAGGAAGTTTAGGATTGGAAGAGTCTATGGTGGCCTGTTCATTTAGGGACTAACAAATCCTGGAAATGTTGAAAAACAACCAAGGGAAGATAGAGTACTAAAACTCCCTAGAATTTCTGAAGTGCTTCGATATATATGAATATATTGTCTGAATTCCTCAACCTCAAGAAGAGGTGCATTGGAATGAAGAGATAAATTGTGACTTAGAAGATTCCCTTTCTTTGGCAGTTCCTAAGGTTTCCAAGGAGCTTTTAAATTTTCCCAGTAACCTCCTCGGGACACATCTAGTAAAAAGTAGGGGCTCTAAAATGTCGAGAATGATAAAGGGGGATCTGGAGAGACCCCTGAGGAGAGGGAAGGGACTCTGACGCCAGGCTGCAACCAGGAATCAGCCAAGCCACCTGCATTTCCCAAAGGACAGTACTTTAAATGGGAGAAGGAATTCCAGGCACAAGCTTTGAACTAATTTGGCAAAGGGTAGAGGGGTCATTTTTTGGGAGTGTTTTAGAGGGAATGGGTTCTGAGGCAGGAGCCTGCCATTATCCCAAAATTGTGTAGTTTTTGAATAAAAGACTCCTTTCCTTTTTCACCAAAACTCCGCCTCCAGAATTTACAGGTGGTGGGCAGCAGCACCCCATCTCTGTTCACTTATAGGAACATTTCACAGCAAAGATAACCTCTTGTAAAATTATTTTGATTCAATAAATAGAGGCTGAATAAATAAATTTCTGGTTAATCCATTTCCCCTTATAGGCTATGAGAAATTTATAAACTTAAAAGCCAAAATATTTGATTACTGTGTCCTTCAAAAAAGTAGAAAAATATGGTCCAACAGCACTTTCTGTGATGATAGAAATATTACATATATATATACACACATGTCATTTCTGGCTATCAGGTACTTGTAATGTGGCTAGAGCAAGTGAGAAAAAAGAGTTTAAATTTTATTTAAATTTAATTAATGTAAATAGCTACACATGATTTGTGGTTAGCATATTTGACAGGGCAGGGCTAGAAGCAGGCTAAACTGATCTACTCTTCCTAACATTGGCTCTTGACCAAACAGCCCATGATACAAGTGTTTAAAACAAAAACAGAAAAATTAGTAGCATGAACCCCACAAAAAATTTCTCCTTACCTAAGATGTTTTATTTAGAACCATATTCCCTTTCTTTAGAAGATCTCAACTGAGAAAGAGGCTCTATTTGGAATTCCGAAGACTTTGGTTAAAGCTGGTGACTACTGGGGAAAATAAAGCTAATGCTAACCAGGACCAGTAAGCTGGTGGGTCCCCATCCCTCCTGGAAGCGTGATTTGAGCTTTCCATAGATGGTGATGCATTTTTCTGTTTGGCACAATCTGGGAGCCTCTGTGCTTGCCAGTTACTGATTTCCTTTGGAACACTGTCAGGAGAGCTAAATAGCTGACACACAAGTCTCAAGGCAAAACTCAGCGGGTAGTTTCAGAGGGACCTGTTAAAAAGTCATCATCAATCAAGGTCATGTGTGGCTCAAGGCCATTTTGGAACTCAGCCAGGCATTAATGGTTTTAGCTTACCCATTAATGTTGTAAGAAATCTCTTCCCCAGCCGGTGTGTTTAGGTGTTTATAAAATTGTAGCATGTTCCTGTTGGAAACACCTGTCTAGAATCTGTCATTTTCAAGGTAAGGAAACAGTCTTTTGTACCGAACAATTTCTTGTATACAAAGGATGTTTAATCAGCTACGATAGATGCTGAAACTGATAAAATTCAAATATGGATGCAATACCCAGAATTGTATTCATTCACTCCTTCAGTCAATAAATACATGTTCTTGCCAACCATATGTCAGGCCCTAGGGATACAGAGAGAGTGGGATGACTGAAGATAAATGCCTTTCTGGTATTTTCCTTCATGTGTTGGGTCTACTTTGTTCAAAGAGATACCCAGCTTTTTATTTAAAGATTTACAAGTACTGGATTTTCTAACCTTTTAATATTAAAATGGCACTTGTATGATAAAGTTTTAAAAAGTTGGCCATGTCCCTGAAAATCTAAAAATACCTAGATGTTAACATGTTTCTCCATTATTTTTTCTAATGGGGGGAGTAGTAGCCTGAATGGAGTAATATCCTGACTCACCCTCCATTCATTTCCTAATGCTTGGGTATATCCTGAAGGGCTGGGAAATGAGGTAAAACATTCAGGAGGTTACTTAGTGTACAGACCTAAGGAAAAAACTCTCACAGAATGACTTTTAGAGTATTCAAAGCCACTTTTAAACTTGTCTTGATAATGCATAGTGAGAACTGTAAATACACTGTTGTAAAATAGTATTAGGGTGTTGACCATACACACCAAAGTGTATGAACCCCAGCTACTCAGTATTTATACCAATCATTACATTACACTGTGTGTGGGTTGTATTTACTGTGTTTCTGTCTTGTCTTTCTTTTGTTTTTGGATTCTGTCTCTCCACACCATGCATCCTTCACAGCTGTTGCTGTTTTGTTCCTTTGGCTTAACCTCTTCCCTGATTTTACAAAATCGTGCATGAGTTTGAGGGTATTCTGAAACTCTCCTGAGTTGAAATACATAGTTCGCTTTGCATCAACGTCTACTGAGACTACCCAAATCTATTTTCTTACATTAGCTAATAAGTATAATATTTTCAAGATCTGAGTGTTCTTTTAGTAAGACAGTTAGGCTAAAGGGAATCTGACACTAGGTAAATGAGAAAGGATATTAATACTAGGTCTAATCCTGCGAATTGCCATTTTTGTACATCGAAGGGGTCAAATACCAGCAACTTCCTATGCTTTAATCTACTACTTACGGAGCTTTTAGGGTCTGTCAGGCTGAAGAATAGAACTCTCATATGCTGTTTTTGCTAATTTATATTTCATACAGTTGTTTCAATGTTTTGTTCGAGAAGACACACTGTGTCATATTTTAAACACACACAGTAACTTAGAAATTTGGAAAAAATTATCATTTTCTCTTAGAATTCTTTTTTTTCACCTTGCTTAGAAATTCTAGGAACTGGCAGAAAAAACTCTCTAAGTGATAAAAATACCAACCTAAATTAAATGGCTTTCTTTAAAAGACAAAAAAAAAATACACAAAATACTTGTGGCCCACCCTTACTATATCCTGGGGAAATGAAGCCACATAACTTACTTTTTAAATGGTGTTTTGCAGGACTACTGACCACAGGGAAAGTGAAAGTGAGAAAGAATGTGTCAAAAATAATTGTACTGCTTTTTAAAAAATGTTCCTATAAACTTGAAATACAAAATCAACTCATGCTGTCTTAGTGCTACCCTAAAAATAGCTACCTGTTAAAACTGTACTTATAAACCTGCCACACCCACTGTGATAGGGGATTTCTAAAAGAAACTTTGGTTTCCTCTTCCTGTTCATCACAGTGAATGACTGAAAAGATCACTTATATTTTATTTTGCAAAGTGTAGGCAATCAAGAAAAACATAAGTAGATATAAAAGGATTTATGAAAGTATTCTTGTTACCTTTTCCTATAATTTTCAGAACTGCATTTATGATACAGTTACACTGTTAGGAAGTGTGTAGAAAGATAAGTCAAAGAAATCATCTTGGGGTGGTGAATATACAGTGCAACATACAGATGATAAGATGATGCATCATAGAACTGTACACCTGAAGCCTATATACTTTTATTAACCAGTGTCACCCCAATAAATTCAATGAAAATGTAAATAAAAACCACAATGAGGGTGAAAAAGGTTAAGAGATTAAGTAGTACAAGTTGGCAGTTTACACAATAGTCAACCACTTGTAAAGTACAGCATAGGGAATATAATCAATAATATTGTATTATGATGAATAATGTCAGGTGGGTTCTAGACTTGTAATCTGTGAAGTGATATCAGGGAGGTCACTTCATAAATTATATAAATATCTAACTACTATGTTGTCCAGCTGAAACTAATACAATATTTAATGTCAACTGCAATTGAAAAATGAAAATTTAAATAAAAATAAAATCTTTAAAGAAAGGAAATCAGCCAAACTTAATGTTGAATAGGGAAAAAAAAAAGGAAGATACATATATATTTCCACAGGCAAAGTTAAACCAATCCAAATAGAATCAATGACTCTTATTTTCATAGAACTGGAGAGAAATGAGTTTAATTATTGTCTCCTGGATCTCTTCCAAGTTAAACAGTCTTCATTGACAGGAAATTGTCCATTATTGTCCTTTATCAAGCTCCTTACAGCAGCTTAAGGCTTTTCCCATCATTGGACAGTAAATGGGAGGAACAGTTTATGGATCTCATATTGCGAGCACCAGAGCTCAAGGCCCGACCAGCACGCGATTGAGGCGCGTTGCTCTCCTCAGTTCACCGAAGGATCTCAGAAGAGTCACGGGAAAGTGCAGGCAAGGATGTCCTCTTTTCGTTTTGTTATCTTGGAGGCTGCTTCTCACAAATCTTAATTATCAAAACTTAAAGCTAGTTGTGTCACGGAAATTTCAAAGAATATATTTATGACTCCAAGATACGTGTCAGAGTCTATCTTTGAGAAAAGAATGTCTATGAGTAAATTGAATAAAATTAAACAATTCTCTCAATTAGTTTTTTTTTAAGATTTTATTTATTTATTTTTTAGAAAGAAAAGAAAGGAGGGAGAAAGAGAGAAATATCCATGTAATGTCAATCAGCTGTCTCCTGCACGCTTCCAACCAGAGGCCTGGCCTACAACTCAGGCACGTGCCCCAACCAGGAATGCAACCAGGGGGCCTTTCAGTTTGCGGGGTGATACCCAACCAACTGAACCATACCAGTCAGGGATTCTGCATGTGAATGGCTGGAGCTTGAAGCAGGGAATTGTTATTAAAATTCAAGGTGATAGGAATACCTAAGTTTCAAAATAGCAAAAAAAAAAAAAATTCTTCCCCTAAAAAATATATCCTTTGACTCCAATTTTCCCCCCAGGAACCAACAAATTCATGGAATTCTAGAGTTGAAATAATATAAAGACCAGGCATCCAACAGTACAAATTATTGCTGATCTTCAAAACAAGCCAGAAGGTAAGTGAAAGTAACCCTATTGTGTAGGTTAGGAAAATGAAACTAGTAAGTTTACAATATTTTACCATGGACATATGTTTACTAAGGAATAAAAAGGGATCTGAACTTTTGTCTGAAGGCTTTAAATCCTTTGTCCCATTTACCATGCCATGCAGCTTCTCTATACCAGACTGTGTTGAGCAGCAATTCTCTATACCAGACTGACTCTGATGAAATTGTGTGTGTGTGTGTGTGTGTGTGTGTGTGTGTGTGTGTGTGTGTGATGCACACACAAAGTTGTCCATCTCAGTTTTAGATTGGCATCCTACTGGCAAGGTATTTTTTAATATTTTGATGACATATAACCCTCTTTAAACTATGGCTTCTATTTATGACAAACAACAGTATATCAGTCTTTAAACATAAAGTATATTAATTGGGATCTTAACCTGCTATGTATATAATGCATTATAATACAAACTTTTTAACTAAAAAAAAGTGTAATAGGCAAATCTTTCACAGATGCACAAAAAGGCATGCAGTGAAGATTCTCTTTCCCACGCACTCTCTGGTTCCCTAGTCAGCCAATTTCTCTTTGATGGAATCAATTAATGTTATCTTCCAGAGATATCCCAATATGCAACATACTACATTTGTCTGGAAAATCTTTTAATTAAAAATAAAAGATTAAATAAAAATCCTTAACCCTAATCTTTTCTTTAATGGTTCCTGTGTCTTTGTCACAGTTAAGCCTTCTGTTTCCACACTATATGTGTATGTGTGTATAATACACATAAAAATTTTGTATTATACATACATATATGCAAGATATATATTATATATGCATATGTATATACACACATAATTATTTATATATATGAAATATACAACACACTTATGGATATATATTTTTAAATTCTCATGTTTGCTCCCTGGAACTTTAAAGTTTCATTTTCAGGTTTAAGGTTTGATCCATTTGAAATTTATTTTGATCTGAAGTACAAAGTAATCATCTTCTTTATAAGTACTGAAAAATGTCTCTTACCCCACTGATTTTACATGCCAAATTTTATCATATACCAAATTATATTTTTCCCCACCCTAATCTGATTACTGTAGGTTTTTAATGCTCTTTAGTATCTCATCACTGATTTTTCCCCAGAATTTTCCTTGCTGTCTGGTTCTTTTTTCTACATAACTTTCTAAAATAGCTTGTATAATTTTTTTTTAAAGTTGCTATTTTTATTGAAATTGTAATTAATGTATAGAATACTATAGGAAGAACTGGTATGTTTAGGATATTGAATATTCCTTTCTAAAACTAAGTTATTTAATTTCCATTTATTCTATTCTTTTCTCCCAGTTGTCTTATAATAACAAAAATGGTTTTTAATTTGTTTTAACCAGCATCCAAATATAGTACAGGCATTGTACTTTAATATGTCTCTCAAATCTCTTTTAAGCCATCTGTCTCCCTGCCTCCCTGACTTTTATTTCTACGTTTATTTGTTGAAACGGAATTGGTTGTCCTGTGGAGTTTCCCACCATCTGGATTGTGCTGATTGTACTCCCATGGTGTGTTTAGCATGTTCATCTGCCCTTATTTCAGGAAGAATGCTACATAGGAGATGAACTATTCTAGTCTTTTTGTGTGTGTATTTCTCAGAAGCATTTCAATTTCACTGGTGTAGATCTTCCTTATTTGTTTCCGTGTATGTCCTAGGGTTTTTAATGATATACCTCTATGGAGGGCAGTTTGGGAATACTTATCAAAATTATGAGTACTTGTGCCTTTTGACTTAGCAATTTAATATCTAGGAATTTATCCCGCAGAGATAATTGCACACCTATGAAATGATGCATTTCTGAAATTACTCATGGCCTTATTATTCATAATAGCAAAAGGTTGCAATAATATAAATTCTTAGTAGTAGAACACTAACTAGGTAAATTGTGACATATCCATATAGGGAAATGCTGTACATCTGAATTTTAAAAGATGTGGAAGCTCCTCATGTAATATTAGGAAATAGTTTCTAAGACATGCTACTAAACGAAGAAATGAGGTTGCAAATCAGTATGTATAGAATGTATATTGTGTTATAATTTCTGTAAGAAAAGGGAAAATTCATGAAGTCAGTGCAGAAAGTATCTAATATAAAAAATGGAGACATTTATTGAAGAAGATACAAGAAACACTGTACAGAGGACAATGAAGCCACAATTGCCTTCAAAGTAGGTGCCTTAAGATCTCACATAGTTCTCCCAGTCACCATCAGCTGCCCTGTTATATTTTCCTGAATCTCAATGATGGTCTGAAATCTCTTTCCTTTCAAAGGTGATTTTAGTTTTGGAAAAAGCCAGAAATCACAGATCACAAAATCTGGGCTGTAGGGGGACTGAGTCACCTGGGTGATTTGATGTTTTGCCAAAAAACTCTGCATGAGACGTGATGCATGAGCAGGCATGTTGTTGTGATGAAGCTGCCAATTACCAGTTGCTCACAGCTGCAGCCTCCTAAATCATCTGAATAGTTTCCATGGATGAATGTTCAAGCTTAATGCAAAATTTGATGCAGATTTATCGCTCTACTCGCTCAGTCATTTTGAATGTGATGGCCACACAGTACTACACATGCTCAGTCAACAGCGTCTACCATCCCCCCTTATTAGTACAGTGAAGTTGTCATTGTTCAAACATGTGCATTCCAGTCCACTTTCCTTGTCTGCCAGGTTACATCAATGTTGCACAAACTGTTCTCATTATATTAACAATGCTGAACTTTTTTCAGACAGACCTTACATAAGTGAAATCATATGATATTTGTCTTTCTCTGACTGGCTTATTTCGCTTAGCATAATCGTCTCCAGGTTCATCTGTGCTGTTGCGAAAGGTAAGATCAATGTAGTTTAAAAGACACATAATAAATTGCCATTGGTTTGCTTTTGTTTTTAACACACAAGTCAGATTTTCTAGCCCTCAATAATTCTGAATTGGGCAATATATAACTTAACTTATGATTACTTATTAAGAAATATTTTGTGGGTTTATGACCTTATCACATAGAACATGGCTACATGTCATATTTCAAAGTTACTTTCCTTGGCATAATTATGTTAATGGAGTGAAATTGTGTTCACATCTGAATCTGCATGGCAGCCATCGGCACCATCTGCTGAAGGCTCTTCTCGGTGCCTGTGGTGAGACGGCTCTCTGAGATCAATTTTCTTTTTGGTTGTAGTTTTCTTTGCTGTTCCTCACTTTTGAGCCCTGAAAATGGATGGCATTTTAAAGGTCTTCAAGTGTTTTTTTTTTTTTTTTTTTAGCAATCAAGCTACTAGACAACAAAAGGTGTCCTTAGGGTAGTGAGTTATTTTAAGATTGAGAGTCCAGTATGATTAGACAGTGCATGTGTAGCCTCTAAGGATCATTAAAATTATTAATGTGAGGCAAAAGTCCTAGACTAAAGGACTTCTGGGAGAGCATAATTTACTTCAGAATGACATGACTTTAAAATATTTTTACAACCCATTATTTAAAAGGGAGACAATAAGATGATTTCTCTAAATCAGCACTTCTCAGTGTGTGGTCTGGAGATTTCTGCATCAGAATTTCCTAAGAGATGGTGAAAATGCAGGTTGGGGGCTATATCACCAACCTCCTGAATCAGAAATTCTAGATATGGCCCAAGTTGCTTGTATTAAAAGATATTTCGAGTGACTGTAAGATGCAATCAAGTGTGAACACTAAAGTTGGTAGGATACCAATTAGGGTATGCCTGTCAGTAAAAATGAGGTTAAAGCAGGGCAGTGACAGTTTAAGGCAAGTAGGGACATAGAACTAATTACAAACAAGGCACTTTACAAGTCAGCTCATTCATTCCTGTACAATCAAGTGTCTATGGTGCTTAGATTTGTTTCTAGGATTACTGTTTAATACCTACCTCCTCCCTAGACTCCAAGCCCCAAGAGGGCAGGAAGCACATCCATCCTGCTCAGGGCTCTCTGGGCCTGGCCTGTTGCTTGGCCTAAGACTGCCCTCAAAATTTGCTGAGTGAATGATTTAGGTAAGTTATCTGCACTTACAGATGAGCAAACAGAGACTCGGAGATGGCAGATAGCCTAAGACCGCACAGTTTACAGTGAGCAGAGAGTTAGTCAGAGCTGGATCCCAAGCCCAGGCTTCTACTCCCAGCACCCTTTCCTTGTCGCGGGCCATTCAGTGTGTTTGCAGAGGAGACCTATATCTATATTGCCTGTTAAACACTCAAATCCTCAGAAAACCCTGTAATGGACTTTGTTTAGAAAATGAAATATGTAATGGGCTATTTTAAGAGTGTGGTAAATATCCTGTAAAAAAATAAATCAACAAAAGTGGATAACAGAACGAAGGAATGGGAAGAAACATTGTGATTTTAAATAAAAAGATTATAAGGGGTTAATTTCCAAGCATATATAAAAAAACTTATACAACTCAACAGCAGCAAGACAAACAATCCAATTAAAAAATGGGCAAAGAGCCCTGGCTGGTGTGGCTCACTGGATTGAGTGCAGGCCTGCAAACCAAAGGGTAGCCGGTTCAATTCCCAGTCAGAGCACAAGCCTGGGTTGCAGGGCAGGTCCCCCATAGGTAGCACATGAGAGGCAACCATGCATTGATGTTTCTTTCTTTCTCCCTCCCTTCCCCTCTCTCCAAAAATATATACATAAAATCTTTTAAAAAATGGGCAAATAACTTTCTCCGAAGAGGATATACAGATGGCCAACTGACACATGAAAAGAGGCTCAACATCACTGTCACTAATCATCAGAGAGATGCAAAGGAAAAGCACAGTGAGATATCACTTCACACCTGCCAGAATGGCCATAATCAGTAAATCAACAAAAAACAAGTGCTGTTGAGGATGTGGAGAAAGGGAACCCTCAAGCACTATTGGTGGGAATGCAGACCGGTGCAGCCACTATGGAAAATAGTATGGAATTTCCTCAAAAAATTAAAAATGAAACTGTCTTTTGACCCAGTAATTCCAGGAATATATCCTAAGAAGCCCGAAAACTATATCCTAATCAGAAAGAATAGACGCCTCCCTTTGTTCATTTACAATACCCAAGGTCTGGAAACAGCCCAATTGCCCATCAATAGATGAATGGATAAAAAAACTGTGGTACATTTACACAATGGAATTCCATGAGGCTATAAAAAAGAAGGAACTCTTACCCTTTGTGACAGCAAGGATGGATACATGGACCTGGAGAACATTATGCTAAGCAAAATAAGCCAGTCAGAGAAAGACAGACACCATGTGTTCTCACTCACATGTGGAATCTAATGATCAAAACAAACTGACAAACAAAACAAACCCAGAGGCATGGATACATGGAACAGGCTGACATATCTCAGAGCGGGCAGGGGGTGCAGGGGACTGAAAGAGATTAGTCAAGGAACATGTATGCATGCATAGTCCATGGACATAGATAACAAAGTGGTGAAGGCGGGGTTGTGGGGGGCGGCGGGGGGGGGGGAAGCAGCAGGAGGGAGGGAGGGCAAAGCAGGGGAAGGGGACAAAGGAGGGGAAACTGGGGACATCTGTAATAGTGTAAACAATAAAAAAAATGAAAATAAAAATAAATACAAAGATTAGGGAGGTGATTTTTGAACGTAGGTGATCACCACATAGGTGATTTTTTAATGTAGGCTTCAAGGAAGAAGCAAGCCACTGATAATTAGGGTCAGAGGCCAGGGCTTAGCAAAGCAAATACCTGAGGAAGGAGTGTATTTGTTTAGTCCAAAGATCAGGAAGAATCCAACACAGACATAATGGAGAGGATGAGAAGGACAGTGGGTGAAAGCTTGGTCAGAGTGAGCAGAGGAAGAACAGGAAGAGAGGATTTAGAAACTGAGCCAAGACAATTCTTGAGGAACAGAGAAATCAGGAGTAGCCAAGAGAAAGGGGTAGCCAAGACAGGGTTTTCTTTGTTTGCTTCTTTCAGGTAAGAGAAGAAAGAGGATGCTTATTTCCTGGTAGTGGTACTCCAGGAGAGAAGGACATTGAGGAGTGAAGGGTGTTATGAGGAGAGGATGAGAACCTGAGCACAGGTGGGGGCTGGCCTTAGACAGAAGCAGACAATTCACTTATAGAAAAAGGAGAAAAGGCAAAGTGGATGGATGCAGATGCTTTTAGGTGGGGGCCTATGGTAGTGGGAGACTGTGGAAATTTTCTGATGGATTTCCTTTTCTCCATGAAATAGGATGTAAGGTCATTAGCTGAGAACAAGTCTGGGAGCAGGTGCTAGAGAACCTGCGTTAAGAATATTTTTCACTGCATCCTACTTGTATATATGCACTGTACTTGGCATTTCTGCTTAACATATGGAAATATCTTATGTACATATTCTTGCCAAAGCAGTATTACTCATCTTTGGTTAGAATTAGCTTGGAAAGTAAACTGCACAAGTAATGAATTTTGAAATATAAATTAATACAGAGTGAAAACCTCCTCTGTTCCCATTTGTATTACAAATTTATTCTCTCAAAATTAGTTCATGTTCTGAATGTCACTGAGAAATTTAGTGGATCGCAGATGTGCACCCCAGAAGTGGGTTTCCAACCGTAATTTAATTGAAAGGGTCATAACTAAGTTTCACCATATGGGGCTGCCAGATGTAATCAATGCAATGTAAGTTTGAAGAAGACATTATTGAGTGTGTCAAAGCACATTTTATAAGCAATAAGGGCTATTTTTATGCAACAGAAATCACTCTAATGTATTATGAAATTAGAACATCAGTGGAATATTCAAATGTCTGAGGGTTAATATAGAATGAGTAATTCTGGTTGAATGATAACATACTATTTAAAGATATACATGAGTCACATAATAAAGGTATTATTCATCACTCCTTCACCTTACTACATCAATAAAATCTATAAGGCTAATATGGCTTAAAGTTTTAACACAAATATAGTTGAAGATATATTTGAAAACTGATACAGTCAAAAATTTAGTTTTATTAACAAAGAATGTGGGCACATTTCTCAGCCATAAAGTAGAGGCCCATAAAGTTTTTAATGGTTTAAAAACTTTTAATGGGGCCAATTAATGGTTTAACACACTGAAACTGCCATCACCGAACTTTTGGCTTGTTATCTGGACTCTTCAAGTCTCAAAGCTGTTGAAATTCAGTGGTGGTCTTGCAATGGATAAATTTTATAACAAAACCAGTGATCCCAGAAGTCCATTATTTGAATGTCTGAAGTCAGGCTCAGAACAAAAGATCACACCTGAACAAACCATGGAAGAGGCACTGTTTACTCCCCATCTAGGTCAGGCTGAAAGGGGCTCTTGTACAAGCAAAACCGTGCATCAGGAGTGGCCGTGGTGTTGGTATTGAAGCTTGCTCCAATACAGAGGTATATGTTCTATGTGCCGCTAAACAACATGCACTCCAAAACTGAAGATCTGAGACTACCCGCCCCCCCGTGGAGGATAACCATCCGGTCTTACTATCCTCGATGGCAACTGACGTGCAGAATTGTGAGGAATGAATCTTAAGTGTTAATGCCTTAAATCCCCATGATGTGGAACTCATCTCCCTCACATAATCCGGACACATGTGAAACCATGAAGGAAAGGCAGATCAATATTTTGTATCATGTGAACTTTGGCCAGATTAGAAAAATTCAGGAGAACTATTCCACTAAATAATCCACAGGGTTTCAGCAGGTTAAGACCACACACACACACACACAGATTTGGAGCCAGGCTACCAGAACTAAGGAAACTCCTGTTGACAGCTCATGAATTTAAGCTGAAGCAGTATGTTCAACTCAGGGACATAGTGTGAGAGTATTGGAGGCCACCCGTATTCTCTGTTCAGTTGCCTTCCGCTGTCCTGTGCCTGGACAGCACGTGGTACTCAGAGTTCCAAAGCCAGGCAGGCACATCTTCTCTTGACATTAGTTACCAGCGAGAGGCTGGCGCTTCTCCTACCAGAATCACTGAACTTTGGTAAGATCCAGTTGATGGCACCAAACAGAGAACTGATGTGAGCAGCCAACTGAACCACAAAGACACAGGGAGCAAGACTAATTTAAGCTTGCTAGTGAAGCAGAATTTAAGTAGATTCTAAAACAATCCCCAAAGCATAGTGAATGTGAGGATATTAACATGTACTTTTAAAAAGCAGCCTGTAAGTGGTCTTTCCCTGATGGATGGGCATTAAGTGTTTACAGAGAAATAGTAAAAGGGGACCTCAAGGATGCTGGGCTTCAAGGCCAATTCTGTTGTACTCTTGCTACCATTTTTAGAGGCTGAGTTACCACCATCACTATTTAGAATGAAATTCCTAGCCTTTGTCACCTGGATACTTCTGATATTCCATCAAATCTCACTTCATTGAAGAGTGTCCCCCAAAAGTCATTTCCATTTGTGTATGAATGGTTCTTAGTGCAGTGTCTTGACTAGAAGATTCTAAACAGATGTTCGTCACAAATTAGAGGAAAACAAAGAGAAGTAGCTACAATTATGGAATACAAATGAAAACTGGATTAAGAAAAGGAAGCCTTGAACTCGAATTCCAACTCTACCATTCACTAAATGACAAACCTTTTGCTGGAATTCTGGTTCCAAGTCTATGAAATGGGAATAATGACACTTCCTCCATTCTCCTTGTGAATAGTTATGAGAATGCAGGGGCCATAGGAATCTTGCACCTGGCTCTGTAACACCTTGGGCAAGTCACTGGCTGGCATCTATTTATGTCCAGGGTCAAGTGTGGGTCACAAAGACTTCCCTATCTTTTCTTAGGTTTCTTTTATCAAGGGCCACTCAAATATCAGAAAGTATTATGGCTTTTTATTTATTTTAAAAAATATTTTAATTCTGAAATAATTTTAGACTTACAAAAAGGTGGAAAATTTGTGCTATTTACCCTTCATCTGGTTTTCCTGAGTGTTAAATAACATCTTAACTACACCTGATGCAGAATTATAAAAATCAATATATTAATGTTGATATACTACTATTAACTGATCTATAGGCCTTATTCAAATTTTCCCAGTTATCCCACAAATGCCCCTTTCTGGTCCTGCATTCTATCTGGGGTCCCACACTGCATTTAGTTGTCAGGTCTCCTTAGTCTCCTACAATGTTAAAAAAAATGTATCTACCCATCTTGTGGGTAGATACATTAAGATTATGCAAATATCCTATTTCTCATTATACTTCTGGCTACTAATTTTAACATTCCTTGATTATTCTCACCTGTAACAACTAATATCATGTTTACTAAATGGTGATTCTTCTTGCATCATGCTTTCTATATTCATCAACTGGAATTCTACCGTAAGGAAGAGCTATCCTTTCTCTCTCACTTATCTATATATGAAAATTATTTGTTTGTATGAGCATGAACTCACAGGTATTTATTTTATTCTATGAGTTGTCCTCTGTTGTTCTCATTATTTTATTTTTCAAATTGTCCTAGATTTGCTATGACCTTTTTAGATGGTTCAACTCACATAGATCAATGCCTTGCTAAAAAAAATCAATCCTCCCTCCCCACCACTCTGACCCACCAGAAATGCCTGTGTGGATGTGTGGCATATGAGAAAAAATTAAAATGTACAGCTGAGAAGAAAAAATATCTGGGAGATCAAGGGCATAGGATACTGGATCCAGACATCAGCAGCTCTGAATGAAGACAAAGACCTATAAGGAGACAAAAGTGCAGGATACTGAATACCCCAGGCATTTATATACTCTGGCTATAGATTTGGCCATCTGGCAATTGGCAAGGGTATTTAGGGATCTGTATATTCCTGGTTAATTTTAATATACAGAGGCCAGTGATAAGTATGAGTTCAATAACTATGGGGGTGTGTGTCTGTGTGTCTGTGTGTGTGTGTGTGAGAGAGAGAGAGAGAGAGAGAGAGAGAGAGAGAGAGAGAGAGAGGGAGAGGGAGAGGGAGAGGGAGAGGGGGAGAGGGATAGACATCATCAGCGTTTAGGCTACTTTAATGAGCAAGAACTTCTGAAATCACATAAAATCAACCTTGAGTATGATTTGTATAACGCATATCCCTGTGCAACAGACAGATGATCATGTTTGTTCATCAAATCGCTTATGAATTCATCACACAGACTCATACTTTGAATGCTTAATATATCCCTAGCACTGTGCAAATACTGCAGATGTGAGCAACAATTAAACACTGTCATTAGTGATCTTGCAGTATGGTAGAACTGAGTCCTTTTCAAACAGCTGGAATGTTGCAGGTGGTCTTAGAAAATGCCCTGGGCTTCCTCAGTAGAGGATGGCAGGGTGGTCTTTGATCATTAAGATTGTTACCAGCACTAAAGTCATTTGATAATGATTTACTAATTTGACTATTTAAAAATCGCTGTTTTATGTATCTTTCTTTCAAACTATCCTAATCAGTAATAGATGCACTTTTCTCTTTAATAAATCTCTTTGTAGCTGCTTAAATATTGAATCTCATAGAGGTGATGCCCTACAGGTAGAAAAACTCATTTACACACAGTCACCAACTCTATTTTTCACACAGTGACTTAGGCTCATGACATAATGAAGCGTCAGCTGAGATTCAGGGATACGTTATTATTATTTTTTATCTTAGATCTCCCCAGGAAAACATAGCACTACTGAGTGTCTATTACATCCTATGGTGAACTTCAATCTTAGGTCACAGTGTTAAAAGAGCTCCTGGTTTTGGTCCCCTATGCTCTCTTTGAAATGACCTATCAGAATACATTATATTTAAAGTCAAAGGCAGGGAGTCAGTTGCATATTATAGTTACTTAGGGTTTTTTTGTCTTCTTTTGATTAATGGAAATCAAGTAGCTAATCTAAATAATTGCAGTGGCAGATAATTGCTTTCACTGCCATGATGGCCATATTAATGACAAGGGGAATGTGCTTGTATCTACATCTTCCAAAATATGAAAGATGCCTTATCTTATGACTGATGGACAGATATCCTTATTTGGAAGTTTAATTAAGAGAATAATTTTAGAAAATCAGTAATTCCTATTTGTTTTAATAGCTAATTATATAGGCTTTAGGTTTATTAACCTAAACCTAAATTATTTCATTACTACTAGAATCTCAAAAATTATAGAGAAGTGAAAAACAGATAAAATCCAAGTATTAAAAAAGACTTTTTATGCTATGATATCAAATTCACATTTTATATTTCCTGCAATTTCAAGTATGAACAGCTGGTGATATGGGTCTACACTGTATAAGGTTCCAGTACTAACCAATGGCTGCTCTTTCCTACCCCTTAGCCTAAAATAACAGATCTTTTTACAAAGCATAGCTATACCACAATGGGTTTGTTTGAAAGGAGTCTAGGACTATCATGTCATTTTTTTAAAACAAGAACTGATTTTTCACTTGCACATTTATTTAAAAACATTGAATCTACCAAGTAGATTCTTCATTAGGAATGCTTCCGAATTCTCATCCTGAACTGTATCATGGATTAAAATGTATTACTTCTCCTCTACAGATAAACTTACGGTAGATGCGGAGTTACATGTGTAATGCTTATACTGAGAGACAGGACCCGGTAACCTGTAAGGAGAGTTGAAAGACTAAAGGAAAAGTGAAGAGTCAGATTTTGCTAAATGAATATGTTTTGGAAATACCAGTTCAGACAACAGAATGGCTCCCTGAGCTGCTTGGGGATACAGGGAAGAGTTGTCAAAGATGTTTGTGACACCAGGAAAGAAAGAAACGAATCCAGGGTGACCAACTCGGTGGTTAATGGTGATGGGAATCCAGTCAGCAAGCAGCTACTGTCTGAACTTTATGGTGGGCCTGCAGACCTGCAATGAAAGACTAAGAGATACCGAAGTGGAAGAAAACTAAGGATTGTAGTGGATCAAATCTGGGAGCATTGTAGAGTGGCAGCTTGAAAATACGCTGTGCCATAACTAAACAAATAATGATGGTGTGTCCTGTTACCTCCCCTTCTTGAATATAGCTCTACCAGAAGTAGTTTTACCTCTTTTTTAAAAAAAATATTTTATCTATTTATTGTTAGAGAGAGGGGAAGGAAGGGAGAAAGAGAGGGAAAAAAAACATCTATGTGAGAGAGAAACATTGATTGGTTACCTCCGTCATGCCCCCAACTAGGGCCTGGGCCTGTAACCCAGGCATGTGCCCTGAGTGGGAATCAAACCAGTGACCTTTCTCTTTGTGGGATGATGCCCAACACACTGAGCCACACTGGCCAGTGCAGTAATTTTACTTCTAACAGGTTATTCTGGTTGGTAACATTCCCAGTGTGTCTCAAAGATGTCTAAATTCAGAATTTGTAGCATGGATTTCCTTTAGGACAGGTCATAAACCTTAATATTATTCTATGTTGACATTTAAAATATTCAAATTGAGCAGTGTCCATGTAATATAGAAGACAGAGCTTCATGCTAGAAACTGCAACTTATACAAAAACTAGGGGGCGTGGAAATAAGAGGGAGGTGGGGAGGGCTGGGGTAGTGGGCTGGAATGGGACTAAAAGACAGAAAACTATACAAGAACAACAATTAAAATAAATTTTTTTTAGAAAAGAAACTGCAACTTAAGAGAAAACATACGCCCCATAGAAGCCAGGCGCTCAGAATCGCTTAAACATTTCAATTGCATACATGATCCAAATGCTTGTAAACATTTTACAATTATAGACCAGTAGAGGGCTTTAAGAGGCACTTTCATCTATTTCAATTGCTGAATTTGTGTCTCTGTAGCCCAAGGTCTGGCTGTAATGTGTGGTTCTATCGGTTGATAGATTCTCACTTCTCCAATTTCTGGGATTTGTGGACATCCTGTGGTGATTCTAACCCTCATCCCTTTCTCCCTTCTGGATTTCATGCCTAATTAACTGATATAAAAATGACTGCAGAGCTCACAAATTCTTAGACTGAGATAAAACAAAGGTAAATGTGGCATAACTGAGTCTCCCAACCATAGTCATTAGGAATATAAATATTTCCCATGAAAAAGGAGCTTGAAGGAAGATTAATACTTGATTTTGGAGAGTAAGAAATCCATTCCTCCCTCCTTTTTTCTTTCTTTTTTAATTTTGGGCTAGCAACTGTATTTAGAATTAAATGCAAAGTAATATGCATAGAGGAACACTCTATAAGCACAAATTAAGATATTTCTTACCAACACAAAGACAGCAGCATCACTGTATAATCATTGCACAGTTTTATTTATATACTTATGTATGTATGTATGTGTATATATTTGTCTAACAACATTGACAGTCCCCTGAAATAGAGACAACAATATTTATCAGTTATTATTCCAGTAACAGTGGTTCTAGGACAGATTTAAACACGTGTTTCTCAACCTTTGCCTCAGCACACCTGAGGAATATAAAAATAGCCACTCTGGAGATCCTTATTGGTGGAGAAAGAACAAAGTGTCCTGGATCCCATCAAGACTCTTGGTCTTCAGGTGCAACACAAACTAAGTGAGGGAAGAGGGAGAAAAGGCCCTGAATTCCTGCAGGATTAATTTATTCAAAAAGGAAATAATTGAAAAATACTCAAAAGGCCAAAGACTGGTGAAGAAAATGGAGGAAACCCACACAACATGCCAAAGTCCACAGAAGACCACCCTTCGGAAGCAGTATGACAAGAGGCAGGAGGAAATCCTCAACCTTCCACAGAAGGTGTAAGCCAGGAAGCAGAAGGAACCTTCCAGGTGGCCTGACTCAGCCCATCCAGGGATACCAGAGGGCACTCTCACTAGGCATCTGGACCCTGAAGAACTGCTAAGAGGAGCAGATGAGTTAGAAGGGTTTGGGGAAGAATGAGAAACAAGTTCACCCAGACATACTTATCCTGTTTGCTTTAGGCCATGAACTTTGGCGGTGGGGTCTGGGTCTAATAATAAAATCTGCCCCTGCTTTCTTTTTGTTAGCATTTTCTGCTGTATCCTTTACCTATGTTTTATTTTTAATCATCTGATAACATTTTGTTATAGTTTCCTTATTACCAACATCTTACTGGATGTTTGTATTTTGGCCCATTCTCCAGGTCTATTTTTCAGTAGGGAAGTTTCGCACATACGCATGAAATACATGCATTCCATATTATAAAGTAAAACATAACAAGTTACAAAGCAGCATAGGTAGTCTCAGCTCACATGTGTAGGATGAAATCCCTAACTGTGTGTGCATGGGTACGTGTACACACACAAGCATCAGAAACTTAACTGTGCTTATTTCTGTGTGGTGTCAGTTTTCTTTTTACTTATATGTATTTTTTAATCAACAGAATTAATTTTTTTAAGTAAGAGTCAAAATTTGCAACCAGCTTATAAGGGCAATGGGGCACCTAAAAACTCTTGGTGAAATAACTATTAAAATGTAAACCTTAAATCACCTTTGGATCTCTTAGCTAGAAGAATAAAGCTGGCAATTATTACAGATAAAAAATAAGTACAAATAGCCACTCTGTAGTAGGCAGTGGAGGTGAGGAACAAGTTTAGGTAGTTTACAAAAGCCTGCAGAGGTATTCTAATGCAATTAACTCATTGTGCCCCACCCCCACCTCCTTCTCAATCTTCATGGGGCCCAGGGCTTTTGAGAACCACTGGTGTAAAAAAAAAAAAAAAATCAGCCCTGGCTGGTGTAGCTCAGTGGATTGAGCACGGGCTGCAAACCAAAGAGTCACCAGTGTGATTCCCAATCAGGGCACACGCCTGGGTTGTGGGCCTGGTCCCCAGTAGGTGATGTGCAAGAGGCAACCACACATTAATATTTCTCTCCCTCTTGTTTCTGCATCCCTTCACCTCTCTCTAAAAATAAATAAATAAATAAATAAATAATCAGAACTACATTTTGAAAAAGCCATTATGTTTTCCAGCATTTATTGAGTCCCTGCTATGCACTAAACACTTTCTATGTTTTCTTTTATCAAATCCCTCAGTGTCACAAGAAAGGAACTTCTCAAAAGAGGAAACAGAAGCTCATTCACTCAACAGGTATAATATTTATTAAGCATCTACTATATACCAGGCACTTTTCTAGGCACTGGTGATACAGCAGTGAACAAAAGAGACAATGTATTTGCTTTCAAAGCTTACAATCTAAGGGCTCAGAAAAGTCACCTCATACAAAAGGAAGACGACATTTGAGACCAGCATGTGCTCCAAGTCCTCAGCATCACAGCCTTTCTGAACACTCTGGTTTTCTTCAGGCCCCAACATACAAGATAGACTGTTTTTCACTTGAATCGGAGAGCATCCAGTAGGTCCTGGGGCCCTGGATCCAGAGGATGAGCACAGCCCACAGGAGCCCTGACTTGCGGAGCTTAATTAGCACAACAAACACACTAGTATCTCATTGCAAACTATGTTTAAATGCAACAAAGAAAACATAATAATGTGCTATATGAAAGAATCACAGGGGCCTACTTTAGACTGGGGAGGGGATCAGGGAATACCTGTTTGAGCAAGTGTTATTTACGCTGAGAGCTAAAGGATAAATGAGTTAAGGAGGGAAGCGGTGTTTCAGACCCAGGGGAAAATGAAGGCCCAAGGGCAGGAAGGAGACTTAAGAACAGGAGGGGCTGAAAGTAATCAGTGGACAAAAGGGAAAGCGGAGGCTGGGTTAAGTAGACAAGGGGGCAGCTCATACAGGGTCTGGGAGGAAGCAAGGATGTCGCATATTCTCTTAAACGCAGAACATTTAACAAACTATTTGCAGAATGGGTTATAGGGAATCTAGAGTAGCAGCCTAAGGACAAATTAGGTGGTTATTGCAACCACCTAGTCAAAAGGAGACAGTGGCTGGATTAAGGTGGCTGCAATGGAGACAGAAAAGGAGTAGACAGATTGTGGAAATTCTTATTTAACAGAACTGAACAGAACACAGGTAATGGAAACAGCGAGTCAGGATGGCACCCAGGTTTCTCCTGGGCCTCTGGGTGGGTGGGTGTGCCCTTCACTGAGATGAGGAAGAATGGACCATGAGGAGGGAAGGCTGAGACGGGGATTAGGAATTTTGTTTTGAATAAAAAGGTAAATCTGAGATGCTTATGAAACATCTACTTGGGAATTTAAGGGAGGAGTTGATAAACAAGGATAAAGTTCAGGTCCAGGATAGAGATACATTTGGGAGTGCTCAGCACATAAAGGATTATCAGGATGATGAGATTTCCCTCCCAGGGAGTATGAGGAAGAGGCAGCCTATGGCGAAGCTCTGAGAAATTCTCCTAAGTTAAAGACATAGGGAGATGAAGAGAGAAAATGATCATTCATGTGCTCACGGGGCCTGGCAGAGGGCAGGGACAATTTGCATATTAATTACTAACCTAGAAACCAAACTATTTTAGTTTCTGTTAAAAAACACTTTCCCAACCTGAAATGATATATTCTAGGTTGGAATAACAGATGTATGAGGTTGAACAATGTGAATTGTCTTTTTTGTAGGTCAAAAATAGCCACATTTGGGCAATTTTATAAAGTTTAACCTTATAAAACACAATTTGAAACAAAACCCACTTACATCATGGGAAAGTAAACAGTGCTAAAATGTTGCCCTTGGTACCTGAGTACGTAACTTTTGCTAATGTTAGAGTCCTCCTTTACAACAGGTATTAGAACAAATCGTGCTGCACACCACTTACCAATTAGTTTTACTCTGGCAATTAAGCTGACAGCCTGAAAATGCCATTGACAACTCATAACTATATTCTGACTATCGATAGCTCCAATATTATTCCCTGGGGAATCTACACACTCAGCAGGGTAAGCCTGTGTGATTTCACACATCTCGACTTTTCAGTCTGGCTTTGAAAAAAGTCTGATTCCTTACTCTTTTCTACAGGGAGAAAACATTTAAAGGGTATTCGTAGGCATGACTGACTACTCTATAATTTAATATTAGCTTGTAAAGACTGGTTTTCAAAAACTATTCTCATACTATTTGAGTTACTTTCTATAATCACACGTCTAGTTCATTTTATCAAATAGGCATAGTCCAAAAATATGTTATTGAATTCAATAGCATATTTTAAATGTACCAAGGACTCATGATTTAAAGCTGCGATTACAAACTCAGGTGTCAGATGTGCGAATTGGACCAGCACAACAGACAGGAGGGGCAATTGAAAAGGGTACTCCTCACCTAAATTTTTTTCTTCTAAAACAAATTATGCAAAAACAATTCAGTTGGAATGAGATGAGATGGGAGAATGTCAGCTTGCCAAGCTGACAGTTTGGGATATCTTACTTAAAGTAAACTTGGGGTGGATTTTGTCTACAGATAGAATTTTTATATATTGATTTCATTGTTTTTTAAAAGGGTCAAGCCTATAATTGTAAATGTCTTAATTTCTTTAGGAATGAAAGATTTTGATTTCGCAGTTGCAGAATGCAAGTTGCAAAACAGTGCATAGTAACTATGGTTCATTCTACAGAAACACATCAAGGATTATGATCACTTCTGAAGTAGCGAATGGACTATGTTCAGACTAGAAACAAATGTGAGCCTGGCACAAAGTGGTGATGCTTGAGGTAACCCCCCTAACTTTCTATGACTCACTTTCCTCATCTATAAAATGGGGATCAAAGTAGTACTTATAGAATTATTATAAAAATTAGGGGGTATAATTATGTAGGTAAACATACTAGCACAGTGCTTAGGTCACAGTAAAAGTTCAGTCTCAAAAAAAAAAAAGAAAGAAAAAAAAAACCAGTGAAGTACTCTGGATTTCCTTCTGACGGTACCCACTACTCTCTTAGAACTTTGCCTTTCTCTTCATGCACTAATAATAGAGTCCACATGATGTGTAAACAAGTAACAGGCACAAGATTGTGAACGCATTGCTCAACTTGCCTTTTCTGTTTCATTAATCTCTAGGTGCAGTAGCCTATTTTCCCAAGGTAAACTGTGCTGCTGAAATATTTCTCGTAGAATTTCCTAAATCCAATCTGAAAAGCAGAAAGCCTACATCACGATGTATAATGGGTCATCTCACATGTGTGTCTCTACAATAAACATGCCACCATTAACAAACATTAGATACTGGGATGAACATGTGTGTGTGTATAATACATAAGTACACTTTGTTCTTAATTTCTCTGAAAATAAGTCACCCTGGCTCTGCATTTTGCCAATCATCTGTGAATTTACTACTTAAGGACTGAAATTTCTTTCATCACTTGCATGAAACTTTACGAAGTTTCCTCTTTGGCATGTCTGAACGCCATCATACTGAACTTGCTGTTCTTCACGCATCTAATGCCTACCGAACATAGACCCAGGCACATGTCACTAGACTCGACTGAAGCATCATGGCATGCACCCTTCAGACAACTTTGATTTCTTTAGTTCCATCATTCCCCTCCTTGTTGATATGGAGAGATTTTTATCATTAAATAATTGTTAATTTGTTAAATAGGGCTAATCATTATTAACAGTAAATTAAGTGGTATATTCAAAGTAAACAGGCTCTGAATGAGGGCTTAAGGGGCTACTGGACAGATAAACTGAACTTTATAGCGAGAAATGTGGCTGGAGTAGGAAGCTTATTTCCTGGGTTCTAAGGCGTACTTTGGTGGGATTTATGAATCTACTGGATAAATGAGATCTTCCTGTTAAAGGGTGGCATTTACAAGTTATTATAAGGGAAAGAAAGAAAACATAACTTGAAACATGAGCTGGTGCACTGTTATATTTAAAGTGAAACTGGGTTTATGTTTTTGTCAGCCTTATAATCAAATGGTTGTCTTTACTTGTATAAAGATAGTAATTAATTCTAGTTTGTCACAGATGGTTAATGATTCCCAGTGATGGATTATTTATGCTAGTTAGCTAGCTGAACGTTATGTTTTTTATAAGGGCAGTAAGCATAATTAATATGTTTTGTAGCAGTTAAGAAGCAGGTGTCAAATCAAAAACTAAAATTTTCCAATTAGGGTGACATAAAAGGAACATGAAATGAGAGCAACAACAAAAATGGAGAGGAAATGAGACAGTATTTTAACTAAAACTGACTTCTGTAATCTAGAAGAAAGGTGAGGATTTTACACAGTGGTGTATCATGTCTCAATAAGCCGTTACTTTGTATAATATGAAGCAAACTGAAGCAGATGAATGAATATAATCCTTTTAAGACAAACATTTAAATGTTTCAACTGATTTATAACTATTACTCTTTTTTGGGTTTTTTTTTAAGACTTTATTTATTTATTTTAGAGAGAGGGGAAGGGAGGAAGAGAGGAAGAGAAACATCAATGTGTGGTTGCTTCTCAGGTGGCCCCCACTAAGGACTTGGCCTGCAACCCAGGCATGTGCCCAGACTGGGAATTGAACCAGCGACCCTTTGGTTCGCAGCCCGTGCTCAATCTGCTGAGCTACACCAGCCAGGCTTAAGGTTTTTTAACTTATTTTTTATTATGGTAAAAAATAAAAAACTTTTCCATATTAATCATTTTTCAGTTTTTACAATTGTTACTTTTTGAACTATTATAATTATTCATTCTATCTTATTGCTCACATTCACAACTCTCTTATTCTTCCTTAGCCCCAACTGGCTGGTTCTCTATTAAGACAATATAAGATAACATTCTCCATATAAGACAATAGAGACTGTTGGTGATTACAGAGAACTGGCTGGTGTTCAAATACAGTAAATACACACACACACACACACACACACACACACACACACACACACACACACTTACCTGTGGGCTGACTTCTGACATGTTTTGTAATCCCTGTACTGTAGCTGTTACAGGGACAAAAACTATTGAATCTGCATCTCAGATTTCCTCAAATGTGTATCATCACTGCTACCACCTCTGGGCCACCCCATCAGCGGTCACTCCCTGCCTCCCCCATCTCTCAGCACTAATCTACTTCCTGTCTTTACACATTTGCCTGTTCCAGGTACTTCACATAAAACGTGGTCAGTTGCATCTGGCTCTTTCTCTTTAGCATGTTTTCAAAAGTCATCCATGCTGCAGCATCTATCAGGTCCTACAATCCTTTCAATGGTCAACTAATATTCCATTCTATGGCTATACAACATTTTGCTTACCTATTCATTCACTGATAGATACTGCACTGTTACTGCTTTTTGAGAGTTATGAATAATGCTACTATGAACATTTGTGTACAGGCTTTGGGTAAACTTTTTTTTTTTAATCTTTATTATATTTTCTCCAATTACCATTTGGTCCCCTTACACCGCCTCCCCCCAGCAATCACCACACTGCTGTCCCTGTGACGAGTCCTTTTTCCTTTTTGCCCAGTCCCTCCCCCCACCCAATCTCTCCCCACCCCAATGGCTGTCATCTGCTCTCCATCTATGAGTCTGTCTCTGTTTTGCTTGTTAGCTCAGTTTGTTCATTAGATTCCATAAATCCTTTGCCTATTCTGTTTTGGGTGTTGTTGTTGTTTTTAATTTTAAGAGCTCTTTTTAGTCTTTGGATATAAGTCTCTTCCCAAATATTTCATTTGCAAATACTTTCCTCCGTTCTGAGGCTTGTCTTTTCACCTTCCTGATTGCATCTTCGAAACAAGTTTTCAAATTGATGATGTCCAATTTATTTATACCTTCTTTTGCCACCTAGGCTTTTGGTGTCATGTCTAAGAAACCACAGATCAGTGAAAGGTGACGATAATTTACCCATTTTTTTCTAAGAGTTTCATGGTTTCAGCTGTTATGGTTAGGCCTGTGATCAATTTTGAGTCACATTTTTTGTTTATGTTGTCAGGTAGGGTCCAGTTTCATTCTTTGGCATGTGAATATCCATTTGTCTGTATCATTTACTGAAGACTGTCCTTTATCTTGTCAAAAACCAATTGACCATAAATGCCAGGGTGTTTCTGAACTCTTATTTCCATTTGATACATACATGTATGTCTAGATTCTTCGCATTTCCACTTGTCAGTTTTTGCAAAAAGCGGTAGCTGATAATTTAATGCATTGAATCTGTAGATTAGGTCTTCTTTAATCTCTTTTAGTGATAGTTTGTGCACCATTTTGTGTTTTTGGTGTAAAATTCTTGTACTTCATTAAATTTACTCCTGAATTTTCACTGCTTGTATATAAAATACAACTGATTTATCCTGATCCTGTATCTTGCAACCTGTCAAACTTGTTTATTAGTTCTAATTGTGTGTATTCCATAGGATTTTGTAGTATACAAGATATTTCATGTGACCAGAGATAGATTTACTTCATTTCCAACCTGGATGCTTCTTCTTTCTTTTCCTTGCCTAATTACCTTTGCTAGAACCACTGGTAAATGTTGAATAGAAGACATCCTTCTCTTATTCTTGATCTTAAGGGGAAATATTCAGTCTTTCTCAGAATTAAAAATGGAGATACCTGTACTTGAACAATAAAAAAAAAATGATACTAGCTTTGGGGTTTTTGTAGATGTCCTTTATCAGTTTGAGGATGTTCCTTTCTATTCCTGGTTTGTTGAGTGTTTTCATCATGAAAATGTGTTGGATTTTCTCAAGTGTGTTTTTGCCTCTATTTAGATGATCGTGCCTTTTATTCTATTGAGATGGTATACTGCATTGATTTATTTCATGTTAAACTAACTGAATTCTTGGAATAAATCCCACTTGACCATGGTATATAATTTTTTATTGTTGCCAGATTTTATTTGCTAGCATTTTTGTTGAGGATTTTTGAGTTTATATTTAGACTTTGTAGTTCTTCGTAAATTGTTTGGTAGTTTATTTTTGTAGGAATTTATCCATTTCACCTAGGTTATCTAATTTGTTACCATATAATTGTTCATAGTGTTCCCTAACAATCTTTTTATTTCTGTAGGATTGGTAGTGATGTCTCCTCTTTAGTGTACTCTTAAATATCATCTTCCTCTAAGTTCTCATAAAGTATCTTTGCCTCTATTTTAATTGACGGGCATGGCTTTCTACAACATTCAATATGCTGTTTTGTTTTAATTACAGACATTCCTCACTTTATTGCACTTGGAAGGCACTGCCTTTTGTTTTATGGATGGAAAGTTTGTGGCAACCCTGTGTAGAATGTCTATTGGTCCCATTTTCCAACAGGATTAGATGATGGTTAGCATTTAGTACCAAAAAGATATTTTAATATTTTTTAAATTAAGGTTTATAAATTGTTTTTTAGGAATAGGCTATTGCACACTTACTAGACTACAGTATAGTGCAAATGTAACTTTTATATGCATTGGGAAACTAAAAAAATTGTGTGACTTGCTTAACTGCAATATTTGCTTTATTGCAGTGGTCTGGAGCCAAACCTGCAATATTTCCCAGATATGCCTGTAATTGTATTTTTAAGTCTGGACTTTACTTTTCTATACATTTAGGTTGTTTGGCTCTTACATCAATGCCATTGTCACTATACAACATTTTGTGCAACTGTTGAAAATTTCTTATGATTATATGATACCCTTCCCAGTTTACTAAATGTTTATTATAGGGGTAGGGAGTACTTAAACTTAGAGATTCAAATCTCCATTTGAATTAAAAATTATAGTCCATTTAAAATAGTAAGTCATATTAAAAATCTAATAAATTTAATAAATACTTAATGAACATCTATCACATGCCAGGTATTGTGCAATGCGTGTTATGTGAAATCACATAAACAGCCTTTGAGTCAAGCTACAGATTACAAAACCAAATTTGAACCCAGTTTCCTCTGACCACAGAGCCCACATTCTTACACCAGTAGCTGACAAATACTTTTTAAAAGGATCAGATAGGAAATATTTTAGGCTTATGGGTCATGTGGTTTTTTTCACAATGACTCAACTCTGCTGTTATAGCAAGAAAGCAATCTTAACAACATGCAAATGGTGGACATTCCTGTGTTCCAGTAAAATTTGATTTACAAATAAGGTAGTGAGCCTGCAAGCTGTAGTTTGCAGTACCTTGCTTTTAACCAACGTACCATGCTGCTCTACTTCTACTTCTCAAAGCCCTTCCTGATGACAATACAGAGCATTTTCTTCTGCTTCTGGACTTGCACCAGAGTCACTGTTGCAATGCTACAGTCCTAAGATACATACCCTTGTTTTTATATATATGTGTCTTGCATTATCAAGGAATGCGGTTTCACATACAAGGTGGCCAAAAGTAGTTTTACACCTGCGAGTGCACAAGAGTTCATTCCTGTATTATTATTCATTATTATTTTCCATATGGACAGCCTGTATTTTGCCCCAACCTCTATTTTGCTGTATATCTTTATAGCACTCAATGGACTGCAAGAGTAATTTAGAAATTTATATGTAACGATATTCAGAAAGTTGTATCCCAGTAAAGCCACTCACCTAAGGTAACATGATAAAATGTAAAACTTGGACAATAAAGTATTGATATGGAAATGCAGAATACTGAAATATAGCCAAGGATCTACGGTCAACATCTTTGATTATGATTTTTTAATATTGAAAAATAGGGTTTTTATTTTCTCAAGTTTCAATTTTCTCCTCATATTTTCCTATTTCAAGGAGTCATAACTTAAAGCTTAAGATGTGTCATTGTAAGAAGGAGTCATAATTTAGGTAATAATCAGCACAGATGTCAATAATAGTTTTTACATTTTAGAAATGGGTAATGACACCATTTCTCAGGATTAAAAAATTTTACAGTGAATTCCTCTCTATGAAACAATGGCTTGTTTTATATTCATTTTCAGGCAGATAAACAAATGTTCTTAAAAACAATCATAATAGTCAATTGTGAATTCTTTTAATTTCCTTATACCCATATTCTCAAATGAAGTCTGTATGGAAATTTTTTTGATACTTTGAGGTTTAAAGCAGATTTACGATAAAATCATCCTTAGGTCAGAAACTTGGAATGTGGTGGTGACAAGAACAAAAACTTGGTGAAAAAGATGAGTTTCCTAATCTGGGGATAAAACAGACAAACCGGTGGAACTGAGTCAGAATGAGATAGAATACAATGTAAAGTTAACAAGGTTTTAATTATCAGATTATAGTTAAAACTATTAACTGGTTACTCAAAAGTCATTCTCAAACCATGGTTCCCCCGTTTGATCCACCACAAAGGCCCCAAATCTCTTTAGAGCTGGGGGCAGCCACATGCCAGTAGATCCTACATGACAGTAGATCCACACAGCAAACACTTGCTGGAGGTCATTGGGAGAATGCTTTTTGCTTCCTGATTAAAAGAGAAAGGCTCAATATCTCCACCCCATTCCTCATTATTCCTGCCCTGAACTGGAATGTGATATGGGAGTCAGCGGAAATGCCAATCTTGTAGTGAGCAGGAGAGAAAGCACGAAGACAAAACTCTGACAACACTGAGCCCTTAAACAAAAAGTAAAAAATTCCTTTCTAGACTTCTTGTTTTGGGAAAATAAATCCCTCTTGTTTTATGACATCGTACATAAACTGAAAGCATTTCTAATTGATAGATACTTTAAAAGTATTTTTTAAAATTGTCAATTATTTTTGGACCATATGTGTGTAAAAATTTGCTTTTAAGATAATCTTTGAGCCCTGACTGGTGTGGCTTAGTTGGTTGGGCAACGTCCTGCAATGCAAAAGGTTGCTGGTTCAATTCCTGGTCAGGGCACATGCCTGGGTTGCAGGTTCAGTCCCTGATCAGGGCACATACAAGAGGCAATCAATCGATGTTTCTCTCCCACACTGATGGTTCTCTCCCTGTCTTTCTTCCTCTCTCTAAAAATAAATATATGAAATCTTTAAAGGAAATGATAATCTTGGATAAAAAGATTTCTTTCTCTCAAAACGTCTAATTTTATATTACTCATTATTAGCTACATCTGATGTTATATTAAAAAAATGAATAGTTATTAGGCCTTTATAATTTTAAGTTATTAGCACTTTATTTTTAAAAGAACTCATCAGAAATTTTGAAGTACAGAAAAAAATTGCCTTCCCATTTTAGATTTAGTCAATGTACCTTGTGCTCAAGACCTCATAATACATATTTCTTTAATGTTTCTTGATTTAGAGAAAGCAAAAATTACACCATTGTTACACAGCTGTGAAAATATTAGTATTGTACATATTTCATCCAGTATTATATGTTAAATGAAATGATACACAATTTCACTTGTTTTGAACATAGAGCAAGTGATTTAATATCTGTAAGCAATTTGAGATACTTTGTAGAGGCTTTTTAACTGGAATGCTGAATATATTTAAAAAACATTAATTGCTTCAATGATTTTAAATTGCTGTGTGAAGTACACAACAATTAAATGCTCCAATAACTGATTTAATTCAAGTGAATGACCAAAATTATACATCATAATACAGTATCTGTAGCATACTACTAACGGTGGAAAAACAATGAAATTAACCCTTCATGTTACATAGGATAAAAAGACCTCAAATAAAAACTAGTTTTTCAAAACAAAATTTAAGTTATCAAAAAATAACAGAAGCAATCCAATGTGGGGAAAGATGTCAAAAGTACGCCAGTGAGCTCTTCTGAGTCCACTCAAAAGATGCCAACATGCACCCTGGCAGGGTCTCAGCTGGTTAGGGTGACACCCTCATATGCCAGCGTTGCAGGTTCCAACCCAAGCCAGGGCACATGCAAGAATCAACCAATGAATGCATAAATAAGTAAAGCAACAAATTGAAAATTGATGGGTTTTTTTTTTTCTGTCTCTCAAGTCAATAAACAACAATAACAAAAGGAAAAGCCAAAATGCTAGGGAGTTGGGGAGAGGGAATGACGGACAACAAAGTTGAGAGGTAATCACTGAATTGTGCTGTAAGGTCACTTTATGACACCGGAGTTACTGTTACTGAGAACTCTGGTCTGAGCTGTATCTGGGAAAAACAATACACTTAGGAAAATGGGGTGATTAAATCAAAGTAAATTCCCCATCTTCTTTCCTTCTCACACTAAATTGAGCTGTAAGGAGCTCAGAAGACTCCCTTCCTAGGCTGAACCAGAAGGGGGCCTTGAAGGAGTGAGTGGCTGGAATCTGAAGTAACACGCACACTTCAGCAGCTGGGCCGTGCAGACAGCCAGCAGTGAGCATTCTTAGTGCCAAATCTCAGAACACACCCCTGCCCATGCTGGTTCAAAGATGACAAATACCTGTATAATTTAGGCATAGAAAACCTGAATAAGGCCTCCCAATGTAACCATTTCACTAAAAATAAAACATTCAAGACCAGTTGCATTTTGGTTAAGATAAAGCCTCATATTACATTTATATATTTTACTCTAAGTCTGTATTTCTGTGCCAAGAAAAAACAGTCCTAAAAAGTATGTGTACATATGTGTGGGGAGTGTCACTTACAAGTACATCTTTAAGTCAGCAAAATTTTAGAGGTGAGGAGAAACCACACAAATTTCAAACAACACCCAATTAATAAATTAATTTTTAAAGTACACACATGCAAGGTTGCAGTTAATAGCAATGTTTGCTCTATTCATCCAGAAAGCCAACGAAAGACAGCAATATTTATATTAACTTCTATGTAAGCAACTGTTGTGGGCAGAGGCCTGAATTTGATACTACAACAGATGTATAAGAAAAATTCACTTTTCTAGTGGACTTGACTGTGAAAAATGCAAAATGGTACTTCATGTAGGTTGTCAAATATTTAAACAACTTGTTACCAAGTATAGACTATGCATAAGGTTCTCAGATAAAGAGGTACATGAAACTGTCTTAGCTCTGAAGATACTAAGCATCTGGTAAAGACAATTATGAACTCAGCAAGGCACAGTGCTAAGCATTAGAGTAATGCCAAAGGAACGTAACGAAGATGAAGCAATCATTAGTTCCAAGCCTATTTGTACCTATAAACATGCTAGTGAATGTTAAAACACAAAACACGGTTACATATCTGCAATCATTAAATTAAGAACTATTTACAATTAACTAGATTTCTCTAAGTCTTATAAAAATGAAAAGGGAAAAAAACATTTTTGTACAGTGAGGGGGTATACAAGGGATAAATAGTAATGGAAAAATTTCAATAAAAATAAATAAATAAAAAACATTTGAATTCTTAATTCTAAGAGTAATCAGATTCATTTCTGCAAGGTCAAGTGCAAAAAATAAGATGCCCAACTCCACGTGCACGTCAATGCAATCAGTATGATTTCTTCTTATTTTCTCTCTCTCTCTCCTAGAAGGAATGATTAGAGAAGTGGATAGGCAGATTCAGATTCAACAGAATGAAATGTGCTCTTCATAGATAATCTTCAACCTAAGTATTTTACCTGAGGTAAAATGGTGGTGAGCATACACAGGCTCACCTGGTTTTAAAAAGACCTCTGGTGCCACTGGTGGGAGAGCCTTTTCCTCCGGCCCATATTATATTCCCCATCCTTGGGACAAATTTAGAAACACGGCAGGCAAAGTTGTAGGTAAGTCATTTCGCAGCCCACACAGTAGAAATCAAATTGAGTTCAACTGACACTTTTGCAAAGGTTAACCAGCACAAGGACAATCTCAGCAGGTTTACTTAATAGCAATTATACTGTGAGGTCAACTGACTCTTGCCTACCAAAGTGGAAGACATCTCAATGAGTACAGTCCAATTAAAAAATGGGCAAGGGATCAGAATAGACACTTCTCCAGAGGACATTCAGATGGTCGATAGACATCTGAAAAGATGCTTAACGTCACTAATCATTAGAACAATGCAAATTAAAACCACCGCACACCAGTCAGAAAGGCTATAATCAATAAATCAACAAACAAGTGCTGCCAAGGATGTGGAGAAAAGGGAACCCTTGTTCACTGTTGTTGGGAATGCAGTTGGATCAGCCACTGGGAAAGCAGTATGGAGTTTCCCCCCAAAATTAAAAACAGAACATCTTATAACTCAGTGATTCCATTTCTGAAACTTATCTGAAGAAACTAAAAACACTGATTTGGAAGAATAAATGCACTACGTTCACCGCAACATTATTTACAATAGCGAAGATCTGGAAGCATCCCAAGTGCCCATAAGTAGATGAGTAGATAAAAAAAAGCTGTAGAATACTACTCAGCCATAAAAAAGGAAATCTTACCTTCTGCTACAGCATGAAAGGACCTGGAGAACATTATGTTTAGTGAAATAAACAAGTCAGAGAAAGACAAGTACCATATGATTTCAATTATATGTGGAATCTAATGAACCGAATAAACTAACATAATATTGGGTTGGCCAAAAAGTTTGTTTTTTTCCTGTAAGACGGCTTTAGTAGTGCTTAGTTGTCTTTATTCATTCAAAACAATTTTATTAGATTGTATTGTGACAGCTATCATATCAGCATGCATTTAAAAAAATCAAAATTAGTGAATTTTTGTGTAGCCATTTTAATATTGAAGATGGAAGAAAATACATATTTCAGTATATTATGCTTTATTATTTCAAGAAAGGTAAAAACACAACTGAAATACAAAACAAGAGATATGTGCAGTGACTGACTGAATGAGTCAAAAGTGGTTTGAGGTTTAGTGCTAGAAATTTCTCACTGGAAAATGCTCCACCGTCAGGTAGACAAGTCAAAGTTAATAGCAATCAAATCCAGACATTAATTGAGCACAATCAATGTTATCCACACAGGAGATAGCTGACATACTCAAAATATCCAAATAAAGTTATTGGTGAAAATGAAAAAAATATGTCTTTTACTTTACAGAAAAAACTATATGGACTTCTTGGCCAACCCAATACAAACAGACCCATAGAGAGAACAGACTGACAATTCTCAGCAGGAAAGGGGTTTGGTAAGTTTGATAAAAAAGGTGAAGGGATTAAGCAAAAAACTCAGATATAACAGTATGGGAATTACCAGAGGGAAAGGGGTGCGGGAGGAAGCAGAAGAGGGTAAAGGGGGGACAAATGGTGACAGGAAACCTGACTTGGGTAGTGAACACACAATGCAATATACAGATGCTGTATTATACAACTGTATACCAGAAACCTATATAATTTTTTAACCAATGTCACCCCAATAAGTTCAATATAAATTTTTTTAAAAAGTATTGGTCAATGGTTCTAATTCAGTAAATGGCTCTAGGGCTATTTATTTATGCTGAGCATGATATGAAGTGCTCAGAATCAGCAGGAGAAAAGAACAAAGTGTATAGTACAGGAGCTAGTAATCTAGTTACTTAAAACACAATCACCAAATAAATTCTGAAAACAAGAGGTAAGGTTTAAAACAAAACAAAAAATAAATCCTATGTTTCTATAATAATCCTGATTGCCAAAGCAGTCTTTACCCTTAGGAATTTGCTATAAAAGGGGACGGGTGTGTGTATGTGTAACTCTTGTTCATCTTTAGTGGTCTGGTTCAAGTACCTCTGTTATTAAGAACCAAACATCATTTTAGGTTTTTACTTCTTTTTAATATTATATCCAAACAATAGTAAGTTTCACTTAGTAGTGACTGTATATATACACATTCTTTCCTGCTTTGGTTCAATAACCCATAATTATTCAAAAATCTAAAGAATTAATGTTAGTCTGATTCTAGTCAAAATGACGATGTATAGAAGTACTGTATATTATGGATACAAGCATCTAAAAAACAATGACTGGGGTGGGGGAAGGCCAGGAATCACTTATAGGCATTTAACAAAAGAAAAGAAAAGAAAAGAAAAGAAAAGAAAAGAAAAGAAAAGAAAAGAAAAGAAATCTCTTTGCTTTTGCTAAGGGTATGTTTCTTAAACAGTTTTCTTCATATTTGTCCCTACTTGTAAAGCCCCTAATCCCACCTCACTGCACCAAAATCTTTTGATCTTGAACCTTTATCAGTGAATCTCCTGTTAGAAAGAGAAATTCATGCTACGCAATAGGCTTATATTCAGAATTTTAAATTAAAAAAAGTCCAAAATATATTTTGTAATTAACCAAGTCTTTCGGCTAAAGAACATTCATCCCCAGAACATTTCCATTCAAGAGACATTATGCCTTCCACTGGTTTCCCTTTCTCATCATATCATATAGTCACTGATAGCCATACACAAAATAGTAAAAATCAAGAGCAGAATAATATGCTTTTAACCTAAGCAGTGATTTACATAAAATTCGGCATTCATGTATACTAAACTTTCTCAACACCAGTATCATATAATCAATGTCCTCAGATTGTCTGAGATTTAATGTGAACATCAATTTAAATTGTGTCAGGACATCAAAGTAACAAATACCCATGTACCATATATTGCTAATGATTTTCTCCCTTACAAAAACATGATCTTCTTACTCACAAATGATATAGGAACTGTCTCCTTCATTGACATAATAAAAATAATTTATCTTGGAAAGAAGTGAAAAATCCAGTGCTTTAATACCACAAATTCATTCATTCCTAATGATAGTCTATCTTTCATTAATCCTCAGAGCAGAAGATCTATGAAGAGTTGGGATTCAAAGCACATGTGAATTTCAACACTTTGATATTTATTTTCTTTCCCATTTTCTTGCCTATTAACTGATGTTCAACAAAACTCTTCCAAAAAGATCTTTAATAAAGCCTCTGAAAGAACTTCATTGCTAGAATTGTTATTCATTATTATTATTACAGGAAAAATAAACCAGTGACAGCAAGTATTGAATTTCACAAAATGAATCACTAGCAGTCTGAGAGAGAATCTAAGACTGATTCAGGACAGTCTACTCCATCACAAATAACAGGGGCAAACAATCTTTTCCAAGTCTCACTATGCCCCAACACCCATTTTCTCTCCCCAAAATATTTTCACAGGGTCATATCAGCTATGTGGGTTAATGAGAGTCAGCTATGTGACTCTCCTTGTGATGTAGCAAAGATAAAATCAGATCCTTATCATGGCTGCTAAGTTTAGTTGGCTACTGTTGCTTTTCCTTCTAAACTCTCTGCTGCTTCTAATACATTACCTGTTCTGTCTGGAGACAATCTAAAGGCTGCTGTTTTTCTAAGACTTTTCAGCCTCTCTGTTGCTTTGGTGTATGAGAGTGTGGGAGGGGATACTGCAGGGGAGTAGTAAATGCATTGATAAGGTTTATCGGTAGCAGCACACTGATGAGAATGAACTTTAAGCTCTGAATAGAATTCCTTCCAGCCATTTCTTTTCAAAAAGGAATTTCGTGTGTATTACAGAAATAAAATCCTTAAGTAACTCAAGAAAGCTTGAAAATCAGAAAATAGAAGATAATTATTCCAATTTATTGACCAGAGTTCAAAAAAAATTCCAGAGTATTAAAGTATTCAGGCCGACTCTGAAATATACAACTGTCACAATGAAAGCACTTCAGAGCAAAATGTGCTGCAATATGCTTCTAGGATTAAAAGCTATGAAATCTGGGGAACCCCTCTAAGAAAAACAACTAGGCAATTAGCTTTTTACATACTTTTCTAGCAAGAAAAGGCTGTAATATTATCATATAGTTACACAAAGGTAAGTATGTCTTCCATCCTTACCTGGTACTAAAACATTTTCATCCATAGAAATTTAATTACATTAAAAGAAACCACACACGGTTTGATGCCAAGAATAAACTTATTTTATGATACTATTACAAGTGTTTTAATTCTGAATCCATCGTAACACATAGGAAGGGTAATCAATTAACACATACTCTTTAAGCAGAAAAGATCCTTTTACAGCTTTCCTTGTACTTTTTTATTTACTTTTTTTTTGAATGTGCAAATATCATCAGTGATAATTGAGAGAATTAGCAGCAGCAATGAAGTACACCATATGTTCGTGCTGTAGGCTAAGTCCCGGTCTTTGTTCCAATATTCTATAGCCACTGGAAGGAAAGCTAAGTACCCATCTATTAAAACATATTTTTACATTATTGCTGCCAAAAGTTACACTTCTGATAGGTTTAGCTAGTCATCTTGATTTTTCCTGCCTGCATTTGCTTCTGTAATACAGATCTCTTTCAATTCTAGGAACCTGCAGTACAACCATCCTGAAAAACAGGTCGGTAGCGGGATAATCTGATAAAACAACGTAAATGGTAGACATTGAAGAATGAGAAGTTATTTTTCCTACTAAAAGAGTTCTGAAGTAATTCTGTATCAAGGTAATTTTTTGTAACCAGCTACACACCTATCCAGATAACATTCACCTTGTTCTGAATTAACGTTAACAGAATTTCCCTCAATCTTAGGATCTCCCAACACAGTTTTCAGGGCACAACTCAAACCAAAAACACTAACCACGCCCTTTACATAGTCAGGCCACCTTTTCCTCCGGCCCCCCGCCCCTAAAGTCCAAAAATGTACATTGCACCTAAAGGGGTTTGCACCAGTTCTCTAACCCAAGTCAGAGACTCTTTACAGCCGTGCCCAGACACAATTCCTGTTGGAAGACGTTCTCTCCGGGTCAATGTACAGACGCCAGGAGAGACACCCACGCTTACCTCCCACACACCTGCAACCCCTGGCGGGATGCGGGAGCTGATGCTCAGACGACTGCGCTCCGCTCCCGTTTCTGCTCTCCTCTCCCGGCAAACTACAGTCCAGGCTGCGCCTTCAGCAGCTACGGAACAAAAGCCCCGCCTCTCCCTTCTCTAGTTGGCGAATTCAGCAGCTGTTGCTCCTCCCCCTACTTGTTCCCGCCGCTGCCGGGGCTGGAGGCGGCGGGAAGCTGCAGCCTCTACGTTCCGGAATCCTACACTCCTGCGGCTGTTCTGCCGCTTCCCTTTCCCTGGGGAACCCTCAGCTCTCACTCCGAGGCCTCACACCTGGAGCTGCCTCACGCCCCGCCCGGGACCCTCCGCGAGGAGCACGGGCTAAACCTCTCCCTCTCGACTCCCAAGTCTGGCCGCCCGATATGACCGGATCTCCGCCACTTTCGAAGAAGCTGCTCCTCTAGCCAGGGAGCATTCCCTACACTGCACCCTCCCTTCGTCTCGGCGATTCCCCTAATACATTCATTCCGCCCGCGTCCACGGCTCAGCAGCTCCACGCTACCGAACTCGAAGTCTCCCCTCCACCCTGTTTCCTCTCCTCCTTCTGCTCCGCTAGCCCGCCCCCACAATGGGTGAGTCGCCGCGGGGCCGACCCTGCACCCTGATTGGCGCAGGTGAGAGCTGACCCCTCCCTTCCTCTTCTTTCCGTGCACTCTCTCTCTTCATTTCACCTCCTCCCGCAAAGGCAGGGAACTCTCGTACTATTGGCTAGAAGTGTCCCCACCCATCGCTGTAGGCTCAACCGCGCGTCCTGTCGGGAATTGTAGTCTTGCTTATGCAGGAATTGTCGACGACACCAGCGAATGGGACTACGAGTCCCCATAGGCCCCTGCGCACTCTGGCTGAGCAGGATTCCGGACAACGCCTGGTTCCTCTCGGGTCCTTCCGGCGTCGCCGGAGTGAATTGATACGAGTTGAAGAGGGCTCCAAGGTGCGAAGTGAAGTCAGTGCCTCAGTAGCCGGTAAGGTGTGGTTTGTTGTGTCCCAGTCCCTGTAGCCCTGCGCGGAGCACAAGAGGTTTGGGGTCACACTAGGACCATGGCTGAGGGACTCCGGCTTAGTTCTGGCAGGCGGAGCTGACTGGGCTGGGAACGGGGCCCTATGGGCGTAAGCGAGGTTATCCTACGCGAGTGGCGTAAAGCGGGTTTGTAAATGCCTCCTGCCTAGCTCGGGCCCGGCCGCCTCCAGGAAGTCTCCTCTAGGTAGGGGTTGGAGGGGAAGGGCGAGGTTGGCCTCTGGTGTCCCCGGAGAAGGGAAAGGGCGGATGTGCCTGGGGTGGGGTCTTCTGAAGGTGTGGCTTGGGGTGGTGGGGGGAGAGATGTTTTTCCCTGCTTTAAAGTTCCATAGGGAGGAGTGAAGGAAGAGAAGGGCGCTTGGGAGTCTGTTCTTGGGGTGACTCAGATTCTGTCTTTGAAGAATGAGGACTGGTAGATGGAAGAGTCAAATGTTGACAGAGATCTACTGATCCAGTTCCATGATGTGGACCCTCTAATGAGATAATTTTGCCATAAGCAGAAAACTTACGTTGTAGTTCCTAAGATAGGTGTACACCTTAACTGTTTCCAAAGAGCATTCACTGTGGCATGCTGATGAGGAAACTGAGGGGATAAATGACGTGCCCAAGGTCACACACACAGGGACAGATCTTCCGAATTTAATCTTTGTAATCCGGTTTCTGAAACAGAGCGGCTGCACCAGAGAGTTGGTTGTGTTGTTTGAAGAGAGTGGAAAAAGTTGCAAAGTAATACATTTTATGTATTTTTAAGAAGCCATTTGTGAGGTGTGGACTTTATGAGCTCGGGAGAAATTCCTCCATTAAAAGAAAAAGGGACGCACTCAAACCTTTTAGAAACGTAAGGAAATAATCCATTTCAATTTACAATTTTTTTTTCTTTTATTAGGGGTATATTAAGTGATGGACTGTACTGCTACTTTAAATGGTAGATGATGACATAGGAGAACGTCAGTTAAAACAGTATGTTCCATCCCTTAAAGACAATTATTTTTCCTTTCTACCTTAGGACTGCCCCTCCCCTCATTGTGTAAAACTAATAATGGGATTGGAATTCTTCTGCAAAACTTATTTTTCACTTTTTTTTCAAATAATACAGCATCAAGAGAGTTTAGTGTGATCATTACTAGAAAAGAAGATACATTGCATACCTTGGAGGTAATACCACATTTTTGTTGTTTTAAAAAACTTTCCCCTTCATTTTCTTGACTCTGGGGTGTTTGTGTAAATGACATGAGGCTCGTGCATATTTTCTTTTCCCTGTTGTCACCGGTGATTTTTAGCTTGTCCTTAATTTAAAGAATGGGACATTTATGTTTTATACTATGTAGAAAGTAGTGTGCTTGTTCCAGCCTTATCCTATGTAAGTTTGTTATTATGACCAATTATAGCTCATGAGTATTATTGCATAGTTCTTTAATTAAATTTTGGAGTATATTCTTTGACATCAGGATTTGTTCTTGGTAAGTTTATAAACAAGAATCAGCTCTCTAGTGATAGCAGGTAATGAGTCATGGTTTACTGTTGTATAAGTTGACCATTGAAATGTGCTGCGTTGTGAATGTACTTTGCAGTTATTAGTATTATTGTTATTGCCTTTTGAATGCAGAAACATTTTATAGGATCAGAGGTATTACGTTCCCCTATGGATTGAGGTTAAGGTAGTCTGGAAATTAATATGGCATTTAAAATAGAAGGGAGGGAGGTATGATACTGTAGAATGAAGTACAGTCAGGAATAATGTAATGCCATGAGTAATGCGGTACACAAGGAGGGAAGACCAACTAAACAAATGGAAAGTTATGTGGAGAACTGGTTTTGTGCTGTTACAGGTGTGTGATAGTTTAAGTAGATCAAAAGCTGAAAATCAGCGAGTGATCGTAAAGCAAGAGTATTCATGTATTTTGTAGATGGCAATATAGGCATTTGCTTTTTGTCGGGGAGAGTGTGAAATGAGTTTTTCTGCCTTTTGCCATGTAGCTCTGAGGTGGAATGAACTTTAGAACTAAAAGGAACATTTGGAAATTCAGTTAATCAATTAATATAACGCACTTGTTCAGCACCTGTTATTGTTTTGTCCTTGGTTCAGTTCTGCCACTAACTTCTTTTCATTTCTCAGCCCCCGATTTTAATGTTTTACCTATGTTGCAATGGTGGAGTAACATTTCTGTTACATTTATTACCTTGCAGTCACATGCTGGAGTACTGGGCTCATTTTGGATATCTGCATAGTGAAAAACTTAAGGTTCACAGGGTTATGTGTGCACTTATATTTTTATAGTGGTTTTGCAGGACCCTCCCATCAGCCTTTGGACATCATCTCTTTCAGGACCTCGGATTTCTCCCATATACTTACATCACTGTCTTTTTAAGGGTATAAAGTCCTAAGAACCGGACTGTACATTATCATTGTATTTTCAATAGGTGAATTTTGAGTACCTGTTTACAAAGAGAATAAAGAGGTTCAGATTGGTTAAGTGCAAGGGCATGTAACTGGTCACTGGTGGGTACAATGCATTATTCATGTCTTCCTTCTCCAGATCTTGAGTATTGTAGTCTCAGTTCCCTTAGATTACTTATTTTACATGAGAAAAAGACTCCACATGACTTAAATGTTCAGATACTGTTACATTCTTACTCTGTTTTATGTTGACAATTTGTCTTTGGTCTTCTATCCAGCTCTCTGTCCTTATCCCCAGCCTTTCTCATTTACTGTGCCTTCAGTTACTCTATACATAAACTCCTCCTTGGCCACGGGGGCCTTTGATTAGGTTCTGTTCCCCCCTACCTGTACTGCTTCCCCTCACCTTCCCAAGTAGGACCAACTTCTAGTTAATTTTCAAGTCTCAGTTTAAATGTCATTTGTAAGGGGAATCTTTCCTGACCTCTTTGACCCCTCCTTCCTAAAATTAGGGTAAGTTTCCATGATAACCTTCACCACATACTTCTCCTTTATGGCATCATCACAATAGGAACCTAACTGTTTCTGTACTAGATTAACAAGCTACCTGGGCAGGGCCCTATCATTTGTCCTGTGTCTTCACTACTTACACAGTATCTGGCACAAAGTAAATGCCCAGTAAATATTTGCTGAATGAATGAATGAGTGCATTCATGCACAATGTCTCCAGCCCTCTGCTAGGGATAGAAATACAGAAATGGGTAAAAGAGGTACCCTTTCCACCCTTAGATACAAAGCTGTTGAAAATAATTTGATATAAATTGTAAAGAGATGTTCTTGGGGGTCTCTAAAATCAAGACAGTTTTCTATGAGCAAATGGTGTAGAAGTCATTTTCTTTTTCTATTTTTTTTTAATATTTTATTTATTTATTTTTAGAGGAGGGGAGGGAGAGAGGGAGAGAAATATCACTGCCCCGTACAATCTGGGCATGTGCCCTGACTGGGAATTGAACTGTCGAACCTTGGTTTGCAGGCGTGTGCTCAATCCACTGAGCTACACCAGCTGGGCAGAAGTTATTTTTCTATTAGAGCAAACTTTCTGTATAGCAGCATTTTGGAGAACTTGTCACTATCCTGTTTTTTTGCAAGCAACATTCACTATAACAAAATGTAGACATTAAAGAAACTAACTTTTAATGGATCCTCTTCCTCCCTAGTGTTACCTCATTTTGCTCTCAACAAAATCTATTTCCTTTTTACTTTGTTGTTTCATTTTGATTTTTAAGGATGGCATCTTCCTTTGAATCTTACCTTTAATATTACCTGCTTTAGACAGGTGCCTTTGTAAAGTTGAGTAGTGCTTGTTTCAAAGGAACTTCTATTTTCGGCTTCTTGAAAAATTTCATATTTCAGTAGGTTTTACGATAATTTATTTGCTTTCAACCTAGATACTTCCTAAAGTAAAGAGATCATTTTAAAAACATGAAAACTATATTTTAGGAATAAATTGCATTAGATTTTGGTTCTAAAAACAAATTCTCTAATCTTTTGCAGTACTGTAGTAATGGCATAGAATGAATTCAACAGCTCTGTATTGCTGTAGACTTACATGCTTTCATGAATTTGCCAGTTGATTCTCCCACAATATATTGTCAAAAATGTGATGGTTTTAAAATTTGATAATACTTCCAGTTTTTGCTACTAAGTCTTTGATAAGTCCTAAATTTACTTTTTTAAAAGTCAGTCCTTCTGTTATTGGAATCTTGGATAAAAAAATTTCATATTAACCTATCGTAATCAGTAATGGAGAATAAAACCGAAGTACTACTTATATGTTGTTGGCTTCTTAGGGTCATAATGATAGGTGGTGTTACCAAGAATTTAAAGTTAGTTTCATGAAAAATATTTTTTCTCCATAATATAAACTGTAAAAATGATTTGGAAGTTAGTGTGATTGTATATATTATTGCATTTGAAATTTTTTTTAATTGATTTTTAGAGAAGGAGGGAGAGGGGAAGGGAGGGAGGGATGGAGGGAGGGAGGAAGGAAGAGAGAAAGAGAAAGATCAATTTGTTCCACCTATCTGCGCATTCATGGGTTGATAATTGTATGTGCTCTGGCTGGGGATTGAACCTTCAATCTTGGTGTTACCAGGAATACACTCTAATCAACTGAGCTGCCCCGCCAGGGCCTGCATTTGAAATGTTACAAAGAGTTGCATCATAGAAATTTAGGTATTAGGAATATATACAAAGTGTAAAAATTGAAAGCACCTTTATTGCAGTGATTAGAAATAATTTATTTGCAGAAAGGTAAACAATGTAGTTTGGATGCCCGTTTTTATCTGTATGAAGATGAAAAATTCAGTTTTCTCATTTTAGTTACAAAATTAATTGCATCTTGGATGTATTGTAATGTCACTATCCTGTTTTTTTACGGTCACCCTTACATTTTTGCATGGGTAGTCTTTTTGTATAATCACCCAAAAAGTTAATTGGATCTATTCAGTCTCATTCTGACTCCCTCTGCAGTTGCCTTGAATCAAGTGTAGTTATTTAAAAGGAAGGAAGGAAGGAAGGAAGGAAGGAAGGAAGGAAGGAAGGAAGGAAGGAAGGAAGGAAGGGATTTTTAACAGCAAGCTTATGAATTACTGGGTAACAGCAGTTATCTGGCAAATATTAAATAGTAGTCACTACTGTTTACTCAGGCCAGTCCCTTGGAAATAATTTTACCAGAAGTAAGTGTAGATTGAATAGTAATGATACTTTGGTTCATTTATCCAATTTTTATCCAGTATATATTATATGTGAAACTGCCTTAAATTTTCTTGGAATGAGTTGGGATTGATATGATAGCCAGTACTTATTGATTAGTAACTAAGTGCTAGGCATCATGCTAAGCATTTTGCATGATCTCATGTAATCCTTGCAATAATTCTGTGAAGTAGAGACACTGTTGTGCCCAGTATAGTAAAGTATAGAAAGGTTAAGCAACTTGCCTAGGGTCACACAACGAGTAATTGCTTAGAATTAGGGTTTGAATCCAGGCTGTCGGACTCAAGAGACCATAGTTTTAATCATTGAAGTAAAATAATGTTAGTGATTGAGCTTCATTAGAGAGCAGTTAGATTTACAGTTGCAGTTACAGAGAAGATGTATCCTAGATGCTAAGGTCAGTGTGGCAGGCAAAAATTACTTGTATTGAAACTTAATTGAAAAAATCCCTTTGGAGATTACCTCATTGGAGACTAACATAACACAGCTGTTGTTTTCTTGAGCATTGGAATAGAATTAGTTTTCCTGTGAGTGCTAGATGAAGTATTTGACGTGTTATTCAGAGGTTTTGTTGGAAAAGAAATATGTGTATTACAGGAAAATTAAAGGAATCACAGTGTGGTGAGCTCCTCATTGTGAGAGGCACTGTGACTTTAAAATCAGCGGGAGGAGGGGAGATGGGGAATGACAGGTCCATGTCTCATCCCTTTCATTCTGGAGTTTATGTGCATGGAATGGATTTATGATCTCTACGTACATATTTCAGTAGTTATTTTTCTGTTATGTTTTCTTTGAGAAAATACTAAGCATGTCTGTTGAACTTGTGTAGGGTAAGCATATATATAACATGATATATACTTTGCATATGCTCCTGGCATTATGCTAAGTGGCAGCTTGACATGTCTTTTTACTGTGTCTCTACCCTGCAAGACTGCATACGCTCAAGGTCATGGACTGTATCTGACTTCTCATCACTACATTTCCAACTAACATTGCTGACTTTGACTGTGCAGAGCACTGTGCTGGGTACTAGGAAATAGGTAAAAGAATAAAACTTTCCTTTAGGGCATTTCTAATTTAGTGGATAAAAGGAGAGGAGGGTAGAAAGACCGTTATATGGACAGGTAGCCTTTGTGATATATTTTCTTTCTAGATTTCTTTTTGTTTTTACCTTTGATCCCCTTTACCCCTTTTCTGATTATTAAGTACTTTCACATTCATAAATTCATTTGATAATTTTGGGTTAAAGCTGTCAGGATGGGGGGGAAGTGATAGTTCCTTTAACTTACCATCTGGTGCCTGGCACTGAAACATCCTTCCCTGCTTTATTCACCCATTGTGCCTTCAGGATGAACTGGAACTCCAATGGAATCAACGAATGATGAAACCCTAAATGTCACATGCCTGCTGCCTTCATAGACTTATATAAGCCTGTTATAAAAAAAGCCAGTTGGTAATGGTACATGAGTCAGACCTGGCCGCTAGGCTACCACTGCTTCTTACACCAGTTCAGATGGTTGTAAGATTGTTCAGATTGTTCTTCATTTAATTCCAAAGGATTTTGAATAATGCTGTGGTCTTTTATTGAGAAATCACATACTTTGTGGATGCCTTTATCTATAATAAAAATGGAATTTTGGCAATATTGTCAAAACTTGAGAGATTTCTGAGTTCTTAACTTAAATTTTGGTGTGCTTCCTTAAAAACTGAATTGCAGTTTTGCAAGTGAAGGTTATATGAAGAATTGTGTATAAGATATAAACAAATACCATTCTACCTTATTTCTTTTTGTGACTAAGATAGCCTTTGTATTTGAGATCAATTAGGAGCTAAAGGTGAAGTTAAATGTCATTATCAAAATAGAACCTGTCTTTATTAGTTCCTAGCGTTAAACAGATGAGCCAGAGTAGATTTATGTGGGGATGATAGTTTTTTTTATCAACGTTTGTGCCTTGAGGCAATATTTTGGAGCAGAGAAATTTTATAAAGTAAGGTAAAGAAAATATGTATTGCATAGAGATAGAGGTTTTTAGTCAATTAAGAGTCATTAAGTTAACTAGTTGATATCTAAGATTATAAGTGGTATGGAGCAAGTAGGCCAGACCCATGTGGTGTATTCTTAACTTGTACTTCCCAGAAGAGAACATAGGACCAGTATGAGTGCTAAATTCAGTTGAATTTCTAAAGGAAAGCTTTGGGTTTATGTTGGAGAAATTTAAGCAGCAGATCACAAATACTAATAAAAAGGAAAATAGATGTATCTCAATAAAAACTCAATGACTATTCAGTTGGGAATTATTTGATTCATGAGCCCCTAGATTAAGAACTTTATGGGCAAAAGATGGATGTATTCAAAGGGACACATTTGTTTTCTCCCCTCCAACAAATGTTTTCATTTAAATTTTATTCAGACCTGGCTTTAACAAACATTAAGGCATTGGAATAGGATAAGAACATGAGGATTGTTACAACGAAAAAGAAGTATATTCTTTCCCCGATGCAGTTGTACAGAAGTGTCTTAGAATCCAGTGGTTGGTATTTTTATTGTTCTTACCATTTCCCATCAGCTAATTCAGAGGTGAGGAGCCCTTTGAGTCAGTTGTCAACTTTTGATTATTCTGTATAGATTTATCCTCTTTCACAAATTATCTCAAGAAGGTCCTTGATTGCATCTTGACTTCACTCTGTTACTCAGTCTGCTGCTGGGCCCCAACTGACCTTATTAAGTTGATGCATACACGTTAAGAGAATAGAAAGTAATTTTTACTTGGGCTTGCAAATTGTTTTAAAATGCAATTGATGACCAAAACATTTTAAGTACTCAAAAACTGTAATTTGCTTTGGATGATATGTAACTTTTTTCTAGTGGCCCAGTAATGTATTAATGCCTCCGTTTTGGGTAATGGGGAGAAAGGTTTTACTTTTTTCTTTTTTATTATACTTTATTGATTATGCTATTGCAGTTGTCCTGATTTTTCCCCCTTTGCCTCCCTCCACTCAGCACCCCCTGTTCCCTCAGGCAGTCCCCCCACCACTGTTCATGTCCCTTGGTCAGGACTGTAAGTTCTTTGGCTACTCCATTTCCTATACTGTATACTGTACTTTACATCCCCATGGCTGTTCTGTAATTACCTATTTGTACTACTTTTTTAAAAAATATCTTTTATTGTGGGGGAGAAAACGTTTTAAAGATGAGCTATGTAAACATACGGCCTTTATGATACTGTGATACTAGTATTAGGCAATCATTGTGTGTGCTGTGCAGGGGTAGGACTAGGGTGAGGCAGACGGGGCCTGGGGTGCAAAATTTAAGGAGGCGCTGGCTGTGTCATGCAAGTCAGCTAAATTTTGTTCTCCAGGTGTCTGGCTTGCCTCACCCTATTTGCAGTGCTATTGCATGTCAGGCTTATAGAACTTTCATTAACATATCAATATGAATTGAATGCTTATTGTGTGTTAGCCACTGTATTAAGTGCTTTATATGCATCTAGTACTTTTTTTTTTTTTTTAAATAAAGGGGAAGGGAGGGAGAAAGAGTGGGAGGGAAACATCTATCAGTTGTCTCTCAGGCACCCCCAACAGAGGATTTGGTGTGCAACCCAGGAATGTGCCAACCCAGGAATGTTACCTGACCGAGAATCGAACTGGCAACATCTTTGGTTTGCGGGATGACACCCAATGCATCGAGCTACACCAGTCAGGGGCATTTAGTACTCTTAATAATCCCATGAAGTGAATCAGTTATTTCCATGTATTTCTCACTGAGTTTAGAAAGATTAAATAACAAATGATATGGCCTAGCTGAGCAAAAATTCAAACTCAGGTCTTTGTTTCAAATGAGTGCTTATCTACTGCTCTATACTGTCCATCTGGACATAGAAAGACTTAATTACTTCTTGTTCATTTTTGTATTAAGAAACAGTACTCAGAATATGCAAGTACATCCACTGACATGATGCTTTTAACATTTAAGGTGAAATCAGAGGTCTCAGCAGCACCATATTGAAAATCCAAACTTGTGTGCCTGGCATCCTAAAGTAACTTTGGATCAGAGCTACATTCCATCGGGCTTTAGTCTCCGAACTTTGTGCATGCAGTCTGGGGGCATCTAGTCTGTAAACTGACCATGGATGACACAGAGCAGGACAGGTTAGTCTAGAAGTAGTTCAGTTTAGCAGACAAACATGTCCTGTACAATAGGCTGTAGTAACTCAGTAGCATATATTTAAGATATCTGTCACCATTCCATTTTGTTCCCCAACATGAACTTTTATGGACTTTTATTTCTAAATTCTGAAATTGGGAGATTGAACTAGATAATATATAATGGCTGTTTTCACTTTAAAAGTTTAAGTTTTAACATTTAACTCTCTTAAATGCATAAGCATGTGATAAGAGTAAGGGGAAATTTGGAGATCTGGAATTAACTGAGTTATGGGAAAATCTGAGTCCAAATGTAGTATCTTCTGCCAGTCCTTCCTTACCCTTACAATCAAGGCCATTTACTGGTGGTATTCATAATGCTTTGTTTATGTTTCTGTGCTGGTTGTCCTAGAGCAGTGGTTTTCGCATGTGGAAAGAGGGGAGTTTAAGAGCTCCTAAGAGAGGGAGAGGCTGATAAACTATTAACGCATTTACTGGATGAATGAACAGTTTCGTGTTTAATCTTATATAGAGAGTTTGATAAAAGATTTTATTTGGAAAACAAACAAACAAGCCTTCTGTTTTAAAGAGATTTAAAATCACTTACCTTTCTGTTTTTTGTTCAAGAGTCCTTGATTCCTTGGCTAGATGTGACTGTACAGGAGATCAGACTTTTAGAAAGAGATCTGATCCTGTCGTTCTAGGTTAAAATGTACTTAATACCTAATATTGAATAATTACTATGTGCCATGCACTATTCAATTTAATATTTACATAAGCCTTAAGAGGTAAATACTGTCATTATTCCCATTTTGTAGATGAGGAAACTGTAGCACAGAGAAGTAGAGCGACTTATATACCCTACTCACAAAACTAGTAATGGTAGCCCCAGGCTCACATCGGGACAAGTGTGGCTCTTGAGTCACTGTGCTCCTTACCTCCTGACGGCAGCGCTGTTGAAGTTGGCCCAGTGTAAATTGAATCAGACGCGTTCCTGTTTTCCATTCCATAGCGTTGTGCCTTTTGAAGTTTTTCTAAGAGCATTAACTCTCTAGAAAAATAAACTGTAAGTGTTAAATGAATAATGTATAAAGCACATGTTTAGAACCAAGCCTGCATAAGGAACACCTGTCTGTGATGGATATACAGAGATGAACAAAAAATGATAAAGTGAATGGAGTTGATTTTGGAGCATTTTTACATTTTTTTCTTCATGGGTTGTTGTGTTCTAATTTGCTAGTATTTGCTGTTTTCAAAGATAACTCAATTTTCAGATGATATTTTAGTTAAAACTTCTGTTAATTAATAGCACAGCAAATGCTTATTTGGTCAGTCATGTTTACAGAGATATTGAGGATTATATCTTTTTTATCTTGCTTTTAAAAATTTGAAAGCTGGAGTCCTTCGGTCAGTTAGTGGTATCACATACCCAGAAACTGTGGTAAAACAGAGACAGTGCCTTCAAAAATTCAGTTGAGTAGGGTAGACCTTCTGATGAGGTGCGAATTCATTATGGAATGTGTACTTTCTTTGAACGTTTATTGAACAGTGCAAAAATACAGTGCTTAGTTACTTAGTAAAATGAAGTCTTTAATATAGAGGCTTTATGGTTTGAGTTAAAAGTTACCTTATCTTTTATTCTAGCCACATCTCTTTCAAGTATATGGCTCAGTTTTCGTCCCTATTGTAGAAGAAACTAAAGCATAGAGAGGCGAAATGGCTTGATCGGGAAGATGTAGTCGTTTATTTTTGAGAGTAAGTACCAGGATGTGCACCTGGTTTTCAGACTTTAATTCTTATGCTCTTTTCTTATACCTCTCTGCACAAATTATCCATTTGATATTTCAGAGTAGCATGAACAATTTTTGATATCTATAACAAGAGATTATTTCTAGATGTCTCTAAATGCAATATTCAATAACTACTAAACTCATAGTATTACATATTCAGGGAGGTTGAGTTCCACATTACCTTATTAAAAAAGAAAACTAGAAATTTCTATAAAACTTGAATTATAGAAAATATAATTTGCAGAGGAAGGAGAGAGACATAGGTATATCTCAAAGGCCTCAAGCTCATTTTGGTGTGAGTAGGATCTCCTACCTCCTTTATTCCTCTGCCTCTCTTTTTCCTAGCTTCCTCCTCTAACTCGTTTGTCCCTTATTTTGAAGTGGCTACAACACTTTGACATGAAAAGGTCCTAAAAGGTAGGTTGTGATACACGTGTTCACCTTTTCAGCTATGAAATGATCAGACTGAGCTACACAGCCTTGTGATAAATTCAGTTTCTTTAGGAGACTAATGGGTATGATTTGTGAGGGCTGGTTTTTGAGAAGAAAGTAAGGAGTTGTCGGTTGAAACCTTGAATTAGCCAACTATTGAGGAGGCTTTCCTTACTAGAATTTGGAAAGAATTTTTAATGACCTGATATTTTCCTTTTTCAAAAACTATTTTCCATGAGATTACTTTTGAGTCAGAGTAGATGCCAATATATAATAACATATTATCACTGAATTTTAAAATTCAAGGCCTTAAGATAATTTTACTCCCTTTCTGTTTCTGATGGGGAAACAAGGTCAGTAATTAAGTGAAACTAGGGTCAGAACCAGAATCCCCTGTCTCAGGTGCTTAGTCAAATTAAACTTTACCTGTGTCCCCAAGACTGGCCTTAGCAGCTGGATTCTCTTACTCTGGCCACAGTTCTCTCCACCCTAATGGTTTCCAGCCTGTCCTGTTCACAAGAATCATCTGGACTATCTGCTAAAAATACAGCTTTCTGGACCTTGGAAGCTGTATTTTGTGTTAGAGATTTGATTAAGTAGTCTTGGGAATATGTGTTTTTAGTAGGCACTGAAGTGATTGTGATGGCTTAGGCCAACCCAGCATTTGGGAACTATATCACTTGCACCCTTTCCCATAAAGAAAGTTTTGCTTTGTGCTAAAAATGGGATAACTTTGGATCTTGCTTATGTGTAAAGCAAGGTTAATCTAATCGAATCAGAATTCTTTGAGAATATTGTGAAATATTAAATTTTACCCCAGTTGTTTTTCCAGGATCTAAAAAATATTCTAGCAGCCCTAATAAAAATGAGATATTAGAATTTATAACCTCTGACTTCTATTTTACTTTATTTTTATTTGGTGTTATCGTAAATTTCTGTTGAAATTCTGGCTTTATTTACAGTCACCTGTTGCTTATATTCTCAGTATAGTAGAAAGAGCTTGGGATAGCAAAAGGAAGTAAAAACTAGTAAATGTGACTGGATCCAGTCTTTGTTAATTGAATTAATTAGATTTCTATGGTTTTGTTTTGCCAGGCTTGATAATTTAAAAAGTATTAGCAAAGGCTGGTTCAATTCATATATTGCCCATCTTGTATCTTATGAATTTGTTCATTAAACAAATATTTATTAATTGTCTACTCTTGCTTTGCTGACTAATAGTCTCGATTAGGAAAAAGAAACTCTTTTAAATGGTAACAAACACATGGATTCTGCTTGCTGCTAGAGTGAATAAACTTCTGTCTAAATGTTCATGGACAGGTTGGAGATGCAACAAAATAAACGAATAATGCTTCTCCCTTGAGGAAGGGAAAGTAAAGGAATTATATGAATTTAGGAGCAGGTAAAGGGGCTGAGCCCTGGATTTGACTATAGAGAAAAACAAGACAAATAGACTTGCCTAGAAACATCTTAAGTGTCAAATTTACTTAGGAGGCTTCTTTCTCACCCTAAGAACTGCGTACATCAATGCTAAGGATTTCCCTGTGTCCACTCTTTTTATTTGTAAGTAAATACAGCTTTGGCTCTAAAGTTATCTCATGCCCCAGCTGGAGTGAAGTGAGGCTGTTTCAGGAAATGCTGATGTTGAGGCTTGAGATACACCCAAGAGCAGTTCTTAAGTGAACAAGCCCTTGTTGGTGGGTCAAGGCAAAACTCCTAAAACTAAGAGTTTAGCTTGGGAATGGCTAATTTTAACCTATTTTTGTTGCCGCCTCACTCTAGACAAAGAATTGTTTTAAGCCCAGGAAGATATTTAAAACTGATTCAGCTTGTATTAGAAATTAGCAGTGATATTTTGAACATTCAAGGAAATCGGGTAAAGTATAAATAGGTTGCTTTTATTCTATTTGTTTTGGTATCCCCATGTGACAAAGGCTGTTTTCGAAGAGAAGTTTGTTGAAAAGTATATACCTTATAACCTTGCATCTGAATTACTAGTATCGAATTACTAGTATCTGTAGTCCTGGTTCTTTTTATTACCCTCTATGGATGCTAACCACTCAAGAAACAGAGCTAGCTTTGAAATGAAAACTTTTACCCCAAAGCAACACTTTTGACATAGGAAACAAATAGTTCTTGCTCATTGCCACCATACCCACATTAATTTTTATTTATTTATTGTTAGCTAGTATTGTTATCATGGGCAGGTCATTTCTTGAACTTTTGGTTTCTGTTGTGCTGAGAGGGTAGATGAGGTGACTTGTTAAAGTCTTTCCTGATTTGGGATTTGGAGTCAGTAATCTTCAGTCGACCGTGTATGCGTAATCAGTACTCCACTCCAGACATCAGTGTCCCTTAGAGGGCCAATAATGTGCTGCCTGGCTGGTCGATGCCTGGCCACACCCATAGTGAGAGGAAGAAACCATCTTAAAAGGGGCAGGGCCTCAGCCTTGGCTCAGCTCAGCTGGCCCTTACTCTTTAGGTAGCAGGCATGTTTTTGCTTGGATTGAGGGTTGTCCATTTAACCATGTCAAATGAAGAAGCACGTAGAAGGAGTGACTGTATTTTAATGTGAACTGAAATTAGCAGAAAAATTTAATATTTAAAAAGCACTGTTGAATTGGTGGTTTTTAATCTCTTGTAAACATTAATGAAACCATGAGTGGCCCTAATTTGTGAGTGTATGTTCTGAAAAGTTGTAAATTCATCCAAGGAACAATTTCAAAAGGTGGTTAAGTGTGTTGTAGGCCAGCCATCTATTTAGCCCAGAATGTTGGGGCTATAATACCATATTGTTGATGACAAGTGGTAGCTGATATTACTGTAAAATTAGTTTAGAGGAAATAATATAATTAATATGAATCATAAATATCAAGTGAAAATTTCCTGACCTAGAATGGTACTGCTTATTAAACACAATTGAAAAAAGAATGCATTGCCAGTATTGACAAAAGGTAAAAATTCAGTATTTGAGTAAGTTTAGTGTGGTAAATAGGTAAGATGTCAACAAGAATTCTAAAGGTACAGGCCGCTTTACTGATCCCTTCATTGCCTCTGTTTTTTATATGCAGGGCTAGGCACGTGTTTGAAAGAATGAAAGACAGAAATGATTCCATGGAGCCTGCTTAGTGTATTCACCTTCTTTAGTGTTTCATCTCCTTTTTAGTGAGATTCTTGAAGTCCTAAGACTTCTCGTGCAAGGAATTTCCTCTCCCAATTTATCATAATAAAGGTGATCTACTCCTTGAGTGTTACTGTTGACCTCACCAAGAAATCAAGTAAATTTGAAGGAAAATGTTGTCTGTCCATGCTTGGGAGTTTTCGAACACTTGGTTTTTGTGATGTTGGCTCTCTCATCCAGTTCTCCCGTAGCAGTGTAGCAACCTGACTTCTCCCTGTGTGATACTTACAGTTGTTCATTTTCTGTCTTCCTTCCATAGTAGAAGTTCCGTGAGGTCAGAGACTGTCTAGCCTTGTTCATTGGTTTCTATTTAGTACCAGGCCTAACGCTGCATAGGTAACAAGTACATGTTTATTCAATAAATGATTTGTTTTCTGTCACCAGTGAGATAGCTCTTCAAGGTTCTGTTGTTGACTCTGTCCTGCTATTTACTTGTTTTTTTAATTGATATTGATGCCTTCTTTTACTATTAAACTGTGCATACAATACTCATCATTTTCATTTTGCCTGATTTCTCTGTATTTGAACCCCTCTTCTTTGTTCCAGGTTTATATAAAAAGTATTCACAATTTATTTCTAGGCGGAAAAATAGATTACCAAATACCCTATTAGTTACATAGGAACAGTAGGACCACAGCTGATACTTACCTACTTCCTCTTGCTTATGATTCAGGTCCTGTTGATCTCTTATAAAGATGTAAGTTTCTTCTCCCTTCAGTTTCTGTTCCCCATTCTATTCATAACTGCTGTGACCAAAGCAATCTACTTAAATCAATGATCTGATTGGGTGATGATTTTCTCTTGCTCTGTAGAATAAAAGTTAGGAATTAGCCTTTTGCTCTTATTCTGTGAAGTCAGAAATAGGATTAACTGTCTATGTTTAGAACCACGAGGAATGGGACCAGATTGTTAAGGAGGCATTGAGTTCTCCATCACTGGTTGGGATATGGAAGGACAAGAAGCAGTTCTCAAACAGGATGGGTTATCAAAGAGTTTTGAAGCTATATGTACTTTAGGCTGCTGATAGTATCGTTCAAACTGCTTAGGTCTTCCACAGTCTGACCCAGATAAATTGTTAACGATTAGGACATTTTAGTCATCCCCCATTACATCTTGCATGTGGTAGGCGCTAAACATTCAGTAAATAAATAACTTCTACTTCTGGGTATTTGCCTGGGTGGATGAGCTCAGGTTCTTTGTTTGCACATGAAACTTGATTTTCTGATGTGGGAGTATCAGATCTAGGTTCTGAGTACTAGGATCCAGTCTTGGGCCTCTGCCTGTGTGATCTTGAGTTATTTATTTTCTCTGAGCCTACTTTTTCATCTGTAAAATTAGAATAGCTGTTACTGTAAAGTAAGTTATTGTAAGGACTTAATACATAGGGAAAATATTTTGTAATCTGAGAATGCTTTACAAATGGTAGAAATTATTCAAAATTGATTGCTTTTGTTTAATATATTTGTACATTGTTTAATATATAGGTATGTCATTACCATTACTCTTTCACATTATAATGAGGCTCATTTTTCAGCCTAGCAAAGGAAATATAATTGCTGTCTCTTAAAAAGCAGCACATTTACTCACCTCCTCAAGAAAAAAATTCTCTCTTATATTACTGAATTCTTTATATTTTAATTCCAAACTACTAGTGACTAATTTCTTGTTTAGTTTTTGTGTCAGCTTTGGACAAAGATTCAAAAAGTACCACTGGCAAAATAAAACAACATACTGTTTTCCCCAAATGGATCACATTTGATAGCAATTTTACAATTTTAAGATTTGCCTTAAATCATATAGTGCTTATGTTCTTACTCTTTTTAGGTGGCAAAATCAGTGAATAATTAGCAAGGATTTTAATGAAAATGTTACCTTAATTCTTTATTCTTAATTCTTAACTCATACACCATATGCACTTATACATTGTACATTTCATAATTAAAATTTTATATTACATATAAATGCTATAATTATGTGTTTTGATGCTTTTTCCTAGATTGCATATGATAGAATCAGATACATCATTAATCCATGGTGCTTCATAGAAAGCTCTTTCTGAGTTCAAGATGAGTGGGTTCATGAACCATTGCTTTGTAAAGTAGAACCTAATAAGAGATAGTAGCTCTTAAGAAAGGGCAATTCTTGAGTCTGAGAGGGGAAAGAGATGCTCACTGACCAGGGCTGTCTTTAGAAGTAAGATATGTTAACAAATCAAATTTTCATAAAATGAGGACTCTACATGGGAAAAGAAAATTACTGACATTTGTTGTTTCCTCTTAATATAGTAATTCTCTGTTCTTTTCCCCTTTAACTAGGTCAGTATATGTTTTATGCCCTACTCTTTTATCACACAAAAAAAGAGAAGAAATACTGCAGTGAATGAAGATTCTGCTGCATTTTAGCACTGCTTTTCCTGCTGTCGTTGGCCTTTGAATGAGGATGACAATGGAAGAGATGAAGAATGAAGCTGAGACCACTTCCATGGTTTCTATGCCTCTCTATGCAGTCATGTATCCGGTGTTTAATGAAGTAAGTTGGTAAATATTTCCTCATAGGCCCTTTGCCGTTTTTTTTTTTTTTTTTTTTTTAAGATTTTATTTATTTATCTTTAGACAAAGGGTAAGGGAGGGAGAGAGGGAGAGAAACAAAAATGTATGGTTGCCTTTCATGCACCCCCTATGGGGACCTGGCTTATAACTCAGGCATGTGCCCTGACTGTGAATCAAACCAGTGACCCTTTGGTTCTCAGGCTGGCACTCAGTCCACTGAGCCACACCAGCCTGGGTTCTTTGCAGTTTTTTAATACCTACTTCATTTATTCGTTTGTTTGTTCTTTCATATTATAAATACTTATATAAAGATCTCCATCTATGCGTTAGGTATCATTCCAGAACTAGACATAAAACAGTGCGGGGAATCCAGATGAACTGTTCCCCCTCTGGAAGTTTCAGTGTATCGGGAGAGAGAGACATTAAACAAAAGAATACGAATAATTATATGAATGAAAAATTGTGGTAAGAGCTGTGAAGTTTAAAAAATAGTAGGTGGGACCTATTTTAGGAGGCAAGGCAGGCCTTACTGAAGAATAGACATGATAATATCTAAAAGGAATAAATACGAGTTAGACCGCTGGAAAGCTGAGGATAAGCACCTTTTAGATAGAAGAGCAGGCACAAAATACCCTGATGAGTTACGGTCAGCACTGTTACCTTTTTACTGATAAATGGAACATACCAGTGCTTTGTATGTAGAGAAGATGTAGTTGCTTTTTAATTTGAGGAATTTTCTAAGCCTTAATAATATGAGTGCTTTTTTTAAAATTAATATGCTAAGGTGTATAGAGAATCCTAGAGCTGTGCAAGTTTCTTACATATAATCTAATTACTCCCCTTTAATGGTGAACTAAGGTCCTGATATGTGGATTTTTTTCTCCTGAAATTATGTACAACTAAAAATCTAGGACTCCAAATTCAGCAGCTTCAGGCTTTTTGTCTAATTAGGGGGGTTTTGGCTGTTTTATTAATCTAAGTAATTATAAAGCTATCGATGCCATTAATCTTATTGATCCTGGAAGTTCCTGCCATTTCCAGTAAGTTTTCATCTCTTTTTGTAAAATATTTAGAGTAGGATTGTGGGTTTCAAAACCATTTCACCTATAGTAGGTTTAATAATGTATTTGATGTATTTATAATGCCTTGGGGACAATAGAGAGTGGTTTATCCTCTTCAACTTGAAATTCAGAGACTTATTTTCCATTTCAGACAAACATTTTGCAACTTCACACGTTGTCTACTAATAATATTAGGCTCAGTATCCATGGAAAAAAAATAAAATAGTGGCTTGGGTAAAATTTATTTTTCTTACATAAAAAATTCTAGAGATAAGTGGACCAGGGCTACTATGGCACAATATCAGAAACTCAGGTTCTATCTTATCTTCCATCATCTTAGTGCTTGCCTTCCATTATTAAGGTCACTTCACCTGTGGGATGGCTGCTGAGCTCATTGCGTCCTAAGTTGTTCCCTGGATTGGGCAAAAAAATGGAGCATGGGGTGGGGTGTTACTTCCAGTTGATTCAGCTTTCTTAACCATTTTGAATGTCCTATACAAGACTGCCATTTACATCTCATTGGCAAAAATAGAGTCTTATGACCACACCTAAGCTGCAAAAGAAATTGGGAAATTTAGAAGTTTATTACTAAAGAGGAAGCAAGGAGAGGCATCTTTTGAAAACCCTGTCTATTATACTGCTACCATGGTAGCTGCCACTCTTTTAGGACTGATTACACCCACATCTGGCAGCTAGAACTGACACTTGAGTAATTATTTCCACCGTTTTGTTCTAATACTTTACCCATTTTGTTGCAGGGCTAGAGTTATAGTTAGAAGCAGGTGCTTCACTTAACATTTAGTAAGTAATTACTAAATGGCAACCATTTATTTGCTGAGTATTCTACTAGGGTCTGGAGATGCATAGGGGGAGAGGCAACATGCCTCTTTATAGGAATTGTAGGGAACACAAGTGCTTAAGCAGATAAGTAATTATATATTTAATTATCTATTTAATTGTACCAGGTATGAAGTAAGGAGACAGTCCCTGAAAGCTAGTGAGTAAGCTACGTTGACAATTACTGTCTGTACTTATCAGGTACTTTCAGAACCATTATTACAGTTCCTCAGATGCTCCTCTTTTCATGTCTGTAGTCCTAACTCTGTAGCTAACTCAGTAGGCTATTGGGCCAAGTTGTTTGGGGAAATAGTCTGTGTTTGTCTGGGTTATTTTGAGTCTTTTCTTAAAGGGAGGGCAGTTGCATTGCTGAGCTTCAGTTTGATCCTATAGTTAATGAAGAGGAATGAGGAAAGCTTTTTTTTCCCCTAATAATTTGGATGATCTTTTTCTTTGCTTTTTTAAGAGTTTATTTACTTTTAGAGAGAGAGGATGGGGGGAGAAAGAGAGGGAGAGAAACATCAGTGTGAGAGAGAAACACATTGACCTATTGCTTCCAGTATGCACCTGGATTGGGGATGAACCTGCAACCCAGGCATGTGCCCTGACTAGAAATTGTACTGGCGACCCTTACCTTTGCCTGATGATGCCCAGCCAACTGAGCCAGCCACGAAGGGCGGGTGATATTTTTCTGTATGTGGAAAGTGGATTTTATTTTAGTCTTGATTTTGGAAGATAATTGTTTAGGAGCTGAGATTCTGGTAAAATGAACCATTGGGATTAATACTGATACACCTTTTCTAATTTATTCAAGTATAAGGAATGTTAACTTGAAAAGTAATGGCTGTGAGTGGACTTGTAAATCTTCCATAAATAAAGGCAGTGATTCTCTCCAGATGAGATCTGAAAACTTATGTAGGTTAATGGGCCCAGAATTAGAACTTGTTGCCAAATGATTCATAGTTGGTTTAAGAACTAATTATTAGAAGTGAAATTTGAAAAAGAAATGGCTAGATGTGGCAGACTGAGAGATACTACATCAAATCGTAGGGTCTAATTCTCAAATTGAATTTACTGATCAAACATCATGGTATTGAGCTTTTTTAAAAAAATCATGTATTTTTAAAAGTGTGTTCAGAAATAATAAGCATTTAGGGAATAGTGCTGGTAGTAGGTTTCCTTTTTGTGATACAGAGATGAAATTTTGGTCTTGATTTAGGAATGGAGTGAAATAATTATTGTGCCTTCAAATGTGAAGCGTTTGGTTAAAAAGAATAAAGTACTAGTGTTCTCTGACATTCCAGTGTATTAATGTAACATCTTAAATAAGATGCCTAATCAATTAATTAATATTTATAGTTCAAAGGTAGATTTTTCTGTAAATTTACTAACAGGGAAATTAGTTTGGCTTTGATTTTCTGTACTGTGAAGATTTAAAGATAAGTAGTTGTCAAATGAATCTTATAGAAAGTAGCACCACAGTGGGGATGAACATTTTACTCTGAAGCTAAATGATGAGCTAAATTTTGTCCACAGTGTAATATAAGACTTAAAATGCTTACGCATTCTCACCATAATTTTACATCCATAGTAATAACAGTGGTGGGACCAGAAGTTGTCTTATAGAACAGATGTTTAGACAGTAGTACATACTTAGACCTGAGGAAATTTTAGTACTTCAGCTCACAAGGCATTTATTTATGGCATTCTGGGAGCTTGATGCTTGCTAAACTTAATGAAGCTATGCTAGGACAGCTGAAAGAGTGGGTTTCTTGTTTAATCAGCTGCTGCACAGTTGAGAGTCCAAGTATATTACATGTGTTGTAAATGTACTGTGAAAATAGGTCTCCCGGTTGCATTATAGAATGAGTTTATAGAAACCTCATGCCAGGTGTCATTTCAAGTTCTTGTGGACTTACTATTTTTCATTAATTCTTTATATATGGAGGAAGAGAGATGTATGGGTTCAGTTCTTCATTCCAGGAAAAGGTATATCATGTATCTTCTTTTCCTCTGACTTTTTTGAGGAACTGTTTTAAGATGAAATATAATTTGTGAAGAAGTTGGTATTTTGAGATAGAAATAACAATTTTGCAACCAAAGATGAATTTTAGGTCAAAGGTTTATTTGCTTGTCTATTAATAAATTGCACAAAACAGTGCTTGTGAATAATTAGTATCATTTTCTTTAGAAGCATTTGAAGTAGCTATTTCTGCTAAACTCAGCAGAACATGCAACTCTTAATTTACCGATAAGGAAATATTTCTCCAACTTTACCTGTCTACCTATTCCATTTTTCCCCTCAGTGAAGAAATATCAAATCCCAAATTTTGAGCATATCAAACATACTTTTTCACAGTGAAGGCATGGGTTTAACCTGCAATTCCACCATCCAGAGGTAATCATAGTTAATGTTTACATTTGAATTATTGCCCTGTCACTTAAGTTATATAATCGTCTTAATTTTCTTATTTGTAAAAGGGATAAAAAATTATTCTCGCAATGCACTGAAATAAATGAGTTAATATATTTTAGCTTGGTATTTAGAATGGTACCGAGCATATAGCAAATGTTAGCTGTTACTATTAAGTACTCTTCCTTGTAATTTTCTGACAAAACTGTAATCATAACCTAGAGTTTTGCATACTTATAGGCAGTGTTTTAAAGGAATATTTTTATATGAGTAAGGTGGTTCTGGTTGTCTTTTTTGCAAGACAGTGTGGCAACCCCAGGAACTGATTCTTTTAGAAACATGTGTTGAACTTACTATGTACAAAATACAGACGACTACATTTGCTTTCTCATTGGCAGCACAAAGTTAATATGTGGCCTCTTACAATAATCTTTTAGGGGGGTTGGAGGAATATGAGTATGGCAAAGGTCTGATTTTGAGGAACCAAGATTTTTAGACAATTCAGAATCAACTAACCTAATTATTTTGACATTAAAAAAACTTTCAAAAGTTTGATACAAGCCTCTATAAAACTTGAGCAACAAAAGGGTTAAATGTATTTTCTTTAATTACTTGTTTTAGAGACTGGCTTGATACTAGAAAGTGAAGTGTAGGAATGAACTGATACTTCTAGGGGGAAGCAAACAATAAATGAACTCTGTGCAATTGACACTTTGTATACAGAGTTTTAAAAGTACAGGGTCCCGCAGAAGTAACTCCTGCTTGAGTGTAATTGGTAGAGTAATGAAATGGGTGTCATAATTTATAGTTTTAATTTGAACATTTCACCTAAAATGTCATATGTTCTGCTTGAGTGTGATATTGTTATGTTACAGAATTACATGCTTATGATTTTGTAATATAAGATTTTATAATAAAACGGATGTTATTTGTGCTAGACTCTGCATTTTTATAAATAGTCCAGAGATTATTTTTTATAAATAAGAGAGTAAAATTTAACAAGTTTGTGGTTGATAGTGTTCTCAAAAGCTTTCAAAAATAAGTTGTAGGAGGAGCTCACAAACCAGAATGTAAGGCTGGGGGAGAGACCTCATGTTAAGCTACCTGTCATTTCCCTCCAAATGTACTTCAGCAGGTGCCTTTTCTTCTCTTTTACGTGAGATGAGATGTTATGTACCCTTTTCTCTCTCTCTGATTTTATTTTTACTCTTTCACTGATGACGTGGAAGTTCAATATGATGGAAGCCCAAGGAGTGCCTCTCCTTGTCCCAGTGTGCATTAATGCACGGCGTAGTAATATGTTCCCCCTCCCTTCTTTGGACTCAGGGTGTACACACTATCAAGTACTGCTATAAAATTGACTGTATTGGTTCTTTAAAGATACCCCAGCTAAAGACTGTTATCCCCCAAACTAAAAAAAAAAAATGTAAGCATTAGTAAAGGTGTTGGACATCCAATGAAAATTCTGTTCTAACTTTGCATAAAATCATTTTGTCCTTGTGTTGCAACCCTGAAGAAACGTGTAAGTGGGAGAACTGCCAAGGAAGATGATTTTAAGGGACCACATTCAAGGACAGGTTCAGACCTCATATTTGTATTTTACTTTCTACTTTGACAGTGGTTCCATCAATTCCCATGAAGCTGCTTACTTACTAAATTGACCTTCTGGGGTTCCAAGGCTACCCTCTGTTTCTTTGCAGCTCTCACACTGTCTTCCTTACACATGATAGAAACTCAGAAATTTGTTTGTTATTAACTAATTGAAGAGATTCAATGATAGGGAAGACTCTAGTCTGGAGTGGGCAAGTACAGGGAGGCAGGGTAGCATTAGTGTCTTGTGCATGAGTTTGGGAGCCAGACAAATATGGTATGAATCCTCTCTCTCCACTTACTAGTTATTTAACATTTGCATAAATTTATGCAAACTGAGAATTTCTTCTTCTCTAAAATGGATATGGTAGGTAGTTCCAGATATATTGTGAGGGTTAGAGATACTCTTTAGAAAAATACTCTGTATGATGAAGTCCATAATAAGTCCTTAATAAATGATTGCTGTTGTTAGACTATTACTAGAACCCGACACTCTCATGAAAGGTACTAGTAAGGTGAACGTGATTTTATCATGAAATCATATATTGCAAGTGAGAGTTGTAAAATAGAAGCACTTTCATACTTTTAATTGGGGAAAAACATATCTTGCTACCTATTATTGGTTGAAATGATAGATTCCAGACAATTTAGATAAATTTATGGATAAGAGATTAAGTTCAATTTAAAAAATATCGATAGGCCTTTGTGCCTGGGCAGTGTGGATATCATATAGGTAATAAAACCCAGTGGGTTTATTGCAAGATGTCTGGGTATAAAATGTATCCCAGAATAACTCCGCAGAGTTCTGGTGAGGTGCTTCACAGCTCAGGGATTTGATTTAGTGTGTTAGGTCTGACTTTCCCCTTTCTTTTCTAAGGTACACACATGCAGACTTAATCTAGAAATCTAGAGATGTTGATGTTAAGGGATCTTGGCTAATTTTATGAGTCCTTCACTGACTTTCCTTGGCCTCTTTTACTTGCCTTGACCCTTTCACAGATCAGTCAGGACATTACAGAATGAGTTAATATTGTTGATAATTGAAGGCACACATCTGACTCAGGCCTTTGACTTGTTGAAAGAGGTCAGAGTGTGGTGTTAACCCAAATAAGGAAATAGGTTTCTATCAGGGTGGAAACATTCATCCTGTCTCCTTCTGCCTCTTGCACAACCAGAACTTGAGATCAGAGGAGCTGTGTTATTATTTTAATCTTCAGTAATGTTTATTACAATTAAATGAATTCTGTGGAGAAAAAATAATTTTATAAACTCCCCAGAGTTCTTCTTTGCTATACTTGCCAATTTGGTCCCATTGTGTTCTCCCTTTTACGTACTAAGGCAGTGTTAGATTTTGCAAGATTGTGGAAGGTAAATCAATACCAAAACAAATGATCCATTGTTTATTTTTGGATTTAAATTATTTCTCTTGGCAGGTTTTGTTGCCTTTACATGTGCCGAAGGTGAATAATTCATAGGGAGATAAGGTTCTTGACGTTGTCTTGTTTAGAAAATAAATTGATTTTAAAGTGTTGGAAATTCCTTTGATATGCAAATGTGTATATACAGGATGTGGCAAAAGTAGGTTTACATATGGAAAATAATACGATAATAAATAATAATACGAGAGTAAACTCACAACTGTTAACCTACTTCTGCCCCACACTGTACGTCATTTATAAGGGAAAGCCTACATTTTCGTCACTGCAAGAGATTGAAAGGAATAGTTACTTCATAATATATGTTCATAAGGTTTTTGTAGAAATTTTCTGCTTGCATGAAAATTTATAAAAAAGTTACAGTTCTTTTGAACATTTAATATTGTCCCAAACAAAATAAATACATACATTGAGGTTTTATTAACTGGCCTAATCCTTTGAGATTAAACAAATCTGAATTTAACTGAAGATAGTTATTTTAAGCGTGGCAGTTAACTCTTCAACAATGAGGGTTTTTTTAAAACATGAAATTGTATAATGTTTTTGGCTCACTGAAAGTGAATTCTATAAATTGTCTAATAGGTCATTTTATCGTTCAAAATTATAAACCTTACATATTTGGTACAAAAATTAAAAGCATTTGGCTTGAACTTCCGATTTAGTTATGTTAGGTAACTGTTTTTATTCCTAATAAAATAGAGGATAGATATAAGCACCTTTGAAATCCAGATGATCCACAGGCTTCACTTTGAGTGTTAGACAAACCTTTTATCAGCACTGTTTGCTAATTAATAAAATAATCTAATCTCAGCTTAATCCTTGGCTGAGGGGATTGAAAGGCAATTAAGGGAAGAGTAAGGTAGTAAATATAAAGAACCTTAAATAATAAATGTTTTATTTTTATTGGTCATTTTATATTCAATATGTACTGACACGGTTCGCTATGTACTTGCAGCAGAGCATTTAGAGTTAATCTTGAACCCTCCCTGTCTTTGTTAATACAGTAAATATGTTTATTCTTTCCATTGGGACTTATATTGTTTTGTATTCTGTGCTTAAAATAAATTTACCTTTAAGGTATAGAGTATTTCTTATTTTTTAAAAAAGTAATAACTGATTTTCATGGTTTTTAATGAAAATTTTAGATAGCTTCTCTTTGGAGAATTAGGGTGATTTAGAGTTATTAGCAAGTATTTTTGTTAGTTAAATGATGTATCTGTCAATATCCTTAATATAGAATGGAATACCAGAAATGTTGCTTTTTCTAAGAAAATTGATATTAATTGTGATTTAAAATTTTTATTGCAGCTAGAACGAGTAAATCTGTCTGCAGCTCAGACACTGAGAGCAGCTTTCATTAAGGTGAGGCACAAAAAATTCATTGATTATTAAAATGTATGTTATACATAAATCTAGAACCAGCTGATAATTGCCAGTTTACTTCCTTTTAGTGACAGCCCTTCCCACCATCTCGTGCCTGTTTGGTGTACTCCGTAAAGTTTAACAGTCTCCCACAACGTGAGCTGAAAGAAACGCTCTTTCCAAAAATTTTCTTTTCACCTTGTGCTTCTAAGTCTGTCTTCGGAGTATTCTCTCTTTAACTCTGGAGTAGATTTTTGAATTCCTTTTTATTTGACATGTTAAAAACTTTTGTAAAACTATAACTCAAAAAGATTTTCTTTATATTGTTTAATTATAGAACATAATTATAAAACAGTGTTTTTGAGTGGGAAAATAAGACCTGTGTGTACATCAGATTAAGAACACATTGAGTATATACAGCTAAGTCATTCAGCATGAATTTTTTCCTTGTCTCTACCCCTGAGGTTTTTAGTTGGTAATCACTAGCCACATGTTGCTGTTGATCACTTAAAGTATGGCTCGTTCCAGCTGAATTGCACTGTGCGTGTAAAATACACACCAGATTTTAAAGACTTCGTACAATAAAAAGAATGCAAAATAACTCAGTAATAAGTATTTGATATTGCTTACATATTGAAATGACAATCTTTTAGATGGACTCTTAAGAGAATTATGTATTTTTTAATGTTTTAATGTGGCTAGTAGACAGTTTAAAATTACAGAGCTTGTATTTGTTTCCTGCACTGTGTTTTTATTGGGTGGCCCTACTTTATGTATAAAACTTGATCCCCATCCCCAAAGTGTACCTATCAGTGTGCCCAAAACTTTAATTTTTATTTACTTTTTGTGCATTTGTTCCCATCAATAGCTAAAACACTTAATAGCTAAGTAATTTGATGTTTAAATCTAGAATAAATTTATAGTTGTGTTTCACTGGAGTTGAAACTATAAATCCATCCATTATTTTTATGGCAAAGATTAGTTTATAGATACCACTCTTACAGATAGAATAGATAATGTGACCAGATCTCTCTCTTATCTCTCCACAAGAAATTACGTTGTATTTGTGGGATTGGAACTATGTTGACATGTGCTGAAATGTAGAGCCTGGCACGCATTCATACTAGCTTCTTTAAAATATATCTTTGCCAAATCATTGGGTTAATGAAGAGAATCAACAAATCAATACCATTGTCTTTTTTTTTTTTCCTTTCTTTGCCTAGTGTGGTTTGGAATGGTGTATTTGGTCATGAGGGAGGCATAATAGCAACAGTTCTAAGCATCATTATAACCAAAGAAAAGAAGGAAAACATGATAGATTGCACAGTGTGGTATAGATAAGGCAGAAGTTTTTCAGCTTTCCCAATACCAAGAGCAGAGAGATGTTTCTCCTTTATATTCTGGTCAAGAAGACCCTATCTGAAACAGTAGATGGTATACTAAATGACGTTCATAAAAGAGATAAAACAATGAATTTCATGCAGCTTTTTTTTGTAATGTCCTTAAATATAAGCTCATGTTTTAACACTGAAGTACAAGTAAAAAGCAAACAGTAAGTTTGAAGTGCGTGGCTGTGGTGGATCTGGTTGATACATGGGTGAATTTTGTTATCCACGGCATGCCTTCTCAACTGAGGATAGTGTAAGTTATTTTAGAGGAAACAATTGGTCAATTATGCATTGATTTATTATTTTTAAATTTTTTAAATTTTTATTTTTAACTACTTTATTGTTCAGTTACAGTTGTCTGCATTTTCTCCCTGATTTATTCTTAATTATCGTATTTAATTTGTAAAATTTCATATGAAATTAAAGGAGGGCATGCACTGGAAAGATATTTTTGTGCTTTTTAAACTATAACTTATTTGAAGAAAATTGAATAATCTCACCCAGCCATTTATCTGTATTTATATGCATATTTCCAGTTCTTGGTCCACAGCAACTGTTGATATTTATCAAGCTTCCATATCTGTTTTTGTTATTTAGGGGAAAAGGATTAAAATAGCTTTTTCAAGGTAAAATAATATTAGTGAATATTATCATTAAAGATCTATTCTGCTTTTGATTCCTCTCCCATCTGATAGGTTGTGCTGTTGAGAATCCCTGATTCAGAAAAGTGGGTATTATTGCTCTTGGGGATAGTTTTCTCTCACAATTGAATTCTTCATAAAAACTAGATACCCAAAGAGTTGAGGGTTTTATTCTGGGGTGGTGGTGGGGGGGATCTATAGGTGTAGAGTCTCTGATTTAATGGTAGATCTATTTATTTTGTCAGTCAGAGTCATTGGGTAAATTTATTGCTTTTAAAATAAGTAGTTTAAGTAAGACTTCAAATAGAAGATCCTAAGACAACTGTTCTCAAACTATGTGCCGAGGCATCTTGGGGCCCCACAACAAACTCAGATGTCATGAGAGATTTTAATATTTTGAAGAAACATGGTAATATTCAACATCTGTTTGATACTGAACTACTAGCTTGCCGTAGTTTGCGATTTCAACATATTTGACTGAGTTACATTCCTTTCAGTGATGTCATGTCTGTGTTAACTGGACTTTTGGCCATTGCTGAGATAAAAAGCCAGTACTACAAGAAAATCAAAGTACAACAGGAAATGAGAGAGTGTCCAATCTAACCCAGCATATGAAACACTGTGCAGTGCCTAACAGGGTGCACAAAGCCCATTTAAAAAAGGATTTATGGTTATTTAAGAATGGGATTAGATACTTTTCTTTCAATTTGTATATTTTTAAAGGCTACTAAATTGTTAGGATGTCATTTATTAAGTTGTTAGAACCTAACTATGTAATACACAGCACTATTAGGTATTTCTTTTGGCACAAAGAACACTGAATTGAGAAAGTTAGGGGCTTCTGTGAGATTTCTGTAATGTTCCTACTTTGGCATTTTGGGGCCTCAGAACAACTTGGTTGTTCTATGCTTTCAGGATTTCAGCATTTAATATATTTTAAAGATTTTATTTATTTATCTTTAGAAAGAGAGTAAGGGAGGGAGAAAGAGAGGGAGAGAAACATCAGTGTGTGGTTGCCTCTCTCACGCCCGCCTCTAGGGACCTGGCCTACCTCCCAGGCATGTGCCCTTAATGGGACTCAAACTGGCGACCTTTTGGTTGGCAGGCCAGCACTCAGTCCACTGAGTCAGGCTGGCCAGGGCTCAGCATTTAATTTTTTCAGCATCTTATTTTAACTTAATTAGATTGCTTTCTGCAGGCATTGTCTAGAAGCATATAGAGAATTCTCCCCTGCTTCCCAAGATAATGTGTTATGATAATTTAATGCTACTTAGGAAAGATAAATCAGTTATCAAATACTGACTTATTTAAATAGTGTACTATATGTAATTTTGTAGCAGTTCATCAAATTAATAAAGTTTATACCATCTTAAGTCATATTTGTGCAGCTATTTTTTTCCATTGCCATTTAGCCCCCTTTACTCTCTTCCCCTCTGCTTTCTTTTAAAGACAACTCCTGTTTTTTTATTAAGTAGATTCTGTCTTAAATATGTTTATGGAAGAAAAATCAAAACAGATTGTACAGTTTATCCACAGTTATGCTTTTGTTACCTGTGATTAACTAAGGTCACATTCTTTCTAAAAACTTTCTAAGGTCACTTTCTACAAACATTCTTTGGGAAATTTTATAAATAGTTTCTATAATCTTTAAATTATAAATTTGAAATTTGAAATGTATAAGTTCTAAAATTTTAGAAATAAATAATAATAAAAAGTTCTTAAGTTTCAAATTTTGTTTCCTTGTGGGTATTGTGATGAAATGCTACCATCCTGTGCAGTCCCACCCAGGACATGAATCCCTTTGTCCAGCCTCTTAATGCTGTTTGTGCTCCCCGCCATTAGCCATTTAGTCACTTTCTCAGTGATCAGATCAGTTGTCCATCATGGTATCGCAGTGCTTGTGTTTAAGTAACCTAATTTACTTACTTAATAATTGCCCCAAAACTCAAGAGCAATTATACTGGCAATTCAGTTATGCCAAAGAGATGCCATAGAGTGCATCCATTTAGCGAAAAGGTGAAAGTTTTCGACCTAATAAGGAAAGAAAAGATTCATATGTTGAGGTTGGTAAGGTCTCTGGTAAGAACAAATCTTCTATTCATGAAATTGTGAAGAAAGAAAAAGAAATTTGTGAAATTTGTGCAAGTTTGCTGTTGCACCTCAAACTCCAAAAGATAATGGCCACAATGAGTGATAAGTGTTTGTTTAGTTAAGTAAAAAAGTCATTAAATTTCTGGGTGAAGACATGAACAGAAAATGTTCCAATAGGTGACAGAAACATGTTGCACTGGAAGACGTGAAGCCTGTGGGAAGACTTCAGCAAAGGACCCCCTGCAGCGAGTCGCACCAGGCCATATTCATCGAACTTTGCTTATAGTATATTGTTGCAGTTGTTCCTTTTTCTTAGATATTGTTGTTGATCTCTTATTGTGCCTAATTTATAAGTTATACTTTGTAATAGATATGGATGTCTAGGAAAAACATAGTACAGACAGTCCCCAACTTAGAACAGTTTGAAAACGATTTTTCAAGTTTTCAATGGCTTAAAAGCCATTTGCATTCAGTAGAAACCATGCTTGGAATTTTGAACTCTCACCTTTTCCTTGGCTAGGGACATGTGGTATGACACTCTCTCATGGTGCTGGGCAGTGGCAGCCAGCTGTAGTTCCCAGTCAGGTTTGCAGTCCTGAGGGTAAATAACCAGTACTCTGTAGTGTTCTGTGTTACGGGTGTTTTTTAGATCCTGCGTTCTGAGCATGGGTAACCTTAGCTAAGCTGTAGTGGTTCAGTAGCTTACGTGTGTGAAATGCATTTTTGAGTTAGGATATTTTTCCATTTGTCCTGGGCTTGTAGGGTCATAATTGAGGAACATCTTTATGTATAGGGGTTTGTACTGTCCAGGGTTTCGTGCATCCTCTGGGGGTCTTGAAACATATCCCCCATAGATAAGGGGGAAATATTGTTAAATAGAATTCAATAGGGCACTCTTTTTTGTTATTAATTATCTGTCATAACGACTTCCCTGAATAGCATTTGACAAAAGTTAAAATGACCTCAGAATTGAATGTTGCATATTTTGCTTTCCCATTCCATTTCACAACCTTTTAGTTTTTGATACTGAAATCTAATGAGAAACAAGATGCTATAATAGATTAAAATTCGTAGTCATCCTAAAAGAAACAAACTCAGGGTGTGATTATAAGTATTAAAAGCAATTATGAAATGGTACAGAATTACGGGTGAAAACTCAGCTCTTGAAAATTAAAATTAACTTTGGTAAACCCAGAACTCTTTGTGCTCAGTCTTGAAATGACTAGGATGATTCTAGTGCCCAGGGGAGTAACACAGAAACGGTGCAGACTCATTAGTAAAGCAAGCTCAGGAGGTAGTAAAGGATTGATGATGTTCCAAAAACTAGTGAGGGAAATATTCGTGCTACAAAAATAAAACAATGTGAAAACCACTGTGTCGGAGAGTATTTAAGGGGTTATATAGCTTCAATAAAACTTGCAAGAATTCCTGTATTTTATTTTGTTTTTGTTTTTCCTGACATTCTGTTAATTTAAATGCAAAGAATCTGCAAAATACTGGTGAGATGAGTAGTTGCTTGATCCTCAAGGTGAAAGATTAGCTAATGAAAAAAAAGCTAGAAGTCTTCAGTATATTTAAACTACTGAAAAGAGTAATTGATAGATTACCAAAATATATATAATGTTTATTATATCTTTGATTGCAGGAGATTGTAAAGGAGAAGTAGGAAATGTTAAGTACTTTATGTTCAAATGGAAAGTAGGACCCCATCTGTAATAAGTTACTGATGTTTAAGTTTTAACAAAACAGACCCTTTACAAAGATTTGCAAAGACTTCTGCCCTTTTAAGTTGATTAGTCTAAGCTCCCAAAGGTTCTAAACAATTAAGTTTTGGTTTTGAAATTCTGATTTTGTTTCTGTATTTCAAAACTAGCTTTCTCTTTCTTACAGGCTGAAAAAGAAAATCCAGGACTCACACAAGATATCATTATGAAAATTTTAGAGAAAAAAAGTGTAGAAGTTAACTTCACTGAGTCCCTTCTTCGAATGGCCGCTGATGATGTAGAAGGTAATCACAGACTCTTGTTTAGTTTTCTTTCTTTTCCTTTCCTTTTTTAATTGATGTTCAAATACAGTTGTCTCCATTTTCCCACCACCACTTTTCCCCTCCCTACCCACACCTACCTCCCACCCTCAATCCCACCTCCCCTTGGCTCCTGTGAGTCCCTCATTCATGTTCATTTACTTCCCTTTTCCTTCTTTCCCATGATATTTTCTTCTCCCCTCCCCTCTGGTTACTGTCTGTTGTTGATATCAGTGTCTCTGGCTGTATTTTGCTTGCTAGTTTGTTTTGTTAATTAGTTTCCACTTATAGATGAGATCATACGGTATTTGTCTTTCACCACTTGGCTTACTTCACTTAGCCTAATACTTTCCAGTTCCATCCATGTTGTCACAAAAGGTAGGAGCTCCTTCTTTCTTTTTTCCGAGTAGTATTTCATTGTATAAATGTACCATAGTTTATTGATCCACTCATTTATCGATGGGCACCTAGGCTGCTTCCAGCACCTGGCTATTGTACATTGTGCTGCTATGAACATTGGGGTGCATAGGTTCTTTTGGATTAGTGTTTCAGGATTCTCAGGGTATAAACCCAGCAGTGGATTGCTCGGTCAAAAGGCAATTCCATTTTTAGTTTCTTTTTCTTACAGTTGTTGAAGAACACTTCTTCCAAATCTTACATTATTTGACAATAGGGGGGTAGCCTCCCCCTTCTCTTCTTCCTTTTTCTTTGTGTTGTTGTAATTGTGACAGTAGTAGGGGGAAAACTATGTAAAAGAGAAAAGCAGTTCTCTTTCTGGTTTATATTTGTCAGATTTAATTGCTTAAGTAAAGTGTTTATGTTGTGCACTTTAATTTTTTCCATATTGTTTGATGAGTTTGGGTTTTGCCAAAGATAAACTCTATGGAATGGTTATTCGATTTTGTGTTCACTTTATACAAATAGCAATTGAAAATAATGAGGTTTCTTTTTAACTTTAGAATAGTGTTTTATTTTAAGCACAGATTTGAGAGAACAATGTAATAACAATTCTTTCTGCTTCTTTCTCATTTTTTGCTTTTTTTAAATAATTAGAAATGGATTTCACCTAAATTGAGTAGCTATTTGGCCACTAATTCAGAAAAACATAGAAGTATAATTTCCCATATTTAGGGAGAACAAAAGTAAATACTTTAACTGATTCAATAACTTACTAGAAAGTCATTATTATTATTCTAAATGTAAGCATTTCCAGCCTGTGAGTCCCGGTATATTGATTGGTAGGGTCGTAACGTTTCCAGGTGTAGAGTGAATCTGCTGGTAACGTTTTTGCCTCTACCAGGTCTGATTGAACTTCTTTCCAAAGTTGCTATTCTGTTATCCAACCCTTGTATTGAATTTTTGGTGGTGTTTTTGTTTTTAAGTGAGATTTCAAGAACGTACTGACAATTTTAGTAGGTTGTTTGGGTTTTGATACAATGAGACATTGTATATTCAATATAGAGGTTTTTGTTAAAGTCATCTTCTCCATCGGCAGATACATATTGCCATCGTATTTGTCATGAATGTCATTGCTTTAAGGTTTCTTTGAGAGATGTAGCTTCAGAGGCCTGATGAATTTGATTGACCCCCTTTTAATATTATTCGTTTATTTAGCATGATTTCATGAACCATTTACCCCAAATTGGAAATGTGTAGTCTTTCATCTTCTGTTATTTTACTTAATAAGAGCCCTGCTATTACCAAACTAAGTTGAGGTCTAACAAATCCAGCTTTTGCTACCTTGCCTTTCTTAGTTACTTGGCCTCTCTCCTCCCTCTTGAGCAGCACTGGGAATTCTGAGACTTGCATTTCATGGAGTTGCATGACACTTTTTACTATATGTTTATTTTATCAGAGTATATGATTGAACGACCAGAGCCAGAATTCCAGGACCTGAATGAAAAGGCACGAGCACTTAAACAAATCCTCAGTAAGATCCCCGATGAGATCAATGACAGAGTGAGGTTTCTGCAGACAATCAAGTAAGCAACATTTTGTTTTTGCCCTTTTTTTCTCAAAGTATGTCAAAGGGACCATTCATTCTAGATGTTTTATTTTGGTATGACATTACTATTAAATGAAAATATTAATTAGAAATAAATTTAGGGTTTTTAAATGCTACATCTTTATTAACTTCTAAGTGGTGGCATTTGGCTTCAGAGTTACAATAACTTTTTTTTAGAATGTTTGATTTTAAACTGAATGAAATGTACGTCAACTGGAATATAGTTTAAAACTAAATAAAAGTGGAAAAATGTAAATATCGGATTAAAGTGAATAGAGAAATTGGATAAATTATCAGGATTGATAACAAAGGAAACCAGTATTGTTTTTGTTTCAGAAATGGCACAAGTACTCGTCTTGAATAGCATTTCAGGTATTGACCAAAATTGTGAGGCTCCAAACCTCTGCCTTTGGGATTCAGGTTTAAAAAGGCTAAAAATGCATGGGGCCAGGAGGCTGGCTATTGAGAAGAGTCGTCCTAGAGCAGTGGCTCTTAAACCCAGGGCACTGTCCTCAGGGGTAAGAGGGTGGGGGAATGAGGAGGGAACTACAAACATAACTTCCAGATGAGTCTTTTTAAATTGAAGCCTTGGAAAATTTTCTTCAACCTCAGTGGATAGGAAACAGAGAAATCTGGGAATAATTGTAGTGGCACTATTAATGCTACCTGTTGGTGAAACCACAACTAGAAATTGCTAGAAAGGAAACTTTTAGTGGTTGCATATCATATCTTTAAAGACTTAGGGAGGCTCACTTGGAATATTAACATTCATTTCTCCGAAATAGTATTGTTTATAATTTACATTGCAAAGTGCTATTTCAGCTTGTTTGGGTACCTACATTTTGACTGATAATAGAGAGAGGAATATGTCCCATTTTAGGAAATCATGGCGCATGGTGGGTACCCAACAGAGCTGTCAAGCAGTGACCCTCACTTTTCAGTCTTCTGAGGACCAGGAAGGATGTAAAAGCTTCACTGACTAGTCAAAATCTGTGCAACACAGGACATTTTACTACTAATGAAAAGCCCCAACATCCTTTAACTATTTTTATCATGTGAGGGAAGAAGACAATCAACTGTTCATGGGTTTTTATTTTTAGTTAGGCATCAAGTAAACATATTTGTCCTGTAAAAGCGCAAATTGTCAGTGATCTGAAACATATTTACAACTTGTATCTAGATTTTCTAGTAATTAAGTTTAAATTTCTTTTAGTGATCTATACTACATTTCTATGAAGATTTGACATTTTTAAAGTACTATTTTCAGCAAATTTTACTTCGGGTCACTGAAGTAGAGGTTTACAGAATCAGTGTCATCTTAATAATACTGTTACTTATATAGAACTTACATGCTAAGCACTTTTTAAAGCACATGTGAACTTATTACAGAGCCCTATAATAGATGAAGAAACTAAAACATCAGAAATTAAGTAACTTTCCCAAGTTCACAGAGCTGGTAAGTAGGTAGAGCTTGGTTTGGAACCAAGTAGACTGACTCCAGGGGTCTTATCTCCTGCTTCCCTATCATAGATTCAAAATGTTGATCTCATTTGGTAACTGAATGAGAAGTTTCTGTTGTTTGGAAGAAGTGTGATAAAGGGAATCTCATATCGAATGTCAGGAGGTAAGAGGGAGATTAGTGTCGAGGTTGAAGCTGGAGTAGAAATGATTGGCCCAGAGCCATGATCCGGTACTTTGACTCCCTCTCTCCCACCCGGGGAGATCCTGAAGCATCTGTGCTAAACCCAGTGTGGCTCTAGAGAGATACAGTTTGAAAACCCTATTATTAACAGGCACATTTTAATCATAAGGATGCTCAGGTCAAGAACCTAAGAGTCTTATCCATGGACACTGACAGAAGCTGCATTAGGGTCTTGCCTCATTATGGGGCAATAGTAATGTTTCGGTTCTGTTTTCTGGAGTGTACTCAGCACAAATGGATTAAGGTTATTGGCAATTAAAATTTACTTTTTAAACATTTTAGGAGGGATAATTTGCCATGGAAAGTTTGTTTATTGTTTAATAATATGTATTATTTCTGAGACTAAAATTCAGTGATGTATGAGTTAGCATACATAGCTAAAGATGCAATTATTTGTTTTACTGAGAGATTTTGATACATACCTATGGGGGAACTTTGCGTGCAGAGCCCCCCCCCCCCCCCCACCATCCACCACAGATGAAAATAAAACTACCAAGCCATGATCTGCTTGGGGAGGAGAGGTAGTCAATCTCAAAGAAGAAGGACCCAGAGCCCCTTCCTCACTGGGCTTTTATTGGGTTCAAATACACAGGAATACAGGTATGTCAGGCGGCAAGGATCAAACAATGGCTAACATTTCAGAGAAATCTGAGGGCTTAATCTGAATCAGTGTCTGTCAGGAAAGGGGGTTGCAAGAACTTTGGGAGACATACTCATTTCCTCCTCAGACCCTTATCATTTAAATGAGAGCACTCTTAGCAAAGCAGGTTTCACAGGACTTTACAAATTCTTTCTCATACCCGATCACCCGGGGAGCCACTTGGCCGGCACAGGGCTGTACCACTGCAGTCATAGTTTCGGGCTTAAGCCAATTAGAGCCAGGAAGCAAGAGATCAGGGAGACAGCCCCCAGACAGAAATGGGGACTCGGGCTATGTCAGAATGGGGGCAGGCAGTGAGGGTTCATCACCCCCTCTTTGCTGTAGCTCCCCAAGTCCTTCCATGAGGGCCTTCCAAGTGGTCAAGTCTGGCTTGGGTTGCCCGTCCCTCGAGAAGTCTTACCCATCATTGACTAACCGACCAAGCATTGGGGCCAGAGGTGGATGAAGCAGAAGCATGTTCCTGCCGGAGAGATAAGCTTTGTCTCCTTAGTGGCTCAGGTCCTCTTGACAGAACAGACCCAGATGAAATGGGTCTCTTGAGCTCTTAGGCAGCCTAGCCATCGGGTGGGGGTTACAACTCCTGAAACCAGGCTGAATAGTTCCCAACACATACCATTACCACTGTTAAATTGATTTAACAAAATAATGACTAAAATTCTACTGAAATACAATGTGGTTTATCCTTTAGGCACATACTGTACATATAGTACAGTTCCTGCTTTTCTTTAAAATATTTTACTTTCTCATATTTAAGGTAGTTCTCTTCTTTATTCATTTATTTTAGCAATATTTTTCAATAAGTATGTATCAAAAACCTATTATTCCAATAGTGTACATGATGTTTTGGATCATGTTAGAGAAGAAAAATAATTCCCATTAGCTAACAAATACCCAGGTGTTTTTGTGCGTCAGTAGAGCTGGGTTTGAGTCTCCATTCCAACATTTAACTGGCCTTGGACGAGATGCTTTGCTTCTGCCATTCTAAGAATGTTTGCCTGTGAAAATGAAGGTAATAGTTGTAAGAACTGAAAGACGTGATAGCACAGAACCTAGCGTCCACTCGGCGCATACCAGCGTTGTGAAATGAGGTGGTTGGGGTTTTTCAGTTTTTCTTCATGGACTTAATTAGGAAAAATGACCCAGCAAACAGATATTTTATAAAGTACTTTTGATTAATGAATGTTTCTGTTTGACTACATTTGAGCTTATACAAATATTTTATAAAATTAATTCATGGAATTTTTTTTCAAGTCCAACACAATCCAATTAATGGATGACTAGTGGAGACTTGTGATTCACTAGACCATAAAGCTGTGCATTTATGTATTTGTTCATTATAATATATATTTGCATATTTATAGGCAAAAATTTGCCAGGGTTTGGTTTCAGTGATGGCTTCATATTATCCTTCCCAAAGGTGTCCAGTCTAGACAAAAATAAACATAAGCATAGGAATTTCCTTCCTCTGGAGTATTTGCATAAACATTTACAAATTTGGTGATACAATTAGAAGCTCTGCTATTCTACACAATTTTTTGATAGGATGTATGTTTGTATTTCATCCCTGATGCCTCTTGTCCTCTTTCAGTATATATGTTTCTCCAAAGCTACCCCACTGAATAGCTGCAGATTGCTAAATTTAATTCCTATTAACCTGTGCTCTGTGTCCCTTAACATAGAAACCATTGACTTCAGCATATCATTATACTATAGTTCTTTTACCCTGAAGTTTTCCCTAGTTCTTAATCTGTCTATTTAATTGGAGTATTTTGGGGGGTGGGGGGCTAGTGTTTTCTCCTGTAGGGAACAAACCCTCAGTTATTGACTAATATAATTTTAGCTTCCTTGATGCCATAAATGAAAATACTGTTCAGTGTACATGCAGATGACATCATATTTGACATAAATTGCTGTGCTCATTTTATAGAAGGCCAAGCCTGGGGATTAACAGCCTTGGTCATTATAAAGCTCTGTAGCAAATAATGGACCTCAACTCTAGGCTCTGGGTTCACACACAGTGGTTCCCACACCAGTTGTATCACCAGAATCACCTGAAAAGCTTTTTCCCCCCTTTTTCTTTTAAAGCACAGACAAATTTCCAAAATTTATTAGTAGGATGGAGTACTGTCCACTAAACCCTCCCTTCTCTTCCCTGTGCTCCCCTTTTGTCTTTGCTCCTGGGTGAGTGAGGGAGCAGCCAGCTTTAGAGTTGCTCTTTTGATCTGTGCAGTCCAGCCATTACTGTTGTGTAGGGAACATATGTTCATGTTGTTTGTTAGCATGGAAAGGACATTTTTATCCTTTTTAGCAGAATTTTAAAGTATACAAGTACGGTTGTATATAAATACTCTGATCAGTGTATGATGTACTCCATCATACTTCGTTTTAAATAGGCTCATTGTGGATATGAAGAATCATATTTAGACATTAGAGAATTTTTACTTGTTGAAATTGTGACTTTCTCACATAATATGATGGTAATGTGACACTGTTTTATTGAGCATAGGTGGACTTACAACTTGCTTAAAAACAAATGAAAGGAACAATTAAACTGCAGGCCAAAAGAAAAGTGTACATATGTCATTTCTGTGTGAAAAATATTTGAGTATTTAATGTTTGAATGTTTTGAAACCTGATGCTGATGTTTGACATACAGGATGTAGTGAGTAAGTATTTATTGAAATGTCATAACTACTTTGGAATAGGCTAAAATACCTTTTTTATACCAGAATCCTGACTACTGATAATTTTTACAATTGCCACATGTTTGTTTACTAGAAATATGCTGTGAAATACACACACATGCACACTGAAACCTGCACAATCTAGACACTGAGGGTTTTTTTTCCCTTTAAATAGTAAAGTTGAAATGTTGTTATAGGTATGAAGAAACTGATCCGACATTGGTGATTAAAAAATTAGTAATAAAAATTTCATTTGGAATGGTCTGGATTTCTGTTTTATTGATTCTCATCTTCTCACTTGGATTACATTTGAGCAGCAAAGAGAATGGTTGTGAAAAAGAGAAGGCTTGCTTTGGAGAATGTGAGACTGAATGCAGAATTATGTTAAATGCAGTTTGACAAAAAAATTGGAGTTAGAACATAAAAATTGAAAGAGCATAGATATAAAAGACAAGCGTTCAGAAAAAATGATGTCATGGATAGGAGGAATAGTCAAATGAGGATTGATGGATTTCTTTTCAGTAGGAGGAGGGAGGTGTTGATGCATATAGATGTAGCAAAGGGTGATTACTGGAAAGGTTAAGGTAGAAAAATACTCTGATATTGTCTCAGAGATTTAAATATACTTTAAATATATACGTATGGGTTTGGAATGGGGAGGGGACATATTTGTTAGATAGAAGGTAAATGTGTGGAGAGAAGAGCTGTGTCCGAGGAGGAAATATTTTAAAACCATGATTTTAAAACTAAGTATTTTACAACTATCAAACTATTAGGTATATAACTTTAAGTGTTGGTTAGTATTAGAAATGAGTTACATGTAATAGCAAAATTTCATATAAATTGTTCATGAGATAGCAAAAGCCGAGCATATGGTAGCTTGAATTTAGCTGTTAGTGAGAGAAAGGAAAAAGTATAACTGGAAAAGATGAGAGGCAGAGACATACTCTTTTAAATTCAAGTAAGGCTAAATGAAATGTTTACTAAATCGGGAAACTTGATGTTGTGGAATGTTCGGTGAGCAGTGTAAGAGAAGTCAGGGTCACAGAAGGGTGCGTGCAAAGACTCCCACTCAACCAGCTAGTCAGATGTTTGTGCTCAACAGAGTGTTGGTGTGGTGATTAACTGTGTGGATAGTAGTTCTTAAAAATATATATACAAACTTCTTCAAATGCAACTGATGTTAAGAAGATTCTTTTTTTTCTTTCCTTATCCAACAGGGATATAGCTAGTGCAATAAAAGAACTTCTTGATACAGTGAATAATGTCTTCAAGAAATATCAATACCAGAACCGCAGGGTAAGTTTACTGGAAGCCTTACGCACTGCCACCCTAGGTGGGTTTACACCTAGTTGTTTTATTGAATTAAATAAATACTAAGATGGTTTGATTACTGGAAATGATCTCTTGTCTTTGGCTTTTGTCTTATTTCTCTTTTCTTTCTTAGTATTTTTTAACCTTTTTTTATGTCTTGTAGGCACTTGAACACCAAAAGAAAGAATTTGTAAAGTATTCCAAAAGTTTCAGTGATACTCTTAAAACCTATTTTAAAGATGGCAAGTAAGTACTTTTATGTATTATCCTTCTCTTTTAGTTTTTATTGATTGATTTGAGAGCGAGAGGGAGAGAGACAACAGTTTAAGTGTTGTTTCACTTATTTATACATTCATTGCTTGATTCTTGTATATGCCCTGACCAGGGATTAAACCTGCAGCCAAGGTATATCGGGGAGATGCTCCAACCAACTGAGTTAGTTACCTGGCCAGGGCGATCCTTCTCTCTCTCTCTTTTTTTTTAAAGATTTTATTTATTTTTAGAGAGAGGAAGGGAGGGAGAAAGGGAGGGAGAGACACATCAATGTGTCGTTGCCTCTCGCATGCACCCCAATGGGGACCTGGCCCACAACCTAGGCATGTGCCCTGACCAGGAATCGAACCAGCAACCTTTTGGTTCACAGGCCAGCACTCAGTCCACTGAGCCTTCTCTTTTAAAATTAAATAAATTATATGGTTTATATGATACTAAAGCCTTGCAAATTAAGCCCTTTTACTGTATTGTTAATACTCATATCAACTACTAAGATAATTCTTAAAAAGTGAATGGTTGATAACCCAGCCATATCAGTCTAGACAGTTGTTGGTAGACTTTTTCTGAAGACGGCCTAATAGCAAATATTTTGACTTGGTGGGCTTGTGGCAGCTTCCCTCCTCACCTTTGCTGTTGTAGTGAGTGTGAAAGCAGCCATAGATGATAAGGAAACAAGTAAGCACTACGGCCATTTTCTAATAAAACTTTATAGGCACTGAAATTTGCATTGTGTGTGATTTTCACCTGTCACATAATATTATTCCGTTGTATTTATTTATTTTACCATTTAAACAACATAAAAGTATTCTTAGCATGCAGTCCGTACAGAAACAAGGTAAGATTTGGCTTATTGGCCCAATTTTCTTAGTAGCATCACAATCCCTTGGAGTGCTTGTTAAAGCACAAATTGCTTTTGGGTTCCACCTTGAGAGTTCCTTATTATCAGGGATGGCCCCAAGACTTTGCATTTTATTTCTAAGAAGTTTCCAGATGATACTGATGCTGTAGGTCTGTTAAGAGCTGCTGCACTGATGTTGAAACAACATTCTCAACCCTGTTTGCACATTAGATTCTCCTGGGTTTAGTTTTTTAAAATCCCGGTGTGATTTTGAAATGAATTTTATTCATTTATTTTTAGAGAGATGGGAAGGGAGGGAGAAAGAGAGGGAAAGAAATATTAATCAGTTGCCTCCTGTACGCACCCCTGACCGGGGACTAATCCCGCAACCCAGGCCTGTGCCCTGACTGGGAATTGAACTGGTGGCCTTTCTCTCTGTGGGAAGATGCCCAACCCACTGAGCCACACCGACCAGGGCTGTAATAATATTTTTAAAATAATAATACATTAAAATGATCTATTGATTTTAAAGCTATTTTTAATCATTCATATAGGTCAAACCATTTACATTTATGTTATGAACTAAAGATACTGAGCTAAAGTATTAATGATTTTTTATTGTTCCATTCTACTACTGTTCCCATTGTCTGTGGGAAATGCTTTAGAGTTTAATAAGCTGGCAGGTGTGTTCTGAAAATAAACTTACATCTGTTTTTCCTTGATCTTCTCTGCTAAACCCAAATAACCAAAACACATTAAAAGAATAATTTGCATGTTGGGATCATTATTTCTGATTCTAATTAATTAAGAACTATCACAGAATATGCACATTAAAAGGTAGAAATTAATTTAGAGCCTAATTTTCATTAATCTGAAATTACTTTCAATCTAGAATCACTTGGGTTCAACATTTAAAAGTCCCAGTGCCTTTGCCCCAAAGTTACTTTTAACAGTTCAGACAGGCATGTGAATTATTCAGGCTTCCTGCCATTACTTTTTCTCCATTCAGCAGCTTCTTTAAATTACAATTACAGTTGTGTATGAATAATGTGCCGGGGGTTTTGTACCTGCTTCCTCAAACTGGAAGTTATTACTACAGCCTGATCTTTGAGCTGTCTTTCAGTCCGGGGGATGAATTTGCATTGATTCAACTTAATTCTTCCACATTCCTCTTTTTTAAGAAATGCCTGGCATTTAAATAAAGTCTTTAGCTCTGCAATTAAGGAACTGGTAAGGCCACATAATGGGGCATCAGTTCTGTCTTATTTAGATACATGGAGATGGCCTGAGAGAAAATGTGGGATAACACAACATAATTTTTTAGAATATGTTTTTATATATTGTCAGCTCCAAAATATTGAAACTGCATGATTATTTTGTTAAAAATAGATTGGGATGAATCATATATGAAAGTAATTAACTTTTTCTTAAGTATTTATAATGCCCATTGACATTGAGACTGAGTGTAGTACTTTTGCAGATTTTATCTTGCTAACTTCTATGAAATCACAGCTGGAGAGTACATTTGAATCAGTTATTTGTTCGACCTATATAAATAAAATAAATTCTGATGGTTCAAGTGCCACCTGTCATTAGCAGCCTTCCAACACCTAATTGCCAACCAGAGCCACTAGGGGGCAGTAATTCCTAGTTTCAAATGATTGAGGACCATTGAATTCCAATCTGAAATACAAGTTATGATACTCCATACTAACTTACCATTTTTTCCCAAATTGATTTCATTGCTACTGTTAGTAGATGGAATTAATATAAATATTTTTAAATAATAAATTTTTTATATAAAATTAATGCTTGTTCTTTTTTTTTCTTGGAACAGGGCAATAAATGTGTTCATAAGTGCCAACCGACTAATTCATCAAACCAACTTGATACTTCAGACCTTCAAAACTGTGGCCTGAAAGCTGTATATGTTGAGAGATGTACTTCTCAGTGGCGGTATTGAACTGCCTTTATCTGTAAATTTTAAAGTTTGACTGTATAAATTATCAGTCCCTCCTGAAGGGATCCAATCCAGGATGTTGAATGGGATTATTGCCATCTTACACCATATTTTTGTAAAATGTAGCTTAATCATAATCTCACACTGAAGATTTTGCATCACTTTTGCTATTATCATTCTTTTAAGAATTATAAGCCAAAAGAATTTACGCCTTAATGTGTCATTATATAACATTCCTTAAAAGAATTGTAAATATTGGTGTTTTGTTTCTGACATTTTAACTTGAAAGCGATATGCTGCAAGATAATGTATTTAACAATATTTGGTGGCAAATATTCAATAAATAGTTTACATCTGTTAAACATTTCTTTACTTGAAAAAATGGATGCATATATATGTGAATATATTATGAGATCAGAAGACCAAGACTACTTGGGTTAATATCTAAAGAACTACTAATGGGAGCTTGTTAGCAGTTTATCAAATAATAAAGCAGCACAAAAAAAATTTTGGGGGGGGTCCTTAATCACTCTGGGCAAAAAGTAGTCAATGGAAGTATTTTTTTAGTTACTATATATAGGGTACTGAATATTTTTCCAGCCTGCTTTAAGACACATATGAGAGAGATGGCAATTTGTAGTGTCTTTACACTATGATGCCACTTTTGAACTCTATGACTATGTAAAAATAAGTCTTGTGTGCTAGGCCCTGATAAGCTTTGTACCTTCTTTCTCCAAAATAGCCACAACTAGTAGTGATTTGAAGCTATACCAATGCTAGTTGGTTTGAAATTGTCGTGAGTGCTGATAATAATATACACTCTTTAAATATATATAGTTTTAAGGAAATTATGTATCAAATATTCATGTTAAGCATTTTCATTTTTCAGTTATGAAATAAAGGAAAGATCAGAATTTGTTTATCTTTTATAAAGATTTTAAATGTTGAACTAATTTCTGTTGATAGTATAACTTTTTGTTATGCAATTTAGTTTTTTTTAAACTTTTCTTCATTTTTAAAAAGGTTGTTCAAGAATTACTATCATTGGCGATAGAAAAGGAAATCGTCCTGTCAGATGGAAATAGGAAATATGTAGAAAGAAGCAAAGGAACAGCAGACTACTGGATGAAATCTCATAATTTATGGGCATTTTACTAAATTGATTTTTTTCTTTCAAGATAATAGCCAGTAAAATAAATAGAATTGGTGATATTAATACTATTTATTTTTGACATAAACTGTTATTTACTCTTGGAAGTAGGTGGTCATTTGCAAAAGACATTAATATATGAAAAATATATAATTATTTTTTATGAGCAGTAGACTTTTCTAACATAAACCAGTACTTTTTATTCCACTCTTTAGTATCTCTGGCTTTGGTTTTCCTGAAATTTACCTCCAAAGGGAGGCTTATTCTTGGGAGAGTTCAGTTTCTTCCGTAACCCTAGAAGGGCCAAATTCAGGGCAGTGAGGAAAGGGCTGGTGTGGCCCTAGTCAGAAACATCTCTAGAGAACAGAAAGGTGGCTCCCAAGGAAAGGAAGACAAGGAGACGTGCTGAGCACCTTCTCTGTGAAGTGCTATTCTAGATGTATTAATTTAATTCTCCTAACAGTCCTATGATTTAGCCATGTGCCTTGCCTGGGAAGAAACTAAGAAAGCTTAGGTTACAAGAGATGGTAACAGCTGGAGCCACAGTTTGATTCAGTGTTTGTCTCCAGACTCCTTTTTCCTTGCACCAAACTACTTCATCCATTGCCAGAAATGGACCTTGTTTAGAATACTGATTCCCTACCACCAGGCTGACAGAGCTCTCCTTGGTCCACAGGGAAGTCAGAGAGGCTAGGACAATGTGATGTCCTTTTTTAGAAAGCTAAATTTTATTTTAAAGGGTCACTCTTATTTGGTGATGATGGCTATTTTTTAAATGTTTAAAATGTCCCTGCATACTTTATTTAAATGAAATGACAAAATCATAGATGGTAGTCTTTTTTTTTTTTTTTTTTCCTTTTTTTTTAGTAACCACATTTTGGTAACCGTATTAGGCAAAACATGAGATTGGCAACCCAAGATTTAATTCTAATTCAGCCCTTTAATTTTAATTCAACTCTTCTAATTATTTTTAACTTTTTATGGAAATGTTTTCAAATGTACAGAAAATTGGTAAAAATAAGACTAATACAAAGAACATTTATGCCCAGATTCACCCATTACTGAGATTTTGCCGTTTTTATTTTAACATTCGCTTGTTTCTTTTCCCTCCCTGAAGTCTCCTTTACTTTGGCTCTTCCCCATGACCCCTTTGTCTTTCATGTCATTAATGTAATGTGTTTTTGAAGAATACAGTCTTCTGTCTCCTCTACCCCCGTTTTGGGGGTCTCATCATTAGATTCAGGTTATGCACTCTTAGAATACTACATTGGTGTCACATCTGCTCATCATTGGCGATGTTAATTTTGGTCACCAGGTCAGGGTGTTACTCAGTTTCTCCAAAGTGTAGTTACTCTTTGGTTTTGTTTTTTTACCATGTATATAATGACCAACCCGTGGGAGATTCTTTTAAGTCCATGCTAACAACAATATTTTCTCCCAGGATTTAGCATCCATTGATCATTCTTGCTCATTCCTTCTTTATTTGGATAGTTGGAGAATGATTTTCCAGTTCCAGCATTTCTTCCTCATGTACCAGTTAGCACTTAGCATTCTGCTGGAAGCAGGACCCCTGCTTTCTCCTTCACCCATCCATATGTGCCCACGTGAATTTTTTATATTAGCTATTGTTTTGGGATTCCTGGTTTTCTATTTTTTTAATGGCTTGTGTTTCACTACTTAACTTTGGTGCTTAAATTCTTTGGTGCTTAAATTGTCTTAGATTTGGCCAGCAGGAGCTTCTTCATTCTGGCTCCTATTTCCTTGTATCACCTGCTTTTTTAAAATTATTTTTTAGCACATTATTTTAAATAAAAGATGCTCCAGGATCTGGAATCAGCAATTTTTGATAGATACATAGATCTATCTGTGTGTTGGGTGTGTTCATCGTTACTCAGTGTTTTGCTGCAGCTCAGCCTCTTCAGCATACAGAACCAGGAAATGTTCATATAAACAAATATGCACGTACACATACATTTTACATGGGCTCCCATCCGGTTTTAGAAATGATGCATTCACACTAATACCTCCAATTTCAGCCCATCCTCGTAGGGTTCTTTCCTTCCTTCCTCATTCCGTATTTCTGTGTCCCTTCTTCCCAGGAATGGTGGCTCCTGAAAAAGTCCCATCAGTATATTCACTGTTCAGTCCTGTAGTACATCTAAAGTAGTTTTTTTTTTTTTTTTCCTGCTTCTGCCCATATCACTGTAAAACACACACTTAAGCCTGTAAGATTGTATTCTCTCCCTGTCTCTGCCCTGCCCAAGACTAAGGATATATGATTATATTACATACTCATAAATTATTTTGAGTCATTCTTTTTCACTGTGATTGTTATTTGTTTGAAATAAATTGGGCTCATTTGTTTCAGTTTTCTTCCAAGTTTAAGGTCCCTCCCCTCCCAAACTTCCCATCTTTAGTTTCTTTTTATTTTTTATATATTGAACATTAACATGCTTATAAAAGAACTGTACTAGGGCATACTGAGAGAAGTGTCACTCATTTTCTGCCCAGCTCCCTCACCCTCTGTAGGTATCCAGCCTGACTGTTTTTTCCCCATGTTTCTTTTTAGGAAGAAAAACAGTAAATGTGTTTTCTGAGTCCCCCTCTTTCTTACACAAAAGGTGGCCTGCAGGTAGGGACACCAGTCCTGGTTTGCCTAGGACTGAGAACTTCCTTGGGATACAACTTTCAGATAAAGCTAAAAGTGGACAAGTCAGGCAAACTAGTAGGGTCGGGCATTCTCTGTACATGTTCTTTAAAAACATTATCGCTGAGTAATTTACATTCCATAAAATTCACACATATATCCTTTAAAAAAAATATTGAGCTATATATGTAATTCAATGCCACACAATTCACTCATTTTACGAGTTGTGCATTCCAACCACAACAATTCCGTTTTAGAACATTTTCATCATTTCAGTAAAATTCCTCACGCCTGGTTACAGTTAATCCTTCTTCCCACCTCACCCTGGCTCCTCTCCAGTTGCAGGCAACCAAGAGCTACTTTCGGTCTATAGAGTTTTCTGGGCATTTCATGTAAATAGAATTATACGGTGTTACCTCTGAGTCTGGTTTCTTTTACTTAGTATAATGTGTTTGAGGTCCATCCATGTCATTGCATATATCAGCATCTCTGTCAGTATTATTACTGAGTAGTAGTCCATCATTTGAACTGTGCATGTTTGTCTGTTTAAAAGTTGATGGACATCTGGGCTGCTCCCTTTCTGGCTGTGATACATCATGCTGCAGTGCATATTCACCTGCAAGTCTTTATGTGGACATGGTTTTCATTTCATTTTAGTGGAAATGTTGGGTTCTATGATAAATTTATATTTTAAGAAGCTGTCAAAGTGATTTTCAAGTGGCTGCATCATTTTACATCCCCACCAGCGGTGTAGGAGAGTTCTTGTTTGTTCACCTCACCGAAGTTTGTGAAGTAACTTTATAGACATTCATGTAGGTACAAAGTGGTATCTTGTGGTTTACATTTGCATTTCCCTAATGATAAATGGAGTTGAGCAGTTTTTCATGTGCTTATTAGCTGTTTCACATACATGATTTTATTGACTTTGCATTTTTCACTAAACATCTCCAGTAACCGCTCCATGTAAGTTGATAGATCTATCTCCCCCCTTTTTCCTGCCCCCCTCTAGATGCTCAGTGGTCCGTGGTGTCTAAGTACCTTATTTTATCCTATCCACTATGCTCAGGCATTTAGGTGATATTCAGTATTTTGCAAAATGAATGATCTTACACATTTACAGTGAATGACCTTACACATTTCTGATTTGTTTGAGGTATACCTTCAGAGTAGATTCCTAGAAGTGGAGTTACTAAGTTAAAGGACATATGCATGTGTAGCTTTATTAGATAATTGCCAAATTCCTTTCCATAAAGGTTGTAGCAATTCAGATCCCACAAGGAATGTGTGAGACTTTCCCCAAAGCTTCAATAATTATTGTCAGGCTTTTGAGTTTTGCCAATCTGATGGTAGGAAATGATATCTCATTGTAGCTTTAACTTTCATTTCTTCCATAAGGGAAGTTAAAATTCATATTTAAGGACCACTTTTATGTCTGCCTGTGATTTTGATTTTTCTGTTTTTGTCATACAAAGTTTTAAAATTTTTATGTAGAAAAATGTATCAGTTCCTTTATGAAACCATCAGGGCTTGGTGCTTTTTTGTGGATTAACTTCTAGGTAACTTTTTCTTTTATGCAAATTGTTTTTTTTAATTGTACAGGAGTCATTTTGCTCTATTTTTCTAAGAAAGTATCCATATCCTCTAGGTATTCAGATGTATTTCCTTTGAAGTGAGTGAAAATTTTTTTATGTTTTAAATTTTTTCTCAAGCAATAGCTACTTGTTATTTCTTACTCTGTACATTTGCACTTTGCCCCCCTTTTTTTATTAAACTAGCACATTCTTTGTTGATATCTTTGTTTTTACTGGATTTTAATCACTAATTTGATGTAATTTTCTTTTTCTCTACTTCTGCTTTCAAGTGTTCAAATGTTAATTTCTGTTCTTGTATTTATTATTTCTTCCATGGGCTTTTTTGTTTCACTTTGTTGTTTTAGGCTCTTTCAGGAAATATAATTAATCTTCAGTTTTTATCGATATAGGTATTTAGTGCTGTGAAATTTTCTCTGATCACTGCTTAGAATGCATTCCATAGATGTATTTATCATTTTCAGAAATTCTGTAACCTTTTTGTTTGTATTTTCTATTTTGTGTAAGACAAGTTTATTGGAATATCTTTAATTTCCAAGTGGAAGAGCTTTTTTGGTTGCATTATTTTCTATTTTTATTGCATTATAATTAGCAAGTGGTTTGTAATAACTTTATAGTACTTGCTGATATTTTCTGTATGCCCTAATAATATGATCAGGTTTTTGCATATCTCTGTGAATGTTTCATGCATACTCGAGAAGATTGTGTATTCTCTATTATTAGGATGTAGTATTTAAGATAAATCCAGGACATATACCCTTACTTTATTTTGCTTACTGACCTGTGTTGTACTGTGAATGAAGGTGTCTAGCCATAGTGTGTTACTCTGTTTCTCTTTGCCTCTCTTCTAGTATTTGCTTTATATGGGTGTTTTTTGTGTGTTATTTGTTGTATGCAAAGTCATACCTGTTATATCCTAAATGTGAAATGTGGATTTTAACATTATAAAGTGTCTTTTTTTGTCTAGTTTAATGCTTTTTGAAGTTTGTCTTTCTACCTTGAGTTAAACCCATTCACATTTGATAAGATGACTGTGGGCTTAATTCTCTTACATTATTTGTTATAATTTCGCTGTGTGTTCTTTTCCTTTTAGTGTCGCTACTTTGTTGTTTTAAAACAATTCCTTTGGTGTTTAGGAAGGTTTATATTTTTATCCTTGTGGCTTTGGATTAATATTTTATAGGACTGATAATCCCCTTTTTTCTCCCTTAAACCTGTACTATCTAGTATGTCAGGTTAAAATATGTCCTGTAACTCTCACCTGTTATCTGAATAAGAGTCTGTTCTTTTTCCACATTTTTCTTTTTCTCTCCCATGTCTCATTTTCTTTGCATTTTCCTACTTTATCAAAACAAATCCTACCACCTCTGGTCCACACTGTTTCAGTCTGAACTGTATACAATTAAATAGATGAAGTGCTCATGATTAGTACTTTTACCTAAGTTTTCTCAATTATGTAGGTGGGTTGAAATTTATCCTTTAGTAGCTTTTATTATATGTATATGTATATGTATAGGTATCGGTATAGGTATGTGTATGTATGTATAGATATATGTGCGTGTGTGTGTATGTATTTATATATATAATCTCTGTGTTCTTGTACATTCAACATTACTTTCCTGTAGCCTTGATACTTAAAGGGTATCTTGGCTGTCTATATCATGCTTGGTTCACATTTTCTTTCCTTAACTTTCTTGAAAATGTAGCTTCACTGTTGCCTTGTTTTGTACAGGATGGGGTAAAAGTAGGTTTACAGTTCATAAGGTTTATTGTATCATCATTGTATAATGATACAATAATTACTAAAGATAATACAAAAATAACTCTGTTCCACAGACGACACAGTAAACCTGTGTTTGTCCCGCCCTGTATGTTGCTTTGAGCAGCCCAATGTTGGTCCAATTCTCTTGCCTTTACATTATCTTTTTGCCAGGAAATGCTGAAAAAAAAAAATTTTTACTTTCAGAGTCCAGAAGTTTTATTAGGATATGTACCTGCATTGATCATTCCAGGTCAGTTTTCCTGGTGCTCATTGGGCCCTTTCTCTGTGTAGATTGAGGTCTTCGTTTATTTCTGGGAAGTTTTCTTGGATGACAGTTTTATGTATTAATTCTATTCCATTGTTTTTGTCCTTCTGGAACATCAATTAACAAATGTCGAGCCCTCTTTGCTTGTCTTCTGTTTTAACCACTTTCAACCTTTTTTAACTTCTTGCTCTATTTTGTTTTCATTTCTCTTGGTTGTATTTTCCTGCTTTTTTTCAAGACTCTTTATTAAATTTTTATCCAAATCTACTCTCTCAGGCATCTTTGAATTTAATCTTGATTTCTGATGAAATTTATTTTTTATGTTCTTTCTTGAATTCAACCAGTTCTCATTACTGCCTGTTTTTGTGCTTTTCTTTTCATAGTACTTTGGATTTAGGCTAGTTTTTTCATATGCCATATGTTTACTTGACAATATTTTATTTATTTGGGGTGTGCTGGTAAAGTTTTACTTAGCTCCTTGAAAGTTGTTTGTTTTTTCAGAGGGAAAGTATTTTCAGCAGCAGAAATGTATTGTGCTGATGCTGGGGAAAGAAATCTCAGAGTGCCTTTTCTGGTTTTTATCACTGTCAGATACTTAATTTCCCCTTGTATTTTCTTCCCTTCTACTGCTTCATTCTTTTTTGGATACAATGCTTCATCAAAGCCTCCACCTCCAGTCCTGCCTCTTCCATGTGACTCATTCTATGAAATATCAAAGTTAACTGCCTATTATGAGCATTTTGGTTTAGTTGCACTTTCTCTTTCTAGAGATGATTTTGCCTTTGGTTTTTGTAAGTCCTCTGTCCTTTCTACTCCTTTGCACAGAGTCTCTTGAACTTCCCTTTACTTACTCTCCTCCCTCGCAGGCTTGCCAGCAGTGGGAAAGTGTGAGCAGTGTAGGAGTTTTTCTTCTCCACTTAAAGGTGATCTGAAGGTTGTAGTGATTACTCTGTCCTAACAGTGAAAGCACAGGTCATCTCAGGTTTAATTTATACTCGTTGAACTTATCATTTCATTTAGGAGGGCACAGGGCGGATACTGAGATTCGGACATCCATCCTTGTTCTCCAAACCTAAAATCTCCTTTTTCAGTGTCTGAAGTAATTTTGCTGTTCTGTGAAATCCAAAATTCCTGAAACCCATGGACTGAAAGACTGGTCCTTAGGGGTAAATCATCGCCTGGTGTTTTGCATGGGAGGACAGATTCAGGAGAAAGCTGGTGGCTCCCCTCAGTTCCTTCTGTCCTCCCTCCCATCCGCGGTCCTAGTAGGAAACATGCTCCTTTGCCCTTTCCCTGGTCTTGGCGCTCTTGGGGCTCATTTGCCAGTAACTTGGGATACACGTTTCTGTTCTGAGAAAGTTCTAAAATGGCATATTCATGTTGGCTAGAAGGGACTACTTACTCATAGACTTCAAATTGAGAAATAATGTGCCTGTTGAGTCCACTGGTTTCTTTTCAGTCATCCACTGAACTATGCAAATTAATTGTGATAAGTGATGGAGTAGTATGAACTTGGAGTAAAATCTAGTGTTGTAAATGGTTGAATTCACACATATTAGTCTACCATAAACTCATGTCTTAAGCAATAACAGTTTATTTTTCCCACAGATCTGGAGGCTGGAAGTCAGATCAGGATGTCAGCATAGTCAGGTTCTGGTGAGGGCTCTCGCCCTGGCTTGTAGATGGCCACCTCCTCACTGTGTTCTCCTATGGCAGAGAGAGACCGAGACAGTAAGCTCTCTAGTGTATTATGAGGGCACTAATCCATCATGAAGTCCCCACCCTCATGACCTAATGACCTCCAAAAGTTCCCATCTGCAAATACCACACTGGGCATTGAGCCTTTAACATAGGAATTCTGGGGACCACAATTCAGTCTACAGCACCATGCAAGAAATTGTCTACACAGAGTATGAAATTCACAACTTATGGGGTAAGCAAAATTTGATACCCATGGTTGAAAAGAACAGTGTTCTTGAAAAAATGACAAAAATAAGTTGTAGAACTAGAACTAACAGTTTAAAAATCTGAATTTAGAATTTAATTTGCATTTCATTGTCTTTGAAATATGGTGACATCACAAGTGAGGTCAGTCATTACAGTAAGTTGGGTTCTAAATGCGAAATCTTAATTTTTGAATTTTGCAAATCAATAATGTTTTGACTGCACCCCCTCCAAAACTATAGCTTACCAACAAGTGGGCCTAAAAGAAAGATGAAACGTAGTTCATTTTACTTGAAATATAGATAGGACTAATGAATGAGATTTGTCAAATAATTTGGTTGACATTATAATGTTACAGAATATTACCCTCTTCTGAAAACACACGCAGAAAAGCATTCAGAGACCAAAAGAGGAAAGGCAGCCAGCACGGTGCTTACCGCTTGTCAGGCACTTCATAAGTAGTGAAAGAATGACTCATTAGACTACTTTTACTTCAATAATATCAAATATATGTTGAGTGTAGAAAATCTGTAGGGAAGATTAAGAGATGAGTAAAGGTGTTCATGAAAACAGGGCTTTTTCTATTTTCTTGTAGAGCAGCAGGGAAAAGAATCAGGGAAGAGAATGCTAAGAAAAACTATTGAACCTTCGGACATCTTAAGGAAGACCTAAGATAGATGCTAAAATTAATACTAAAAAAGGAGGGATGAAGCTCATGGGAAAAAGAAACACAAGGATGTAAAGATGAGTTTCCATAATACACCTTTCAGCTATAAGAAAAATTAGGAGAATGGAAATGTCCTAGAGGACAATTCTAAATAACATTACCTTATAAATATAGTAAAATAACATTACCCATCGCTTCTCGGCCTTATGGCTAAGATCAAGCGTAGTATCCGTTCTTACCAATTTAAAATAAGTTACCTTATACATGCACTAAAATGTTTTACTCTGCATGACATAATTGAGATACTTACTGTTCTGTAAAGATGCTAAGTAAAAGAGCAAATAGTGCTTCATAAAAGATAGCCCTTCATCTCAACACATTGCCTGAAAAGCTACAAATTGTCAACAGGACATTATTGTAGATAGAATTAGAAAAAGAAATTATGTAGGTTAAATCCCAAATGAGCTAAGATTTCTGTGGGGGGGAAATGGCTGTATACTGGTCTATTTCACCTGCTTTCCTGATTGGCACTTGCATTTAGCTTCTTTATAAGTTTATGCACTTTTCTATTAAGGTTTTTCCAAAAATTGTTTTTAGAGAGATTTTATGATTTTGACAGTTTCACATTTATATTTTGAGAAAAAGTGCTAAGCTTTTTCAAGCATGTGTTACTAAGGTCTTTGAGAAAATAAACTGAGTCAGTTGATATCACTGCAAGGAAATAGCAATCATCTTTCTGTATCAAATCAGCCATTCACACGCATATTTAACATCTCACTTTATTCTGTAATTATCCTACAGTGTCTTGTTTTGTGGGTATGGGTAGAAAGTTACTGTCTTATAGCAGTATACTCACTGACCTACTTCTTACCTGTTTCCTTTTTCGATGGTACTTGGAAGCACTAGATGAGCTACCATGGTTTCCTCCAGACTCTTGGAGGAGACTGTGTCACCCATGGTTGTTACTGGAGGAAAGGGATCTCGGCTGTTTGAATGCGACCTTGCCCAGCCACACTGATTGGAATAGGAGTGGAAACCATCCAAGGGCAAAAAACTGCTGGCGAATGGCCTTTGAGATTGCTGAGTCGTATTTTGGCTTTGCTCAATCATCGTGAGCCAGGCCACTTAGGATTCTTGTTTCCGCTTCTGAACTGGATAATTGTAAAGACCTGTTGGCAGTGGGAGGGGAAGCTGAAGGAATACAAGGACGCTATGAAGCAGAATGGGTGCCTGTGGGTAACGTTGAGAGAGAGCGGAAACAATAAGGATGAGGTGGGGGAATTGATCTGAGTGAAGGTCAATTGTCAATTTGTAGAAAAAGTGTAGAAACAAAAAAAATGAAAAGAAACAGCTGGAGAGTTTCTCAAGGTACATTTAGTTGAAAATCCAAATTGATTGCTGTTAAGATAAAATAATCCAATTCCTAGCCCTGGTTGGGTTCCAGAATGACCTTCCAGTACTTTTTATAGTATTGAATAAAACTTGGTGGTGCTGTAGTTCCTTTCTCCTCCAGGAGTACCCTCTGTCTCTGTCTGTCTGTATGTCTCTCTCTCTCTTCCCTCCCTCCCTACCTCTTTTTAATGGCACCATGGAACAAATCCTCATTACTTTGCTATCTGAGCAAGCTTGTTTTTTATAATCAAAATGGCCTGATCTATATTGCCTAACAGGTTTTAGGGTAGTTCTATTTGCAGACTATTGATATTTAGGTATTCATTTATTTTCCTAATACCAAAATGTTATGTTTATTTTCTTAATTTCTCCCTCCTTGTATCCTAAATAAGAAACAAAACAGTCCAACATTCTGAACCCATTCTTGATTGGACACCCCACTTTGCTGGTTCTCAGAAACCTCCGTCTAACAATTCTTAAACTGCATTTATTGCTTACACCTTGCATACCCTCTAGTATTTTCTAAAAAGACAAATGTCGTCATCATCTTAATTGTATTAGGTTACAGGTAACAAAACTCTACTGTTGAAATAAATAGGATTTTTTTTTTAAACGTAAGATCTAGAAAAAGGCAGTTGCTTAAATGGCTCCAGCAGTGCCTTTCTGAGATTGTGTTTTTCCCCGAGCTGCTCCAGTCAGGCTGTCCACCTACAGGGCAGGGTGAAGAGAAGGGAGCTCCTTCCTGTTCTACCGTATTCAACTGAAGCCTTTCCCGGACCCACAACATGGACAACATCGTGGCCAGAGCTGTGTCATGTGTCCTGTGGCCAGCCCTGTAGGTAAGGGAAGCTAAGGAAAAGGCAGGCCATCTTGCCTGGTGTTAGACGCAGCGTTCTACATGAAATGAGGGTTTTGTTAGCAAGGAAAGAAAGAGATGTGGATAGGAAACCCAAACTCCTTGCAGGACAACTAGAGGAAAAAGATTAAATGTTGGTTCAATGGCCTTTACAAGCCTCAGAAATACATGGCATTTGACCTTTTATAGAACTGCTCTTGACACATTATTTCTAAGAATTATAAGGAGGTTGTGTATACTGGACCTAAAGAGAGTGAGAGTCCAGCCAAGGACTCTAATGGTTCAAGCACCTGTAGTTCCTGTCACAATGGGGAAATGAATTACTAGTGTGAGATGCAGGCTGCCCTGGAGAGTGGGCACAGTCGTGGGCATCCAGCGGGAGGGAGGGGGGCTACGTGACTCCCAGGTGTGATGGCCGAAGTGACTCCAGAGCCGGTGGTTTTCCTGAGTGAGGTCCTGCCTAGATGAGAACACCGGGCATCAGTAACCTCCCACAAATGCACATCTCATCACGTTACATCTGCTTAAAAATTTCCATACCACCTCCAGTGCCCTCGGTGTGCACACCTGACTCCTCAATAGGATCTAGACCAGCCTCACTTCTGCGGCCCAACTCCTGCCCCATCCCATCTCCCTGGCCCTCCTTGCCTGTGCTGCAGGGACCCTGCAGGCTCTACTACCTTCATCCCCAGAAATCCACCATGAACTCAGTCCCCTCTGGAACTTTGACAAACCATGTTCTCTGCTTAAACTCTCATCTGCCTACTCTATCTGGCAAATACCTAAACATCACTTGGGTACCACCAGTGCTATGGTTTCTTTCAGTTACATCTTTTCTCAGCTTTCGCCTTTGGGTTAGGAGGCCCTGTATGTTCTTCCTTGAATCCACCTCATCTCTGCTCTTATAGCACTGTTAGGTAATCCTCTGCTTATTTGTTTGTCTCCCCCTCTTGGATTGTAAGCTTCATGAGAGTAGGGGCCCACCTGTCTTTGTCACTTTACATCACCAGTGCCTAACACTATGCTTGCCTCATAGTTTCAGTCAATGAATGGGGAAATGAATGAATGGGTGAATAAACATGTATATTTAAATTGTTTTGAGAGAACTCACTTGCCATAAACAAATACCAAAATCCCCACCGAAAATCAACAGAAGAAGCAGGTCATGTAGAGCTCAGTGTGTGGCAGGTGCACAGATGACTGGCAGACCCGTTGGTTGATCACACGATGATTTCATTCATCATCATCAAAAAATTATTGACAATGTCCGCCTTCTTGTTTTGAGCACTGTCCGTATGACTACAATAATATTGCCTAGGACATAAATAACATCTTTTCCTTTTTTGTGTGGAGCTGACAGCATTCTTACACTTTCCCCTCCCCTCTTTTTCAAACTAAGTACTGGAGGCACTTAAATGATCATGTGATTTGGTTTTTTAGATGAAAATTCTGAAACAGAGAAGGTGAATAACTTCCTCCAAGGTCAAGCAGCTAGCTGTTGTCGTAGACTTGTATCTGACTCACTTCCCTAAATTTAGCATCCCTCTTGGTAAATAACTCTGTAAGCCAGACCATCACCACCACTATATTTTCCCAGTAGGTTGGATGAGCTCTTTTTCCGGAGCTGACTGTCCCCCTTCACTCACTCTCTCTCTCTCTCTCTCACACACACACACACACACACACACACACACACACACACACACACACCCATAGTGGACACAGACACAGCAATCAGCATCCCACCATCTGTGTACTCCCTACCTCATTCGAGAGTGCATTTTAAAAGCTTGCTTTTAAAGGACCTTGTGTTTGTTTCAGACATTGGCAAGAATTAATCTTGATACTTGTCTTTCACTGCCTTGACCATGAAAAAAAAAAGAATCTTGAAAATTGCAAAACCAAAATACGGTGAGCAAATTAAGACTCATTTTCTCTGACTGCATTTGGTCTAAGCAATGGTTGCAAAAGCTCCATCTGCGTTCTGTGAGAGGCCTTCTCTGCGAGCACACTGAACAACTTGTTTTGGGAGTGTACTTCTGCTGTGAATTTCACCATTGCTGCTCCTGCCACGGCGAAATAGGGGCCCTTGGTCTTTAGGGCTGTTCATCAGAGTGCTGTGTTCCGGGGGACTGTGTCCTGTGAGAAGCATTTGCCTTGGCAGTGCGCTCTCGGGATCGCAGCTTCGGTTCAGTCTTGTAGAGTGTGTTTGTCTCAGAACTTTGACTATTACAAGTTGTGAGATCTTTTTTATTGCCTTTTATATTTAAATGTTCTTTGCTTTCCTAGGTAGACTTTCTTAGAATAATAAACGGGCAAAAGGGCAGCATTTTTTACAGGAGTGCTAATTTTTCTGATTGTGTGTGTATAATAAGTAGAGGGTTGGACCAAGGACAGAAGTATGAGACACATAAAAAATATGTATTTATATTTATTGGCATCAAATATATATATGTGCATACATATATGCATGTATATGTACATAAGTACATATATATATTTGATGCCAATCCATTCCTCTTTCTGTGATATATTTTTATTCGTTGAAACATTTACTCAAATATTTATTTGTTTGGTGACTATAGTATGTTGAGCACTGTACTAGGGGTTTGATAACAATAAACATCAATGACATGCATTTCTATACATAAACTTCCTTGTATAGCTATGATGCTAGTTTCCAAGGGCTGCCATAACAAAGTACCACCAGCAGTGGCTTAAACAAAAGTGTATTATCTCAAGTTTTGGAGGCTGGGAGTACTAGGGGAGGATTTGTTTCAGGTCTTACAGCTTCTGGTACTTCCTTGGCTTGTGGAATCATAACTCCAGTCTTCACATGACATTCTGTCTGTGTATTTCTATATAAATTTCTCCTTTTTACAAGGATACAGTCATATTGGATTAGGGGCCTCACTCCAGTATAACCTTATCTTAATTTAACCAATACCTCTACAGTGACCCTGTTCCAAATAAGATCATATTCTAGAGTACCAGGAGTTAGGACTTCAATGTAGAACTTTTGGGACACAACTCAAGCCATCATACCAAGTACAATGTCAACTCTCTCAAAGCCATCCTGCTTCAACTATATTGACACAACCTCTTCTTCCACTGAACCCACATAGTACTTCACCTGTAACATGTTTTACCTATATGATTTGTTCTTTAGATTTTATGCCCCTTACTGTTGAGATCCAGGACTGATAACCATTGGTATCAGCAGGGTAGTGCCTACGCATGTTAAGTCACATAAAAATGTCATAAAATGAATGAATGAACCAACCAAAAAATATTTACATAGCCCTTTCTAGTTAGCATGCATTTTCACATACTTGATCTCATTTGAGTCTTGAAGCAAGTATTTGAAGTGGGCATGTAGGAATTATCTCTATGTTTGACTGTGAAGCCCCAAACAGTAAATGTCCAGAGTTATAATAGCCATAGTGGGGCCGCGTTCAAATCGAGGTCTCCTGACTCTGACCTTAGAGTTCTGTCTCATTGTGTTTTTTCCTTTCCAGAGACATTTTTATCTCCAATTTACACCTCTGCCACCCATTTAGTGGTCAGTGCTCATCCAAAGCACTGTGACGATCTTCTGTCCCCTCCTGCTCATTAGGCAACTTGCCTGAGAAGGTGCACTCTTACACAGCTCCTCTCCCTCTCTCTCTGGTCTCTCTATGTATATGTACATGTACATGTGCATGTACATGTATATGTAATCTTCCCTTGAGGCTAACCCATTCAGAGAGTACATATTGAATTAAAGTCCACTTCCCCTTTAGAATAGGATTTTTAATGCTTTGTAAATAACACATCTGATTCTGAGGATTTGGGTGCTCCAACTGGCTCAGATAGTCACTTTATGACAGTAGTTACACTGTTTTAGTTATGGGAAGGAGCCATTTCTGATGTTATTAAAAGTAGATTCAGACAGTGCCAGACAGACCAGGTATTCTTAGAGAAGACTTCATTAATTCACAATTACCTCTGACTCATTCTGATGGAGAAAATGATTTTTTCAAAGTGTTAAAAACACACATCATATTTAATGTGTGTTTCAATAACATTGTATTAATAACTAACCTTGAAAATATTGATATGGAATAGGTTTAAATATTAGAATGCCCTAGAAGCAATAAAAATAATTATAGAATTTTGGCTTCAGTATGAAGTGTCCTGACATGGACAATTTCGCTTCATTCTGTTTTACAAGTACAATATTCCAATCCCTCCATGAATTCCTACCTATCTCCCTGACTTTGGAGGAATTTGCCTTCCTCTGTGCTCATATTAGTGCTTTGTTACTTCTCTGCTAGGTGAAATTGGATAAATTATTTAATCTGCCTAAATCTCAGTTTCTTTATTTATAAAATGGTGACCATAATATGCCCACACCATAGGATTTCAAAGAGAATTAAATGACAAAGGATTGGTGTAAAGTTTTAGCAGAGAGCAGAGCGTGACATTGTTATGTTATATAATTCACAAGTCGTGTGAAGTTGGGCAAGATACTTAATCTTGCTTAGTTCCATCATCAATAAAAAGTAGGACAATATTAAGTATCTTGCAAGTATATCATTAAGGTTTAATAAAATAACATTTGTGAAAGTGCCTAACACCATATTTGGCATATACTAGGAACTCAGTTATTGTTAATTTCCAACCTACCCACTTTCCTTCTCTCTTCAAAGAGGAAATGAATACCTGTTTACCGGGTTTTCAGTGACTCCTTACATGCAGTGATTTTATGACTCCTAGCAGTTCTGTACATGGATGCAGGTATTCAATATCAAGGTGACTTTGACAGGCTGTTCTAAAGCTCCAAGTAGAATAAAATGCAGTGTTCTTTCAGAGAGGCAACACAAAGGAATTTGGTAACCTAGTTCAGAGTAATTGCCCAGAAAGTGGCTCCCTAGTGAAAGCCTCACTGACAACCAACAAGCCCACGTATAACCTTGAACATGGAAAATTGGATTTCAAAGAGAAAGATTTGTTAAAGCAAAGAGGGACTCAAGAGTGATTAACTGTTGGGAAGACCCATCAGAATTTGCATTAAAAGATTGAACTTGAGATATTCTGTTCTGTTAATCCTATGTGTCTACTTAATAAAAACCACAGTGGCCTTTTTCAAATGGGAAGGAATACTTAAATTGATAATTGGGATTTTTTCAATTTTCATCCCACTTCCATGTATTTTAAAGTTTCACCACCACTCTTGGCTTAGAGTAGAACTTAAAGTATGATAATAAGCAATTTATTGCAGAATTACACATTTAGTTATTTTATCATTGTTTCATGAAATCTCAGTGTTGAAATACTTGAACAATCTGCGAAGTGCTGTTATGAAAATAGTTTTGTTACTTTGGACATTGTTCAGCAGATCAGAAACAGGCAAACATCGTGTTGCCTAAGATTTAACCGGGGACCTGTTTTCTCAAAAGGTGGGATTAATTTCAAACCAACATTTACTGTTCTGCGTGTCTCTGGGCAACGGTGGGCACAGAGCTGTCTTGTTCACCTTTGCTTTTCTGGTGCCCAGAGCAGCGCCCGGCACAGAGTAAGGGCCTCAACGTGGGTTCCCATCTTACATAGACATTGTGTGTGTAAAAAACTAAATGCTTTGATTTCAGAGTGTTTGAATTAGTGTATTAAAAATGCCTTAAAGATGCAATTTCATATTTCATTTCCCTCATTTTCTTTTTTCATGGAATTCTGCCTCTGTTTCTGACTCAATGCTACCTATTCCCAGGATCCTGTCCTGCAAACTCAAAGCAATAGGTGAATTTCACTTTCCACCTAGGTTCTCTTACAATGGGGTACACATTGCTGTATGTTGTGTAGTTCATGCAACGCACTGTGTTGGGCATTGTTCTTAGGGAGTTAATGTAGTTGGAGAGACAGATACACAGGCAACTAATTACATTGCAAGGCAGAAAAAAAAGTGCCGTGGTTAAAGTACACACAAAATGCTGTGGTTGCAGAGTGGAAGGAGTAATTAATTTGAACTGGCAGCATCAGGAACAAGGAAGAAAAGCAACTACTGTTTACTGAGGGCTTAGAAGCCGTCAAAGGCAGAGGGGTGCTTCCTTTCCCTCTGGCTCTGGGAGGAGGTTGTGTTTGAAAACCGGTCCTGGGAGGGCTCGCTCCTCGGGCCCTGTTGGGAAGGCCTGTTGGAGAAGCAAGTGGACCATGGGAGGCCACCCTTCTGCTGGCCCCAGGAGATGGACACCAGGGACAAGAAGTTCAACTCTAAATGGTTTGGTGGGTAATAGGTTGGTAATAGGCTGCTTTCAGTTAAAGCGGGGTGTTGGGAGAATGCTAGGCAAAGATTAAGAATGTAAGTAAGAATAGGCTTCAGTGGGAGAGGATGGTGAACATAGACCAGGGGGATTAGAGGAAAGACAAGGCCTACATTTATGTCCATGAGTTTAAATTACTAGGGAGGAAGAGAGCAGGGATTTGGGGGGCGACTGGGGAATTGAGATAAGGACACACATGGCAGTGTCTGTTCCATGGGCAGAGTGAGTCAGTCCCTAAAGGTCCAAAGGAAGCGAAGGAGAGTGGATGTATCAGCTTACTTTGTCGCTTCGGTACTCAGCTCTGCAGGATGCTAGTGAGTGTGGGCCCGTTCCTCCAAGAGAAGGGGGAAAGTATAGAATCGTTGCTAGAATTCTCTCCCAACTAAACTGTCCACTCCTTGAGAGCACAGACTGTCTCCATCACCGCACCATCCCCCAAAGAACCTTGTATGGAGTGGGCAGGGGACAGGTATTCACAGTCATAATTGCTTCATGACCAGCCAGAAGATGAATTTCAGCAGCCAAGAGGCTGGTGATGGATTCTACAGGGTTGTGGAAGTTTAACCTGAAAATCAACCACACAGTTACAAAGACATTTCAAACCATTTTTATCATTTTATGATCAAGAATTATTTCTATTGCCATAAATTTACAGAAAGATGTCAATTGATGAACTTCTCCAGTAATTTGTTAGCTGCTCATTGTATTTTCCTGTTTTGACTAATGAAAACGTTTAGAGCTGCATCTTCATGAAGGCCAAGCAGGCCAGGCAGCTGGACTGTCCTAGAACAATTAGAGAAGTATGCATCGTCAGCCAGTGGGATACCTGCCTCTCCTGGCGCAGCTTCACTGAATGATATTTTCATTCCCTTGCTCTTCCCTCATTAGTGTCTGTAACTGAACAGAGTCCAACTCTCCAGAACACCACTGTAAAACGTTTTGCAAACATTTGTGGGACAGATTCAGCTGATCTAAACTATTATTAATTTATAAGTTAGGATGGTATAGGACATATTTGTTTCTTATGTGAGATAACTTAGAGGAATTTATAATATTAGGGCTTAGAAATGGTTACCCAACTTACATGAAGGGCTAACCCCAAAGAGAAGCTTGTGGTCAATACACCCCTCCTGCCCTCTGTGCCTGTGATAAACATCTATAATCTATAATGACACTCTTTTCCTCTGAACTTAGCTAAGCCTTCAAAATCCTTCTCAACTCAGCACTGTAAACAGTAAGGAGTTGGGATTGGACTGAAAGAGGACCAGAGAGGTAATTGCTCTTAAAAACCTGTAAACCCCTTTGGGGTAGGTCCCAGCTCCAATTCAGGACTTGATATAGAGTAGGTTTTTTAATGAATAAGTTAGGGACAGAGAGATGAATGAATGAACTCATAAATGAAATGTCATTGATTTTTCTAAAACTGGCATAGGAATGTCGGCGGGACACTTCCTTCTTGCGTATCAGCATGCGCCTTGTGCACAGCAGCTCATAGGATGACAGAGTGGGAAGGACCTAGGGAATATTTAGTGACAACTTCTCAGTTTTGCAGAGAGAAAATAAGGTGCAGACAGGACATCCGCCTAGAGTTCATGCTGTTGAAGAGGGAGGCGCTACATTCCACACCTTCCTATCCCTGTGGCCTTTATCTAAACAGTGGGGACAGGATCTTACCTGCCTGGAGGGTGGTGGTGAAGCTTAAACAAGGTAGGGAGTATGAAGTGTTTCCCTGTAGGGCCTGGCACGGGGTACATACTCAAAAACTGCCAACTTTCCTTTTTCCCCCTCCTTTTCATTAACAGTAGCTGAACCACTGATGGTACTATAAATAGTTTCATCATAAAGTTTATCATATTATGTTTTCCTTATATTTTCAGTGAATTGAGAGCCTTTTTAAACCATCCCCATTTTAAATACATAGAAACTAAGACAAAGAGAATGTTAGGAATGGGTTCTTATTAAATAAGAAAAAAAATATTTCTTCTGTGCAAAACATATAATTTCTGAATGTCCCGTTCTTTTCTTTGGCTAATCATATAACTTCATAATACATGGCATGCTTCATGAAACATATATTTCTAAAAGCTGTCTTTAAATAATAACAGTGGTGAAATTTAATGAAAAATGGTCTGAATTGTCTTTTCAAAAACAACTCATCAATGTTTACGTCATATATTCAAACCTTCAGGTCAGTCATTAGTTGGGGGTAGTGGGGAGGAGAAAAGGGAAAGTTGTAGCTGGCTCCATGCTGGTTGCCAGGAAACACACAAAAGCAGCAGGAACAGATGAAATAACTCCACATTGCTGCCGAGGTGTTTTCCAGAGGGGAGCACTTCACTGGGATGGAAACCTTGCAGCTGCCTCTTATAGTGTCTCCAGACAAGAAAATGGAGTTTAAAACCTCAGCATGTTAATAGAAACAAGGTTAGCCAAGGAGGTTTTGAGAAGTTGCTTTGCTAATGCATTTGAAATGAAGATTAGAAACTGCACCCTGTGTCAGTTGCTATAAACATGGGGGAAGCTTTACCCATGTCTAACCAAGTCAGGTTCAACAGGGTATGAAGTGGTGGTGCTTCAAAAGGATTGGACTGTAGACTTTGAAAATACACCAGGGAGTGAAGGAAGTGTGGGGGCTGAGGGCTCTCATTCTCTGTCTCAGCGTGAACATTGTGCCTCCTTACAGTAAGCCTTGAAATGTACTTTTATTTGGAATTCTATTGCTAAGTTGAGTTTCTTCTCAAAGACACTTGTTGAAGGAAAAAAGTAAGTGTAAACATTGTTGAAGGCTGTTGAAAAGACGTGGAGCCGTTATGAGTTACCAGGGCGCTGCACTTGAGTTGGACGGGGGGTCACAGCCTGGGCCAGAGAGAACCGAAGGTGAAGACCGCGGCACAGCTCTGCTTGAAAACCAACTCAGTGTGGGTGACTTTGTCAAAATACAGAGGGCTTTTGAGGTAAGCATTCATCTTATTTACTGAGGCTTTGAGTTGCTAACAAAGGAGACTAGGATGAAACAGATTTTCCTCTTAAAATTGCTTGTATATTGAATGGTTAAAAATAAGTTTGATGGTGACAGATGATTACCAAACTTAGTGTGGCAATCACATTATAAGGTATAAAAATGTCAAATCCCTATATCATACACCTAAAACTAATATAACCAATATAAGATTATATACTTACTATACTTAAATAAAAATAAATTAATAAAATATAAAGGTATTACTCATTTTTTTAAAGATTTTATTTATTTCTATAGAGAGCGGAAGGGAGGGAGAAAGAGAAGAATAGAAACATTGATTGGTTGCCTTATACCCCAGTTGGGTACCTGGCCCACAACCCAGGCATGTGTCCTTTGTGGAAATCAAACGGGTGACCTTTCAATGCTCAGGCTGACAGCTCAATCCACTGAGCCACACCAGTGAGGGCAGGTATCTTTCTTAAAAACAAAAACAAAACAAAACAGGGAATTGAAAAGAATTAGGCTAGAATTTAACATCAGAATAGATTTATCTCTCCATTCTTCTAGCCAAATTATATTATTTAGTATGGACACGCTGCTCTTGAACACCATTACCACAGAGGAAGGAAAATTAATCCTTGGAAAAAATTCTTCATAGACATCAACGTGTTTTTAGAAAGCCAAAAGTTATGCTTATGAGCGGGGAAAGCCAGATCTCTAAGGTGCCTCACAGTAATAAATGTCCTTGCATGTAACAGGGAAGTAGACCTCTGGAAGTGCAAGTATGAACCTCCAGTTTGCAAAAATTCTCTCGGCCTTACCCAAATGACACGGCTCCTTTTTGAAGCTGATTTTGATGCTTCGTGGTCTGGAGACCCCGTGCGAAGGACAAGTGTCCCACTCTTTTTCTAAATATTGGAGCAATGTCAATGAAAACACAATTTAAATGTTCATTTGGGTTCTACATAAACTGAACCTTAGGAATTTTAATTATAAGTGAATACTTTTTTGTCTCTCTCAGTTAATTAGTTTGGAATTCTGCAGCTATGCACCATAAAGAGTATGCATTAAAATAAATTTTAGCTTCTCAGGCAGATAAAAAGAAGTGCTTTTCTATGCTGTGGAATTTAGGTAGGTATGAGCCCCAATTCCTTCTACTTCATGGTGTTTACCAAAATATGATCTCAGAGCTTCTACAAGTCCTCCCAGGTACTTGGAAATGTCCATATTAATTGGAAACAGACATTCAATATTTTGAAATATCACCTTGAAATAAACATAGTATGATGAAATCTAACAATTATATTATCCTGTAATTGCAACAAATTTTAATCTTTAGCTATCCAAAAACAAAAACAAAACACTGCTAACCACTGAAAAATTGCTATACTGTGTATTGTGTAAGTTAGATTTTACCTGTGTTGATAAATTAATGTCCCAGTGCTATCAATCATTTCCTTATAATAGAATCTACCATACTTAGTAGCAAAGACATGCTTTGCCCTACACATTCCTCATTCTCATCTTCATGTATTTGCTATTCATCCAGCCCCATTTGTCTGGAAGATTTCAGGGTTGTTCATGTTCGATTGACCCAGATGAATTTCACATATTTTGATAGAAAGAGCAAACATTTTGACAGGACATTCAGAAAAACATAACAGCAGATTATAACAATTTTGACTCTGGAGTGAACAGAAACGTGGCAGTTTCGTTCTGGTGCTAAGAACACAGAGTATTTGAATGCTTGGGGCTATTAGGAGAGTCAGCGTGATACCTTCATTACCACAGAGAATGAAACTGCTTTGGAATGTTGGGAGTGGGTGTTCTTTTCAAATTACTTATTATCTGGAGTAAACCCACGTAAAACTGGGCAAATCAATCTCAAGATTTTTTTTTCTTTTTTAACTTTAAACATCTCAAAGGCCAGACCACTTATTTTGAAATTGCCAGTTGGAAAAGCACATGTTAGTGGTAGGAGAAGAGATTGCAGTCCAGAACCTGCAAAAACAAAGATAATTTAATGACGGTTTTTTAAAAAGAAATTGAACTTTGCAGGTGTTTTCAAGAAAAAAAAATGAAGTCTGGCCATTTTTAGTAGACTCAACGCACACAGAATGGAATCATTCAATGGCCAATGGGCAAGCAGGACTAAATGCTGGCCCCTGAGCCAACAGGATTTCCAAACACAGCATGAACACCTAGAAGAGAATGATACACAAGACAGTCTCAGTGGAGTCTCGTCCATCTTTCACGACCACTAAGTCACAGGCTACAGGTAGAGATGCAACTGTGCGAGGAGAAATTGCCCTTGGCAGCTGCCCTGCTACCCAGTGCTGTGAAGGCAGTGACTTGTAGCCCAGTCCTTGAAGACATGATCTTAGAAATGCCAGGATTCTGACACTGGATTCTTTATCTCTTATTTCATTTTTTATATGCCATTTCCTTGTTTGGGTCTGAAGTTGTCAGACATTAGGTCAAGTCCATCTCCTTTAATAGCAAAGGTGATGCTTAATTAAATGGAAAATTGGGTCTTTCAATTGTGTAGCAAATGTTTCACACATATTTCCAAATGATATATCACATACCTTACCAATCTTAGCCGTATCGTTTAGGAACAAAGTCAGCAATGCTTATGTTTGTTGCGTGATGGCACAAACGAGTCACAGTCACTTAGTGTTTGAATTCCAGTTTTGTCACTTACCATGTGACTGCAAATTACTTAACCTCTGTGGGGCTCAGTTTTCTTTATTTCTAATGTGGAGATATTGGGGCTGTTGTGAGCAGTAGGTGAGATAACGTCTGGAGAGGGCTTGGAAGAGCAAGTGCTCATTACGAGGTATTATATGTTCCCTGAGTAGAGGTTGAACCACTTGGTCTCCACAGTCTTGATTCTAATGCACACGTTTCCTAAAGGCAGTTGTGTTGTGTCCACGACGCAACTGTGATTCTGCATTCCTTTTAGTTGTGGTATGAGTGGGGGTAATAAGATTTGCAAAGACATAAATTCACATGGAAGACAACAAGAACATCATTTTCTATCTCCTGCTTCATTAGCATTCAAAAAATTGTAATTGGTGCTTTGATCCTCTTCTTTAGAATAAAAAAGATACTTAGGTAGGAGTACTAGAAAAATAACTGGTGAATTTCACTTTCTTTCAAGTGATGGTGTCCAAAAAGCCATATGTCAGCTTGGAGGGAGGGAAACTGTATTCTTCATAGAGCTGTAAAAATGGCTGTTACTCAAACTTTCTTGTAGCACTGCTAGTGCTTAGAGAAGTGACATAGTCTCTGGATATTCATATTATTTTGATGTCAACCATATTTCACATGTTCTTAGGTACTTCAAAATCCAGCTATTGCATAAAGAAGGATGGCTGAGGTTTGCTGGTTTTATAGGCATGCTGAGGAGTAGAAATTATGGGTCAAGGGAAATGGAATGTTGGAGAAGTTTCACTGAGGCCTGACATATATTGATTGAGTTCTTCCTAGAGTCTGGCTGTGGAGGTGTTTTGAGTATTTCTTTTTCGTAATTCCTCACCATTGACCTCACCTGGCAGGACATTCTGCTCTTTTCTCCGGGATGCCCTGCTGCCTGTTGACCTGGGACTATAGTTCGCCTGCACTGCCAGACTCACCGGATTGGGTCTTGACCTACCTCTGTCAGCAACTGTGTCTATATCACCTCCTGGAGCATCTGTTCTGGCCCAGGTGACGGGTCCAGAGCCAAGGGCTGGCCCTGTCCTATCTACTCCATGCTGTCATTTGCCCAAGTCCTGCTAAATCTTGAGATTTAAATAGCTAGATATGAAATCTCCTAAACTGTGTGTAAAAGGAGGAAGGGCCAAAAATAGTTCAGTGTGAGAAAGGCATAGTAAAGGCCAAGCAGGAAGTCCCCAGAGATGTTCAGAAAATGTTCTCAGAACAAACTGTCTGAGGATGGGGAGGGATGGTGGGTGGAATCTAAACAAAACATACTTGGCCTAACAAGACCAGAGAAGTTCAGGAGGCAGTTGTGCAGATCTGAGATTTGTGCTTGAGGTATAATAAAATGGATAAATCCACAGAATGTATGTATGGTGCTTGATTGTCTTTATAAAATTCCTGAGAAGGCTGCAGACGAATCTTATGCCCAGGCTGATCGACAATGCTTCCTTGCTCCAACAGGTCAAAGCTGAGGGTTCTGATGCCTCGCCGGGCGGAGTAGGCTGTAAGGGGATCAGGAAAATCAGATTTGGACCTTTTCTTCCTTTCCATTATTCGTCTCTCTTTCTACACTCTTAGGACTCCTCCCAATGTATTAAGGAACAGTCCTCTTTCTGTCTTTTCACCACCCATTGTACGTTCACCATCCTCTTACCCGAATGGATAGAACCTCCTGCACGTGTCTCCTGTTCTACATTCTCTTCTCCTGCTTCTTCCCTGGCTGCCCCAGAGTCACCAGCTCAAACACAGAACTAGAACTGCCAGTCCTTGTTTCATTCCCTTTCTTTAGAGCCGTTAGATTTTGCTCCTCTATGACAAAATATGAGCCAGTCTATAAAGATTAAAAAAGATTAGATAAAAACGATAGTTAAAAACTCTGGTGCACACTTTGGCAGCACATTTACTAAAACTGGAACAATGCAGAGAAAGTTAGCATGGACATGTGCAAGGATGATGTACAAATTCGTGAAGCAAACCCCACCCAAAATTCTGTTTATTATGTTTTCCAACAGCCTTCCAAATTAGAAAACCTTAATTTTTATAGAGTATGCAAACTGTAAAATAGCTCAAACATGAGGCTGGATTATTTTTCTCCCTCAGATGAAGTAGAAAGTGGTATTTCTAATTGGGGGGCAGGTCCAGTAGGGATTCAGGTGCCTAAGCTTGTTCTCATGTCTACCTTCACACTTGCCATGTTTCAAGCGAATATGTGGAGAAAAACCTGAAGGAGCACCTGGGGAAGGTTTTGTGGGCCAGGCTGGCATTCCAACTGCACCATGTAAACAGGTGTGGGCCCAGAAAATAATTTCACCCATAATTCTTAGAGTTTAGTGGCAGGAAAATTTTCTTCTCTCCTAATAGAACAACGTTTCATTTTGTAATTCAAGGAGAGTCATGTGCCTAATGGTGTTTTGTGTATGGCTTTAGCTGCCAAGAAATTGAAAGCTAAATTTAGTGTTCAACTGCTAGAACTATTCTTAACATAGATTTTTCTAGAACAATTATCTTCTATTTTCATATGTGACTCTTGTTCCTTTAGCTTTGCTTTAATGGCCCAAATGCCTGTGAACCTTCTGTTGTAACCGAACTAAAAGTCTTTCTGGAAATTAGTGGAGGTAAAATAATAAATACAAATTTAATATCTTCCAAGTATGTTACAATTTTACCAAGCACTTCTGTAACTATTTTGTTATATGATCCTTTCAGAAACCTGGAATATAGGCAGGACAGACATTTTTATTTCCCATTCATGCATAAGGAGAATGCAGCTCAAAAATATTTAATTGAATTACAATGGGGCAGACAGAGCCAGGACTCAGGGGCTAGATTGTCTATTCACCAGCCCATTATATGGCGTGGCTCCCACTGGCTGCAAGACATCCTCTATCTGGGATGTTGCTCTAAGGAATAGGATAAGGATTTCATGAGCAAAACGAGCATGTTAATAGCACAGCACTGTATCTTTGTAACTTGGAATGAATGTGTAATCGGTGAATAATCAACAGTTGCTACAATAAAATCAATGCAGAGAGAGAATGGAAGAATAAAAGGAACAGATAAGAACAACCCATTGCTTTTTAAAGTCTATTTTTCTTTCTAAAGGCATCTCAATGAAGCCTTGTGAGAAGGTAAACAGGGACGTTTAATTTATAATTCTGCTATATACTGCGGAGTGCATTCACAGCCTCAGTCAATTCATCACCTACTGAACAAAGGCAGCAGGTCAGAACACATCTTGCCCCAACTCCCTTAGTGGAATCAAAAAGCCCCTTTTTGACGGCAGCAGAAAATCAGTGAGGTTCTGCAGGTCCCCCTCCTCAACATCATATAATACTGTGAAGATAAATCCAATTCCACTGCAGATGGCACAGTTGGAAATGACAGAGGAGTTTTTGGTGATTTTTGTCTGACTTGCTAGAATTTATGGGTGAGGTTAGCAAATGATGTCATCACCAAGACACAGTAAGTGAAGTTGTATGTCAACACACATGAAAAATTGGTTTTCCTCCATGCTTGGCCTTTGTGTTGGAGTCTTTGACAAGTTCTAACAGCTTCATGCCTTTTCCAATTTCTCTGTGTGCTTTTGGAACAGGTGCTTATTATAAACATTAATTTGGATCAGAGAGGCTGATAGAGTGCTTTTGGTAAACAAATGTTTTAACCTTGAGCTTCAGTCGAGGATCTGGAGCAGGGAAGGCAACTAGGAAACTTGTTATAAAGGAGCGAGCAGGAAAGCAAAGATGCTTAGTAGACCAAAGCCTACTTTTTCAAATTTCCTGAAAATTAAAAAAAACAAAAAACAACAACAAACCCCCCCCCCAAAGAACTGTAACTTGTGCCATTTTGATTTCTCATTCTCACACATCATCAAACATAGCATACCCAATGATGACACAAGACCCCACCAACTCTGTTACTAAAAATAAGAAACCTCTGAATTGCCTCTTCATTATTTCTAACTTTTCCCCAAGACTCTTGAGTCATACTTGCTTAGGCACAAGTTCCTGGGGTCTTTTCTTTCTTTATCATGTCTTACCACGATTTTATGATTTGACTTTCATTAACTCTTCACTCTCTTGGTAACACCATTCTCAACGAAGGACTACCAGGTACACTAGTTTCCTCTACTCCTCGGCTTTCCACGTGTGCATGCGTTCTTCCTTAATTGTCGACACATTTGAAGCCAGGTTTCTTATTGGTTTTGCTGTAGATCTGCATTGCCCAATATGGTGGCCACAAACCATATGTAGCTATTTAAATTAAATTGAAATAAAATAAGAATTCAATAAAAGAAAACATTCAGTTCCCCAAAAGCACCATCCACATTTACCGTACTCTATAGCCACATGTGGCTAGTAGCTACCACAGTGGACTGAGCACACACGTTATGGAATGTTTACATTACTGCAGGAAGGCCTTTGGACAATGCTGCTTTCCATCCTTCTCGTGGAATCCTGCTAACTTTTTCCACTTCCTCACTTCTGGCCACATTTACATGGCCAAGGGGCTACTCTCAGCCCCTCCATCCCACTGGAAACATATCAGACTTCTCATGCCTTGGAGTCTGGAGGCCAAGCTGATTCTTGGCCCCAGAGATAGCAGAAAATACTTTCCTTCAAGCTAGTCTAACAGTACCCAAATTGTTTTAGTCATGCTGCTGCTATTTTAGTTATTTGAACGCTTTAACGTTATTTCCCAGCTAACACCTACTCACCTTTCATATTTAAATACCACTATGTTGTGACTTAGAATAGGCCTCTTTGGGTTCATCTTGTTTAGGACTCTGTACTTACTGAACTTGTATGTTTATTTTTTGTCAGGTTGGGGAAGTTTTCTGCAATTATTTTTTCACATAGGTTTTTAATTCCTTGCTTTCTCTCATATTCTTCTGGCACACATGTGATGAGAATGTTGGTACACTTGAAATTGTCCCAGAGACTGCTCATACTATTCTCACTTTCTGTATTCTTCTTGCTGTTCTAGTTTTTTCATTTTTCTTTTAATTTCTTATCATCCAAATCTCTGGTTTGATCCTCTACTTCATCTGCTGAACTGTTGTTCTCCTGTAATGTATTCTTCATTTTAGTTAGTGTATTCTGTATTTATGACTGGTTCTTTTATACATTTTTACTTCCACTTTTATGTATTTTATCTCCATGTTGAAATCCTCACTAAGTACATCTACTCTTCTCCTAAGTTTATTGAGCATCCTTAGGGTTTTGAACTCTATATCTGGTAGATTGGTTGTCTTCATTTTGTTTAGTTTTGGTTTTTTTTTCCTGGAATTTTGTTTTTTTCTTTCCTTTGGGACATGTTTCTTTGTCTCCTCTTTCTGGTAGTCTCCCTGTGTTGGTTCATTTGTATTAGATAGAACTTCTATGTCTCCTGGGCTTGATAGAGAGGCCTTATGTAGGAGGTGTTCTATAGGGTCCAGAGGCGCAGTCTCCATGATCACTTGAACTGGGCACTCCAAGTTCATCCCCCACCTCCTTAGGCTATGTTCATCCTTCTCTTGTAGTTGAGTTTTGATTGCTGTTGCCATGTCAATGGGAGAAATTTATCCCCAGGCTCATAGACTACAAGGACTGGCTGCAACTACCACGGATAATAAACAATGTAGGGCCCACCCTGTGGAGCAGGACCAACTTCAGCGGGGCTCTGGTGCCCACTGAGTCCTCCCCTTGAGTGTGTTTCTTGTGAGGTGGTCATGGGGCCTCCCAAGAGGTGCAGCCCAAGGTCAGCCACCATCCATGTCCTGCCCATCAAAAAAGTGCTGGGCTTAGAGATACCCAGGATAGGCCAAGCTGTGAAGCAAGGCTGGCTGCTGCTAGTTCCAGGCTTGCGGCTACTTAGTGAGAGGAACAAGGCACACTATGATGAGATATTGCCTGTGTGAGAGATTTTAGGAGAGTCTGAAGCTCATGCTAGGTGGGCCCAAAGGTTGAGTGGGGCAGGGTCTCATGGAATCACCAGGGTTGGGTAAATAGTGTTAGCTATGTTTGTGAAGACTCAGATATGGCACCTGCCTGCCAGCTCTATGAGGGTGGGCCCAGAAAAAGAACAATGGCCTTTGCCACTGCTTCTGTCTGGGAGAAAGCTGTTCCTTCGGTTCTCACCATGATGCCAGACAATTCAGTTCCTCCCTGTATATCCTGGTTCATTTTGAGGTGGTGCCCTAGTGCTGGAGATCAGAGGGAGAATTTGAGTAAGTCCATGCAGGCGTCCTTTAGGAGGAACTGCCTGGGACTCCAGGAGACTTCATCTCACTCAGCCATAATCTCCACTGGTCTCCACAGACTGGAGTTATGGGGACTTCTCAACACTGAAACCCTGGGCTGGGGGGCCTACTCTGGGTCTGGGACCCCTCAATCCTCAGGAAGGACCTCTGCAGCCAAGATACACTTCCCAATTTTAATCTGCCACATGTGGGTAAGGAGCAAACCTGTTCTATATCTCCACCTCTCCTATCAGTCTTGATGTGGCTACTTTATATCCTTAGTTGTAGGATATCTGTTCAGCTAGATTTCAAGTGGTACTGAATTATGCTTGTTCTATAGTGTATTTGTGATTTTGATGTGGTTATGGAAAGATTGGTGTAGCACAATTATTTATGCTGCCATCTTGGCCAGAACTCCAAAAGTATACTTTTAGGACCAACAATTCCAATTCCACAAACTATTCTAAATAAATTATGATGTGCAGAAAATATATTTGCATAAGAATATTTATTTAATATTGTCAATCAAATAGAGAATTTAAAACAACCACATTATTTATCAATAAATGAATAGATAAATAAATCACAGTATACTACTTGGCTTGTAAAAAGAGTAAGAAAAATATATCTATTTAATTTTAAGTTATTTTAGCTTTATTGCCTTCGGAACTTTCTAAATGGCTCTTTACTGCTGTGTCACCCTCTGCCATCATGCTGTCACCCACCCTGTTCACCTCCCTTTTCTGCCACTTTTCTCTCTCTCTCTGTCTAATAAAACAATGAAACCAAAGCAATAAAAACAAATAATCAAATTCTTCTCTTCTCATTTGCAGCAGCTTGAACCTTTTTCTTCTTTGATTGATGCCTTACACATTTCTCCGCTTTCACTTTTCAACTAAATAGGAATCTCAAGAATTTTTCTCCAAGCTGTTTGGAACCAAATATTAACTTGGCACATTTTTTGTCTTATAAGAACTAGCACAAATCCACTGACAGATACCAGTACTGGTTTTTAGTCTTTTTGGTAAGAGCAGCTTCAGTGGAGGGAAAGGGAAAGAAGCTATAATGCAATGGGTTCAGAAAGTTAGAGGTGAACAAATTGAGAGAATGTGTGAACCTGATTCCTTTAAGATGGTTGTTTGAAAGGATGAGAAGGAAAGGCACTAGCTATAAGTATATGGTAGTGTCAAAGAAAGATGGCTAATGACTCAAGGGACTTGGCTGTGTTTAAATGCTGACGCAAAGGAGTCAGTAGAGAGCAGGCAGAGGATGATCAGAGAGATCCTTTGAGGCAGTGGAAGGAGGTATCCATATGAGAGCAGCAGTTCCATTGTCACGGGAAGGAAAGGATGCAAGTCAATCTGTAATGCAGATATTTGAGAAAGTGCCCATTTGATTGACATCTCTTTCTTGTCCTCTTCTTCCTCTCATCCTCTTCTTTCTTTTCATTCATTTCTGTGAATTACAAGTTAAATTTCTCTATTAGAAGTTTAAAGAATGTGGAGAATAAGACTAAGAGTTCAGCAAGAAACTTGGAAGGGTTCCTAGTAGTTTAGAGGAACATCTTGAGGTTGGAGAGTGTGCATTTTATTATAGTGATACCATTCTGCATTTGTGTGATCTTTGTCAGTGCTCAGCTAGGGTTTTTCTTGACACCTGGGATGAAAGGATGAGCGGTCAGAGGGGTGAGTACGATGGCCAGAGAGGTTAGTTGAAGTTTTGGCAGTTGGTTTGAGAATGATGCAAGAGTAAGAAAGAAATGATAATTTGGATGAAAGGATTTTCTTCTACAACCTGGTTTGAAATCATTTTGACTTTTTAGTTTATTCATGCTTTATTGATTTTAGACTTCATATGTACATTTTAAGTATATTATCATAAAGTGTTACGGTTCTAGGTAAATATATTTTATCAAAACTGCATGACATTATTTGGGTATTCAAATTCTAACCTCACATATTTCTGTATTGTTGATGAACCTGTTATACTAGAGATAACCAGGGTTTGCTGAGATCAACATATTTGTGGTATAATAAAAGTGACTAGGGACTAGAAATCATTGGTTGTAGGCCTAGTTCTATCAACAGTGAGCTGTGTGACCTGAGAAGTCTTTTTAACTCTCTGCACCTCAGTATTTTTTTAAATGAAGGGTTTGGGATAGATTCTCTAAACTTTCTTCTGGCTCTGAAATGCGTGAATTTGTAGATGCATGAAATTCTCTGATTTCATTTATAGTTTCCAACCAATGGATAGCAATTGTTTTTAAAAATATTAAAAACAATTAAAATCATTTTTAAAAACACTATATGTTTATCCTTCTGTAGTGATATTTCCCAGTGAAGATCAATGAAGCTCAATTGACTCTCGGCTGTACCATTCCTCTGGTCAGGCTCATGCCCCCAGGTTTCCTGCTTAGACAAAAAGGTGATGGTAATAAGCATCATTTAGGTCTGAAGGAGAGAACTGAAAACTTCCATAGACTGAGAAAAATGATATGGACAATTACATATCTTGGGGATTATGACTACCTTTATTTAAAATTGAAAGGTAGATTTATTGACTTGTTTCTCTTACAGCGGCAATTCTATTCTAATTTACCAGTTGATAGGAAATCTAACTGTTGATATTTTGGTTTAGAAAAGTTTAGTTCCAAACCTTAAATTCAGTACAGGGATTTCAAGGTCTGTGCCTTTGTTAGTCACAAAATTTAAACTCCATTTAGGTAGGTGAGCTTTTGAATCATTGATATCATAATGTAAATGAAAATTAAAACCCAACTAAAATCTATTGAAGCAAGAAAAAGGAGCAATACGAACCTTGGCTGGTGGACTAGTCTCTCCTATTCTGTTGTTCAGTCTCTCATGAATGTTCATTGGTAAGTGAAAATTGCAGGGGCTGGTATAAACTGATGCCTTTGTTTTGAAGTAACATATCTAATCTGCTCCAGAAGATGTTCACAGGGTTTGACAGCAAACCCTAATACATATTCATAACCAATATGCTTCATAACCAAGAGAAATTGAGGCAAATGCAACAGGATGAAGCATGAGAGAGCAGCATGTTAATTTTAAATTTTATTACAAAGATAAGGGAAAAGAATGCATTTTGATAGGGCATACTAATTCAGCTGTCATGAAATATTACCCAAAAATCATGCCAAGTATTTGGCAGAAGAAATGTTATTTATGGTGAAGTGCTTGATGAAACTAGCAGGGTCTGGGCAAAACAAGATTCTGAGATCTTATTAGAAACTATTTTTCATGTAGAAAAAAGAAACATCGCACAATTTTAAGGATCTGAAGGAAAAGTAGAAAAGAAGAAACATTCAAACTAAGGAAAGATTTCTGGGCCATACGAATCCTGTTTCTGGGCAATCCAAGCAAGATTTCTGTTTGTGGAATGTTTTGACATGTTTAAAGTCTAGATTCTGTTTGAAATTGGAAGAAAAACATAATTAGTGTGATTCTTGGGCTCTTCTATTACTTTTATCCCTAGAATCATTGTGACCAGCACACCCAACCTCCCCTCTGAAGTCTAAGTATTTGAAGGACACAGACATTATCTGCGTTGCTGAAAGCTGGTGCTGAGTATTTAGAATAGAGTTTGACATGGAGCGGGCACTTAATATATATTGGTTTAATAGATGAATAAATAAACCTACCTTAGGCCAGCATGTGTGGGGTACATGCTCAATACACATTTATTAACGAACAGATCCTTTTTCAGGATCTGGGAGAAAATAGCAGCCAATGGATAAAGGCAGCCATCCTTTGGTCAGTGATATGCAAACACACTGTCAGTTTTGACAGAGGAGAGAATGCCCAGATTTCTGATCAAATTGAATTGTGCTCTCTCTGTAGTTTTTAACTGGGACCTGTATTCTTGTTTTGGGCAAGTCCTTATTTACAGAACAGGAGAAACGGAGAAACTTTTTCTTTCCTCATTTCATTATAAAATATTGCCATAGGACAAAGTTAAAGGGGAAAAAACATGAACAGCATTTGTCAGAATTATCAGGCTTTTGAAAGAATTGTTGCCTTGGGAATGCATTGCTCTGTTCTACCAGAAAGTATGTCAGGGTTTAGGCTCACTAGAAGTATTGTTTAGCAACCAACCAATGAGTCTTACGAAGAATGAGAATGTCACAACTTGGTGAGATTTGGGGCAATATAGTCAATCTCATGCTTCGTTGATGGAAATGTAAATTTGTTCAACCATCTCCAGAGGGGTTTTGGCAAGCTATATCAAAAGCTTTAAGAACATGGGAATTCTTTGACTCAGCAGTTCTGCTTCTTGTAAATTTTCCTCAGGAAATAATTGGACAATTGAGCAAAGATATATGTGTAAGGATGTGTGTCTCTGGGTTATTTATATAAAACAGACAAGAATTGGGAACAATGGAAGACAATAGGTATTTATAAATAATACACCTTCTCTGTAGAATATTGTGCAGCCATTAAAAATGATGATTAAAAACCAGTATGTATTGTAAAAGGCATAGCTTCCTGACATGACCTAGACTGGAAGAGCATCGATCAAAGATGTGTATCATGTGTATCATGACACCGTTTGGTAAATAACATGCAAATATTCTATTTCTGCCTAGAAAAAATCTGAAAGGCTGATGGCATCATGGAGAATTTTAATTGTTGGCTGATCTACATCTTGTATTTTCTATAGTAAAAACAGATTATTTTGTGCAAACAATAAATAATTTTTAGAATGCATGGGCTCTCACACTGCGGATTGAGAGCACATGCTCTCTTCTTAAAGAGAAAAGGGCTGTCACATTTCCTACATTGGGTAGAGTTTTGAAAGTCTGCACTTAGCTCAGTGCTCAGTATTCCTGTGAGTTACGGTGAAATCCGAATCTTACAAAGCTCGGAAGCTGAACAGAATTTCACAGTCATTCTTTATACAAAATAGATAGGTAGTTCACTAGAACTGATTGTAGCTGCAGAAAAACCTTTCCAGGCAGATGGAAATGATTTTTAGAATATTCTTTGACAGGGATTCAGGGAAACAGGAAACTTTTCTAAAGGTTCAACACTGTGCCTACTGAGATAATCAACCAGGCATTCTGAGTGTATTACTGTTCTTGCAAGAAAAATTGGAGAAAATAACTCATTATTTTCTTACTCAATTGTTCAAAGACATAAAAAACAAGTTTAAAAGCATTATCTCAGGAAAGGCTGAGTGAGAATATGTTTTCTAATGGATCATACACTTTTTTTACTTTATCAGAAAATGAGTTCTAAGAGACACAAGGGTACTAAATTTTACCTCAAAAAGACCAGACAGCAAATCTTGACTAATAGGAGTGAAAGGTATACTTTTAAACATGGTTAGGTAGTTTTTATTTGTTAGGTATATATCAAATTAGAACAAATTGGAAGAAAACCCTATTTAAGCCATACTAATTACATTTTTAATTGAAGGGACTGAGAATTAATTGTTCTGTGCTGTATGTTTTATAATGAGATAAAATTTCCTAAATTATTAATATTTCCGTAATTATACTAAATGTATGTTTGTGAATTTGGCTCGATGTGGATAGATCATCAACAACAGTAACTATTTTGATAGAATTATTTAATGTAAGGATGGCCTTATGCACAGATCATCTTATTGGACCCTCAGACGCTGTGGTCGGGGTCACACAAATGTGCTGTCACAAAGGCATAAAAACAGATGCCACCTGAATTAGCACTACTTTAAATATGTAAGTATTTGTGTATGTGTATGTATCTATACATAAATATTTATGTATTTATATGTGTATATATATACATACAAAGATATATATATCCAAAGATTACACAAAGATAAATTATGTTGCCACTAGTGACTGAATCTAATTACAGATCGAGAGTTTGTAGCAACTAAATCATAGTATCTTCAAGCTCATTTTTAGATTGAAGGATTATTTTCTCTTTCTCTCTGTGGAGTAACCTTTTGCCAAGAAGTTTAAGACAGAGCTCTGGCTCACCTACAGTTCCCAGCGTGGCAGTACCAGTGGCTCAAGACGAGGTGGAAGCTACAGCTACGGTGATTCAGTCTTACACGTGTGAAATGGCTGTGGTTTCTGGGAGCAGGTGCACTTTACTTTCCCTGGGCTCACTTAAGATAGTCTGTATTTGTGCCTTTGAGCAAAAGCAGCTGAAACAGTGTGTATACAGTTTCTGTTTCATGTTATGCCAAAAACTAGCAACTGGTAATCATGATGGAAATAGGGCTTCACATAATCCTGTTGCAGAGTGTCCCACACTTATTCTCCTGACCTGCTGAGAGGTATCTCAGAACCATCTGGGGAGCATCTACCCACCCCTGATACAATGGGTAGGGTAAGTTTATTAAAATTAGTAATTATTGGGTTGGCAAAAAAGTTCTTGTGGTCTTTTTCCATACATTAAAGACACATTTTTTTGTTTGCACCAATAGCTTTCTTAATTTGGATATTTTGAGTATGTCCGCTATCTCCTGCCTGGTATAATGTTCAGTGTTCTCAATTAATGTTTTGATTTGATTGCAATCAACTTCAGCTGGTCTACTCAACTGTGGAGCATTGTCCAGAGAGAAATCTCCAGCACAAATCTTCACAAACCACTTTTGACATGTTCTATCAATCACAGCACCTTCTCCATACAGTGCACAAATCTTTTTTTTTTGCATTTCAGTATAATAAGGCATAATATGCCAGAAAATGTTGCTTACCTTATTCCATCTTCAGTATTAAAATGGCTACACAAAATTCACCAATCTTGATAAATTTTTTTTTAATGCACACTGACATGGCAGCTGTCACAATACAATCTAACAAAATTGTTTGGAATGAAGTTAAAGGCAACTAAGCACTATGAGAGTCATCATGCAAAACAACAACAACAACAACAACAAACAACAACAACAAAGGAACCCTTTTACCAACGATATGTACAACTCTGGAGGCCTCGTGCACACACACACAAAGGCACACACATCACCAAATCAATGACCTGAGTCCTCAGAGAAGAGTCATTGCTGTCATGATGGCTTAGTTTATGGTTTTATTCTTTTAAAATGCTTAGCAGGGAATTAACTTTTATGGAGTATAAATATGCTATACACACAATAAATTACCCCATGTGGTGTACGTACATTGACTTATTAACTAATCCTGATAACAGCCCTAAGAGCTAGTTATTATGATCGCTATTTAGAAGCGCAGTAACTGAGGCTGAGGCAACTAGACAACCACAGTTTCCTTACCACAGATTGTAAGATTATATATATATATACATATTATACATATTATACATATATACACACATATATATAATCTCACATAACAGAATGAATGAAGTAATTCTGGTCCCAGAACATAAATGGGAGCCACAGACAAATAAGAATTAACTGTATGGTAAAAATTATTGCATTTGTGTTTTAAAGTTCATATAAAAGATCACCTACTTTAATTCTACATTTAACTAATTTATTAAAATAACATATAATAGAACTAATAAACATAAACCATGTGCTTATTGGTCAAGGAATAATGATTCTTGAATAAGTTAGGATTTTTTGGTAAAGGCAAATTCTTGAATTTTAACCAAAGGTATGGCAAAATCATGCTTTCATTTTCAAACCTGAAAGAACAAAAGCTCTGAGCAGGACTGTCCGGTGTATCGGCTGTGCTTGTCCCTCAGGTGTGCTGAGAGTGTTCATCACGTCTTCCCTGTGCACGTGGGCATTACCCATAGGCAGCGAATATGTTCATTGTTTAACTTACTTTGGGGAAGAGCATTTGCTTTGTTCTTTGTTTGTAGTCTAGTTCTAATTTCATGTTCCAATAAATAAGAAAGAGTGTTTTGATATTTGTCAGAACAGTTTTTTGTCCTTAGAAATAAAAATAAATTATTAGTTCATAGGAAGAAAATACTCTGAAATTAAGTTTTAAAATGTATTTTATTAAATTAATGGGATACTGACATGGATATGAGGGGTTGATTGATATAATAACTTAAAGTAAAAGATCAACATGACTTAGCTTTCACAAATAGTTTGCAGTTTTGGCTTAAATGGAGTGTTTTTAGGATCAGATTTATTTCTCTACACTTAAAATCTGGGTCACTGAAAATTTCCATCTATCTAAGCTTGTTAGACTAAAAATAATTTAAGAAAGATAAGAATTATGGACTTCTGAGTAGTTCAAAGGGCTAGAAACCAATTATTTCTCAGGAAATTAATTTAATTAAAAACCTAGATTAACTTCTATTAAATACTTGATTACATAGTTCTTGCACACACAGCATTTCAGTTAATCGTTTTTCTTTAAACTTTACATTTCTTGAGGAGTTATAGGTTCATAACAAAATTAAGGAGAAAATACAGAGATTACGCCTATATCCCTGACCGGAAACATGCCTAACCTTCCTCATTATCAACATCTCCCTGCAGAGTAGTACAATTATTACACTTGGTGAATCTACACAGACACCCAAAAGCCCACAGTTTACGTTAGGGTTCTTTCACAGAGTTGTACGTTCTAGGAATTTGGACAAGTGTATAATGACATGTATCCATCATTATGGTGTCTGTATAGGGAGTACTTTCACTGCCTTGAAAATGCTCTGTGTTCTGCCTATTCCTCCCTCCCCCACTCCTCTAATGCCTTGGCAATCTCTGAACATACAATATGTAACCTTTTCAGATTGGCTTCTTTCACTTAGCAATATGCATTTAAATTTCCTCCACATCTTTTCATGACTCGATAGTACCATTTATTTATCAACTCACCCACTGGAGGACATCTTGGCTGCTATGAATATCATGTGCCAGTTCTGTGTGGATATAAGTGCTCAGCTCCTTTGGGTAAACACCAAGGAGTGTGATTGCTGGATTTATGTGGGTCGATTGGTGGACTCATAAGTTTTGTGAGAAACTGTCAAAGTGTCTGTACCATTTTGCATTCCCACCAGCGATGTATGAGCGTTCTTGTTGCCCTGCATTCCTACCAGCATTTGGTGTTTTCAGTGTTCCAGATTTTGGCCATTCTACTAGGTATGCAGTGATATCTCATTGTTTTTTTCTTGTTTTTGTTTTTTTGTTTTAATTTGCAGTTCTCTACCTTTTAATATGCTGTGTTGCCATCTTTATATCTTTGCTGAGAAGGTATTTGGCCCATTGTTAATTGGATTGTTTGTTTTCTTATTGTTGAATTTTAAGAATTCTTTGTACATTTTGGAGGAGTTCTTTATCAGAGGTATGTTTTGAAAGTATTTTCCCTTAGTCTATGCTTGTCTTCTTATTCTCTTGACATTGTTTTTACAGAGCAGAAGTCTTTAATTTCAATGAAGTCCAGATCATAAATTCTTTCTTTCATTATTCATGCCTTTTGGTATTTCTCATCTAAAAAGTCATCACCAAAATCAAGATATTTTAGATTTGCTTCTGTATTATCTTCTAGGAATTTTATTGTTTTCTATTTTATATTGAGGTTTGTGATCCATTTTGAGTTAATTTTTGTAAAGGGCATAAGATCTGTATCTTGATTCATTTTTTAAAAATTATGTGGATGTTCAGTTATTATAGCAGCATTTGTTGAAAATATTATCTTTTCATCATTGTGTCTCCTGCTTTGTATCTCCATATCAACTTTGATCAGTTGACTATGTTTATGTGGGTTAATTTCTGTATTCTCTATTCTGTTCCATTGGCATATTTGTCTGTTCTTACACCGATACCACATTGTATTGGCTACTATGACTTTATAGTAAGTCTAGAAATTGGGTAGAATCGGTCCTCCAACTTTGTTCTTGTCCTTCAATATTTTGTTAGTTTATCTGGGTCTTTTGCCTCCCCATGTAAACTTTATAATCAGTTTTTTTATATAAAACTGATAACTTTGTATCAGTTATCAGTTTATTATCAGTTATTTTTGTGGATAACCCCACAAAATAACTTTCTGTAATTTGTTTGGAATTGTAGGAAATCTTTGGGTTATTTTGAGTCTTCCTGTTCTTGAACATGGACAATCTCTTCATTTATTTAGTTCTTGACTTCATTAACCAAAGGTTTGTAGATTTCCTTGTATAGATCTTGTACATATGTATTTTTTTTAGATTTATATAAAAGTATTGCATTTTTGTGGCTGCTAAAGTAAATGGTTTTGTGGTTTTAATTTCAAATTGCATTTGTTCGTTGTTGGTGTATAGGAGGGCCATGAAGTTGTGTATATTAGCCTTGTATCCTGCAGCCTTGCTGTAATCACTTATCAGTTCCAAGAGTTTGTCGGTTCTTTCAGACTTTCTATGTAGATGATCATGTCATGTGAGAACAAATGCCATTTTATCCCTCCCTTCCCAATCTTTATGTCTCTTATTTCCTTCGTTTTGTTTTATGGCATTATGTGGAGCTTCCAGGATGATGCTGAAAAGCAATGATGAGAGGGGACATTTTTGCCGTGAACTTACTTACTTACTTGATCTTAGTAGAAAAGTTTCAAGTTTCTCACCATTGTGTGCATTGCGTGTTTTTTTTTTTTTGTAGATATTCTTTATTGAGTTAAGGAAATTTTATGTTATTCTTAGTTCACTGAGAATTTTTATCATGAACAGGTATTGAATTTTGTCAAGTTTTTCTTCTGCATCTATTGGTATGTTGGTTAATCTTCATAACAAACTTCCTGTGGCTGATATCACCATGTTCATTTCATAGATGTGGAAATTGATGTAGACTCCCAATAGTTACCCCGGTTCCTGGTGGAATCAGGATTAAACCTACGACCGTTTGACCTGCTCTGTGATATGTTACCTCCCAGGGCTAACTCTCAACCCTGACTTTTTGTCTCTGAAGTAATAGGAAAAGTAGATTTTTCTCATCATGAATTTCACCAAACTAAATAATCTGTCAATATTAAGCTTTGTACTTTATTGAAATATGGATGATTTTCATTATTCATGAATTCTGTGTTTGCAAATTTGCTTACTTGCTAAAATTTGCAGCCACTATGGAAAAACGGTATGGCAGTTCCTCAAAAAATTAAGAATAGAATTACCATATGATTCAGCAATCCCTCTTCTGGGCATATGACCGAAAAACTTGAAAATATTTATTTACAAAGATATATGTACTTCTATGTTCAATACTTAAGACAATTTTATGAACATTCACAGACATATACAAAGTAGCAAAGAATTAGACTTGTGAGGTGCATACTCCAGGCTGAGGTCTAACAGGGTAATACTTTGCCTTCTTATTTCTGTTCTCTTAATGTAAAAAAGTGTCCTATTTGTGGTCTATTTAATGCCAAGGGTTTTATTTATTTTTTATTTTATGCTTTTTGTTGGTGATTTCACTCTTTAAAATGGCACCCAAAAGTAGTCCTAAAGTGCTGTCTAGGGTGTCTAAGTGCAAGAGACTGTGATGTGCCTTATGGAGAAAATACATGTCTTTGATAAATTTCATTCAGTCATGAGCTATAGTGCTATCGGCCATGAATTCAATGTTAATGTGTTAACAATATACATTATATAAGGTGACTTTCAACAGAAATGCACATAAAACAAAATTATGAATTAATCAGTTGATAAAAATACTGTGCAAAGAAACCTAACCTTGTATTTTCTCTAGTAGCAGTGGCTCAGTACCTACTGATTTAATGTTTGTAGAGACTTTCTAAAACATAACTACCATGAATAACAAAAATCAACTGTCCATGGGTTCACTGTTCTTTGTGTATATTTACAGAAATATACTTCTTACCCTTGGATTAAATTTCTACTGTTGTATAATTTACTGGCTGTGCTAAACTTTCTTCAGGGATTCACCCATTTTCTGTATTAATTTCCTATGGATGTTATAACAAATTACCACGAATTCAGTAGCTTAAAATGCTTAACTTTATTATCTCATAGTTCTAGAGGTCAAAAGTTCCAAAATAGGTCATACAGGGATGAAATCCAGGCGATGTCCGACTTGCCTTTCTCCTGTAGGCTCCAGAGAAGAATCAAAAGCGTTGCCTTTTTCAGCCTCTAGAGGCCGCCTGCCTTCCTTGGCCCATAACCCTGCATCGCTCTGACTCCTGCTTCTCTCGTCACACCAGGTCTCTGACTCTGCTGCCTCCCCCTCTTCCACTTGTAAGGACATTTGTTATTGAGAATGTCTGCTTGTAGCCCCATTAATTATTTGCTCCTCGGCACCAATTCACTTTAATGCTGTTATAAGTAAAAGACATTTTTCTTTGCACCTTCAAAGAATTGCTGATTATATCGACTTTGTGGTGCGTGCAGCACAGCGCTCTGGTACCGATGATGCTTTCACTGTTGTCTTGTGTTTCTCCCAATTTCTAGGCCCCAGAGGCAAATCAAAGCACTTGTATGTCCAGAGAAGAGTTTATGCAGAGGATGACAGAGATCGTTGGTTGGGGCACAAAGGAAGAATATGGGAAACTCTTTGACAAAGTGGATGTGGCCCAAGATGGCTTCATTGACTGGGACAAGTTGACTTCATTTCTGCTGTTAACACTATATGAGAACGATGAGCGAGCAAAGGCGACGGTGGTTCCCCAGTGGAAAGACCTTGAATTCCTCCCTGGGAAACACAAGGACACCATTCAAAAAGTGCTTTTCTTAAAAAGCTCAAGTCATTATTTGACTATCAGCAAGGAAGGCTTATTAGGGATCTGGGGAGAGAATTTAAAGCTGCAAGAAACACTTCCCATCACTCCAGATGCCACTAAGCTCAAACACCTGTGGGTGACAAGTCTGGTTTCTCTGGAAAATGTAAACAAGGTACACATTTTTATAAATGAATTTACTGCTTGTAAAGGGGAAAATGATGGGACAGGGTTCCAGATCAGTGTCAAGTACAACTCCAGCAGGGACAGAGAGCTGCATTACTCTTCTGTGCCTCTAGCCCGACTTCAAGGCTATACAAGTAGGGCCAAGGGAGCTACTCCATTTTCCAAGCTGTCCTCTTGTGTGCCTTTAAATGACACGGCTGATACTGACTCAGATGGTTGGCTTTGTCCCAAATGCGGTCATGCTGCCTTACTAGCTCAAAAGACCTTTATAACTGTACAGTTTGCAGCAGGATCATGGCTCTATATGCAGATCCCAGAGGCTCTACAAGGCATGGCGCAGCTGAGTGCAATCACAGGGAACTGCTTCTCTCATTTTGATGATTCTGACCACTGTACTAAGCAGTTTCTTAATTCTCACACGTAGGGCCCACTCAGTCCATATAACTATGCCTATGGGCAAGGTAACATACTGAAAGGAGAATCCATTTATGAGAAGAATGCAGCTTTAAAATCCACATTCTTCGTGTTTTATATTAAGTAGGTGGCAAACTTCACCTTGAAAAATTTTAAACTCATGCACGAGCATGAATAATAGTATTAAAAACCAGTGTTCACCCCTACCTGTTTTCCAATTCACAGTCAATCTTGTTTGAGCTATACCTCCTCTCTCTTGAAATCCAAAACTTCCAATCATTTAATCTGGAAGTATTTGGTATTTTTAAAATGTGTCTGTTTAGTATATAATACCACTATCACATTTAATATAAATAGCAATAATTCTTTAATATTGTTAAATATCCAGTCATGTACATATTTCCTAATCTCATGATTATTAATTGTTTATAATTTGATTATTTGAAAGTTAGCTTGAACCAAGATTCAAGTAAAGTTCAAAAACGTCGTAAATAGTTGATATGTCTCTATTGATCTATACATTTTCCCTCACCTCTTCTTTACTCTTGCATTTTTAATGTTGCTGGTTGATGTTTTTATTAAAGAAACTAGATGTTTGTCCTTTAGACTGTTCCGCACTCTAGATTTTCAGATTGAATTTACCTGGGTTTTTTAAAACATGTCCACTTGTTCTCTGTATTTCTAGTAAACGGGCAGTTAAGTCGAAAGCTTTGATATCGGTGTCCCTCCATCAGGATGCACAAAATCCCTGGTTCTCTCTCTTCTTGGGATGTTAACAGTTATGGTTGCAAGATGATGACATGTTAGTTTCATCATTTCCTCTTCCTTTATGAACTGGAGTACCTCTATAAAAACAAATTCCCCTGGTCAATTATTTAACTATCGTGCAGTAGAAATTGTGTATCAAAGGCAGAATAAATGCCTAATTCTTTACTTTTGTTTCCCAGTATTCAAAATAATGAGCTGGTTTTCTGCTATCCTCTGAAGAAAAAACATGAATCCTACTATCATTATTGTTATCAATATCATTGTAGACTCAGGGGTTTAAACAAATTTGAATTGTGTCAACCCTCTGAGTTATTGTTCCATCCCCAAAACCGTACCATTTTTTTGTCAGTGGAACTAATACATGTCAGCTTTCTGAGTCTGTTTTGATATAATCCTGCCAGTCTTTGAAAACTTCTTTGCTTCCTGGTATGACAGATGTTCCAGGATCATCTTATATTTGTTACACTAGAGCCAGAATCAGCCACTTCTCTAAAGAGCAAGTTTTTTTTTTAAAGTGGGAAATAGCGTTCTCTGCTTCCTGGAACCATTAAGAATCATCGTCATCTTCATTAGCTTCCTATGTGACATGACATGCCCTTTTCTGTTAATTCCCTAAATATCGCCATAAAGTGGATATTACTCCCACTTTCAGAGTTAGAGATTGAGCAGGGAGAGGCTGTGGAATTTGCCCCAGTCACACAGGATGTAATCAGTGTTGCAAGATTTGTAATGGAAGCAGCCTGATATCCGAACCTGTGCTTCAGTGTTCGCTGCCTCTGTAGTGTCAGCGAACATCATATCCTGTTCCTTCCTGCTGAGGATCTGGTGCTAATGCAGAACTGGTATGGCTCAAAATATAGTTCTAGTGCAGATTTTGTATGCCTGTGTGCAGCATTCTGTTCTTACAATAGAATGTTTGTGTTGCTGCATTATGTAATGGTTATGCTGCTGTTTCTTCTTTCCAGGACTGATATATCTTAGCCTTTCTTTTGTACTTACTCAACACAGAAGCTTCAAGAATGCTGCTTTTACTTCCTTTTATAAATAGCTTTATTGAAATATAAACGCACAAAATAAATTACACATATTAAAAGTATCCAAGTTAGTAGATTTTAATACATTTATATACCTGTGAAGACTCAAGAGTACGATGAAGATAATGAACATGTTCATAATCCTGAAAACTTTCCTTGCATCCTTTGTAATCCTCCCTCCAACTTCTCCCATCCCTCCTTGTCAGGTAACCATGGATGGGCTTTCTATCACTGTAGATTAGTTTGCATTTCCTAGACTTTTGTATAATTAGTATCATAGTGTGTGCTCCTTCTTTTGTCTGACTTCTTCAACTTGGCTTAATTATTTCAAGATACTTCCATGTTCTTGGGTGTATCGGTAGTTTCTGCTTTTATTGGTGCATAATACTCCATTGTATGGATATAGCACAACCTCACCAATACTTGGCATGATCAGGTGTTTTGTTCTCTTAATTGGAACCATTTTAATAGGTTTGTATTTTATTGTATTGTGGGTTTCATTCACATTTCCCTAATGACTAATAACATTAAGTATATTTTCATGTACTGATTGGCTACTTGTATATACTCTTTAGTGAAATATCTGTGCAAATCTTTTGTTTATTTCTTATTGAGTTACCATTTGTTATTAAGGTTTGTTACTCTTAAGATTGGGCAGGTATTTATATATCCTGGGTTTATACATTTATCAAACGAATACTTTACAAACACTGTATCCAAGTACTTTTTTGTGTTTTCATTTTTTCAATACTGCTTTAGGTCATTTTATTTTCAGGTTGCTTATTGCTAGTGTATAAAATGCAGAAGATTTTTAAAAAATGATCTTATGTCCTGCAACTTAGCTGAACTTGTTTATTAGTTCTAATCTTCGTTGTCATTGTTGTTAATTGTTGATTCCTTAGGATTTCCTACCTTTAAGATCATGCCATCTATTAGTATAGATAGTTTAAATTCTTCTTTTCCCATCTGGATGCTTTTATTTATTTTTCTTGCCCAATTCCCTTGGCTGGAAACTTGAGTAAAGTGTTGAATGAAGTGGTAATAGTGAACATTCTCATCTTGTTCCTGATCTTAGGGAGAATATATTCAGATTTTCATATCAGCTGTGGGTTTTGCTTTTCTTTTATGCATGCTCTTTATTAGGTTGAGGAAGTTTTTTCTATTCCTGGTTTCATGAGTATTGTTATAACAATGTGTTGGATTTTATCAAATGCTTTTTTGTATCTATTGTGATAATCATACAGTTTTTGTCCTTTATTCTATTAATATAGTGTATTACATTTATTGTACCTGCATGTTAAACTAACCTTTCATTTCTGATATACAAGGTCTGTCTGAAATAAGTCCAGCTATTGTTAGTATAATGAGAATATTTTGTGCAATGTTGTTACAAGCTAGCAACCAAAGAGAGTGGACTAGAATGCACTTGTGTGAACAATGACAACTTCACTGTAGTAGTCAGTGGGCACAGCAGTTGCCTTTGAGTGAGCATGTGTACTGTGTAGCTGTTGCATTCAAAACAACTGAGCCAGTAAGGCAACGAATCTTGCATTAAGCTTGAACATTACTCCGCAGAAACTATTCAGATGATTCAGAAGGCTGTAGCTATGAGCAACTGGTGGCTGGAAGCTTCATCATGACAACACACCTGCTAATGCATCATGTCTTATGCAGAGTTTTTTTGCCAAACATCAAATCACCCAGGTGACCCAGCACCACTACAGCCCAGACTTGGCACCCTGCAACTTCTGGCTTTTTTCAAAACTAAAATTAGCTTTGAATGGGAGGATATGTCAGACCAGCAATGATATTCAGGAAAATACGATGGGGCAGCTGATGGCAATTGGAGAACTGTGTGAGGTTTCAAGGTGCCTATTTTGAAGGGGACTGAGGAATCATTGTTCTACATACAATGTTTCTTGTATCTTGTACCTTCTTCAATAATGTCTCTATTTTTCATATCACATGGCTGCATACCTTCTGGACAGACCATATATATATATACACAGAACTTGGTAATGCAGTGTCATATTTTTTATATGTTGTTGGATTCTCTTTGTTAGTATTTATTCAAAGATTTTTACATCTATATTCATTAGAGATATTGATATACCATTTTTTGTGATGTCTTTGTGTGGTTTGGTATTAGGATAGTATTGTTTTCATAAAATGATTTGTGAAGTATTTTTTTCCACTTTTTTTGGAAGAATTTTAGAAGGACTGGTGTTAAATCTTTAGATGTTTGGTCAAATTTGTTAGTGAAGTCACCCAGGACTGGGATTTTCTTCATGGAAATTTTTTGATTACTAATTTAGTCTTTTATTATATGTTTGCTGAGTTTTTCTATGCCTTTTGAGTTAGTTTAGGTAATTTTTGTGTTTCTATGAATTTATTCATTTAATCAAAGTTTTTTGTTGGTATACAATTGTTCATGGTATTCTCTTATCATTTTTTTCTGTAAAGTTGATAATAATATCCACTCTTTTATTTAAAATTTTAGTAATGAGTATCTTTTCTCTTTTCTTGGGTTAGTTTGGGTTAGTTTTATCAATTTTACTGACAAGTCTATTTCCCTTTTAAAAAATAGATTTTAGAATATTATCTGACTTAGGAAGGCTTCTTACCAAATTTTTGTCTACTGATTTCTGTGAAAGCTTCTGCTTACTTTGTAAAACATGGTGTGAAAAGTTTCTGGTGTGTCTGTGAAGTTGTAGCTCTCTGGGTCTTTGTTTTTCCTTTGTGATAAATCACCCAGTCTCCATGGACAGAAGTCAGTGGGTGTATAAAGTGAAGACAGACAAGAATGTACGTTCAAATGACTTCAGTGGGAAGTATTTTTTTTCTTGGTTAGTGTCCAAAGTTAAAATGAAGCACATCTGTGCACCATGCTAACTTCTGTAATGCTCTTAAGAAACTGCAAGGAAAATGTCTGCTTTGCATATTGATTTCACTAATTCCATTAGAAATGCTTTCTGACTTTATACTTTGCTTCTTAGATAGCGGTGGCTTTTACAAGTAAAGAGATTTGTTTCTATGATCTGCTGTCCAAAGAAGGATTTCCTTGTCAATACAAACTCCAAGGCCTGAAAGGAACGCCAATTTGCATGGATTATTGGTATGACCCTCTTGATACCAATGAATCAATTCTGTCTTTTGGAGACATAACTGGAAAGGTAAGTAAGGGAACCACTATATTGAACACCACATTATCAATTTAATCATCAAATAGTAGCTAAATATAGGAATAAAATGCAATGAGTGTAACCTTCTAATGGAACTGTATTATAGATTATAAGTCCACACGTGAGGGACATGGAAAACATGGATTAGTCACAATTTCCCTTCTTGCTTATGAAAAAAACAATTTTTGTTGTGGTTTTTTTGACTATGTATAGTCTCAATTTTCATATTTAATTTTTTTTCACTTTTTCATCATAGGATGCTTATAATCTATTAGATCCCAATACTAATAAACATTGAATATCAAATGCCTAAAGTTACCTCTCATACCTTTCAAATTAATTATTCTGAATTTTATCCATAAGGTTTCAGGCTTCTCAGTACCAGCCTCCTGGAAAGTCCTCCTGGAAAGTGATTATTTATTGTATCGTGTAACAAAAGACAGATGCCTTAGGGAGGGCAGTGCAGACACTGGATGTGGATGCAATGATTTCCGTCCTCCTAGTAAATTCCACCTGACCTCTGTGAAATTATTACTTACAGACTGACACTAGAATATGCCTGTGAACTCTTAAGTAGTCTAATTTGAACAATTTCCTTTCATAATTGTGAAATATTTTCATTCTTACTGTTTTTAGTGACTAGTGTATCATGAAAGCAAATGAGCTGCCCTTGCTAACTGTTACTAACACTGTAGTTTCTCTGTCTTTTAATATTACTGTTTGCATCTGTAAATAATACTGAAGAATTTCCTATTAGTTCAATCTCATTTTTTATTAGTCTTAAAGGATGTAGAATTGTCTTGCAACAATTTCTTTGCCCTTGTTTGTTTTTCTTTCAATGTTTCTCTCAAGGTTCAAGCAATTGTTTTCACAATGGCCACAATTTCCCTGTTTGAGCGTCCGGCTAGCGCATGCGAAGATGAAGAAGCCACCGTGACCATTAACTGGGCGAAAGTGCTCTCTGGACATCACAAATGTTGTTACACATTAAAGCACAAACTTCATCATGGAGAGTGGGTCAGGCAAGGTACTGAATTTCCACAGTAATGAGTGAAACAGTCCTCTGACTTCTACATTTCTATTCTCTGATGAAAATGTTTCACACAATATGTTCAAGTTTAGAAACCAGTAATGGGTTCTCAGGTGTTGTCCCGGACTCTCTGCATTCCCCTGCATACTGACAGGAATACTTTCTTTTATTTCCCTCTAAAGTATACCTCATACAATTAATTCAGGTGAACTTTGCACTCAAAACATATTAAGAGAAGGGAGATAATTTTCACAGCATCCATTTAACTTTGAGTCAACTCTGATCCTAACTAGTCTCGTCTAGTCACTTCAGTATTGCTTAATAAAAGAATTTAATAAGTTCCCTCAAAAACCACTCCTTTGTTTTCTCATGCTCTCATGGAAGTGTATCAGTAGGACTGTCTTCAAAGTGGAATCTTCTTTTTCATTTTGTATTGTATTTTTTCCATTAACCTTTATCCCCTTACACCCTCATCCACCTTCAACCCCCCTGTCTCCCACAACTAGTGGGATCTTCTTAATTATCTTTTGTACTATGTACTCTTTTTTTTTGGTATAATGACTGAGTTCTTCTGATCTAGAATACTTGAGCAGTATTCTTCTGTGTGATAGGATTATGTTATAAAACAGAATATATAGAAAGCCAGAATTTTCATAAACCTAGTCACCAATGAATATATTAGTTTTGCAACATGCCTAAATTTTATAAAATTTGAATCTGATGGCTCAAGACCCAAATGTGAGATATCTGCTCTCTATATCTCCTTTGGTCCAGATGCTAACAACTGTGGTAATTTTCTCATTTCTGAACTGGTACATTACATAATGCCCACGGAAAGAAATAAAAACTCACTATCTCATTAACTGTTGCATTGTAGGTCTATTCCTAATATACTTCAGAGAAGAGACAGTCAAAATGGACCCAACTTTTGGCTTTCATGGTAGTTGTACCATTTTGGGGTTTTAGGAGGGTGGTAATTCTTTAATGCATGACACACAATAAAAATATTCTACATGAAAACCTATAGATCCTGCATTTTTTCCTTCAGTGTAAATCATACCGTGTCTTTGGTACCTTCTAACAATCCTTTAATTCTGGCATGATATTAATAGTGGGAAAAACAAAAGATGACATTTTTTGGCCATTAGTATGCATGACAGACACAAAATTATGTGTTATATTTTGTAACATGGGAACAAAAATCACAGTGCTAGAAACTCTAGATAGCTATTGAAAATGCTTCTAAATAGGCATGATACTTTCATATGTAAGCCAAAGACCAGATAGATTATGTTAATAAAGTCATAATTCTTGAAGTCTACTTGTAGTAGGTTTCCAGCATTTTAGTGTATTATTTGACTTCCATGACCTTACATTAATATGGATAAATACAGAGAAGTAGCTAATAGAAATCTGTTTTTGAAAAGGTTGGGGATGTAACAAGTAATGTTTTAAAATTGAAATTGCTTTTTATGAACATGAGTCATGTTTAAATACTTTTTATGCTCAGGGAAAGAATGAAAAACTCTCACTGTAGACCCTGTCACAATATCATTTAAACCTCTCAGAACCAACCCTATTGGTGAAGTAAACTGTTAAAGAGTATTTGTCTGTTAAGCTGAAGGACAAGGGCTTTTCTTTTGGTGAATGTGAATTCTTTGCTCATCATGTTTCTGACGTATCATTCTGACTGATCTGTGGCTTACTTGTCAACTGACAGAACATTGGAACTTATTTTAGTATCAATAGCAGGGATTTGTGTTTATAAACTAAGGAATCTAACTTTGGTGTTTAGCCTCTAAATCACTGCAATTAGGAACTGACTACAGAAAAGTTTTGTGTGTAAAAATTATTAGGGATCTTTGCTGTCTAACTTGAATTAAATTTTTTTTTAAGTTTTTGGAATCAAAAATTATTGTAACTAAATTGGTAATCTTTATAAGAATAACTGAGAAGATTTACTTTGGCCAGTTTATTTAACTTGTGAATTTGGTGCATCCATCAATCAACACTTATTTATCATTTATGTGCTTTGAAACTGTCATAGGCATTGGAGACTATAGAACAAAGATTAATTATAGGCTTAAACCTAACTTAACACAGAACTAAGAATTAAAGACTAATATAAAATAATATATTAGAACATTGTATTATGGTATGAAAAATTAACTACTAAATCATATAAACAAGGCTTTGACTCCTATGCTAATTCTTAAGCTGGAAAAGCCATGAGCAAAAGCTTCAAGGGTGGGCGGTGGCACTTGAAGGATGGATAGGTGGAGGAAGAAAGAGAGAGTATGGTGAGCATGAGCAAAGGTAGACCAGCAGGCATAATAATGATGGAGCAAGATATGGACCCGAGTAAATAAAAAATATATAGATCTAATAAGGACATATGTTGGATGACCGTGGCAACCAGGTCAATTCACATTTGATAGAAAATGAGACAGTAATGCGTTGAAGGCTTTTGAGGAAGTTTGGACAGGCCTAATGCAGACAGCATTTAGGGAAGGTTCGTCTGGTAGTTCTGTCCAGGATAAGTTGGAGGACAACGAAGGAAACTGCTCTTGGACTGGCAAGTTGGAAGTCTTTTGATCATGAGAAAATGGCAATGATAAAGCTAGAGAGAAACAAGCCACCTTCTGAAACAGGCATAGTCAGGATTTGGGGTCTAAAAATGTGGCATGATGAGCCATTTTAGAATGTCCTACAAAGGCTTCTGTCTCCAGGTGGGGAATGTTCTACTTCCGGATCACAGATGCCTGACTGGGCCCAGTGATCAGTCTCTTCCCAGCTTGCCTTCTTGATGTTGACTACCTTTGAAGGATGTTTTATTCTGTGATATTACAGATCTGCCCCCAAAGAAGAGTACTTCTTGCCCCTGTTGTTTCTGAAACATCCTTTACCTTTTTCAAGCTCCTTATTTTGCCTCTTTCTACATTTAATTCAGATGAACTCTTCCACACATGATTTGCAAAGTTCTCGATTTGGCTTTTCTCCTGAGCTAGTTCTTTAAAATCTGGCTTTCAGATGCTGCTCAATCTGTGAACCAGTCCTACACATTTCTGTACCCACATCAGAACTTGAGTCCTGTCTGTCAACCTTCTCAATCTCACAAATAAATGTGGATGTCTTACATGCAAATCACAATTATACATAAACCGAAAATTAAGACAATCTTAGAGAGGGAAGTGTGGCCTTCATTCTCCTTAATGTTCCCTCTAATGTGTAATGTAATGTTTTATGTGATTTTCCCTTTCTCAGTGATTTTAAGCAATTTGATTGTGATGTAACTTACTTTTCTTGGGCGCAGGGGATGTATTTGAGTGTGTGTGTGTTTATTCTGCTTGCTCTTCATTGAGATTTTTGGATATGTAGATTTATAATTTTTGTTAAGCTTGAAAGTTTTTCTAATGTTATTTTTTCCATTTTTTTGTCTGACCCCTTTCTTTTTTTCCTACTGGGCTTTCCATTATTTGTACGTTAGATGCTTGACATTTTCCTGCAAGATGTAGAGGTTTTAAAATTTTTATTCAGTCTTTTTCTTTAATTACTATGCTTTAATTTAGTTAGATTCTATTTCTATGTCTTTGAGATACTGGATCTTTTCTTCTGGGATATTGCAGAGAGGTTTCAAAGGGTGTGGCTGCCTCTCTGGTTTAGGTGGGCCAGGATACCCACCTAGTGCCTTAGTGAAGAGGGGCAGCTACAGAGACCTGTGGTATGGAGTGCACCCCGTGAAGCCATTATATGAGAGGGGGCACCTCAGAGAGCTCCAGCATGGGTGGTCACTGCCACAGCAAGGACAGAGCCCATGGGGGTGACACCGCTATTCCAGTGTGTCTGAAAGATAGAACATGAAGCCCAAGGAGGAGCTGTGAGCCTTAAAGTTTGAGTTTTCCTTGTTAGGTTATTTACTGAGGACCTATTACTCCTTTCTTCTTTCCTGTTTCTCTTTTCAAAATAAGAGTGCCTGTTCCAACATACATTTTGAGAGCACGTAACTTGTTTGGTTATATGAGCTTACAGTTTGGAGAAGAATTTGCCTCAGGGTGAATTGTATCCTGAATCTTAGTCATATCAGATTTAGAGGCTGTTTAGATGAGACGTGAATTTAGACTTTAGAGTTGATGCTGTAATGAGAACACGTTTGGGACTGTTGGGATGTACTTTACATGCAAGAAGTGCATGAATTTGGGGGTGGTGCAGAGGCAGATTATTATGGACTGAATTTCTGTGTCCTCCCTAAGTTCATATGTTGAAATCCTGACCCCACTCCGCCACCAGGGTAATGGTGTTAGGAGGTGCCACCTTTGGGAGGTCGTTAGCTCATGAAGGTGTAGCTCTTATGAATGGGATTAGTGTTCTCATAAAAGCAACCTCAGAGAGCTCTCTCACCTTTTCTCCATGTGAGGGGGCAGCAAGAGGTAGGCCATTATGAACCAGAAAATGAGTCCTGACCAACATCAAATCTGTCAGTGCCTTGATCTTCCCAGCCTCCAGAACTGTGAGAAATGCATGTTTGTTGCTTAATCCACTCAGTCTGTGTATTTTGTTATAGCAGCTCAAATGCTCTAAGACATTGGGTAAATGTTATTGAAATCTATTTCAAAAGAAAAGAGAGAAACCATATAAAATCTTTCTAAGTATATTTGTAGAATGCTTTGAAAAATTAAATAGAGGGTTATTTAGTTAAAAGAAATGGTTGGATGAGAAAAACATATTTACAAATAATGTGTGGTTTAATCCTGCATGGATGGGTGTTAGGGAAAGTCAGGAAAAGAGAACTTCAAAAGGAGAAAGTAAGCAGTACAGAAAGGTAAAGTATCTGTATAAGATTTCCTCTTCTTTCAAGTTTTAGATTTGAAGCTCAAGCACTTCTGAAAGGGGAGACTACTTCGGTCCTAATTAATGAGTACTGTTTCTCAGATTTAGCAATCTAAATTACGGAAGAACTTTTCGTTTGCTTGTTTGCAGCTCAGTTCTTTCAATCTGAGAAGAAGGGAGGGAGGATGAAATGAGCAGACAGGGAGGAGGAAGGGAGGCTGAGTCAAATATGGGACAAGGGGCTTCGTGCTGTCTGTGCCCCTTGGTGCGTGTGACTTACTCTGTCATGAGCAAGCAACCAAGGGCTGCTTTCATTTGACATTCTTTTTACCCCAGCAACATGAATTGCTATTCTTAGAGCTCCTCAAGACACAGTCTTGCTGATTTTCTTCTCAGTGTGAGGAGAAAATATACAATTGAGGGAAGAAAGAAATATATGAGCATGTATGGCAATAATGTTTCATTGAAGCTAAGAATAAAATAGCTGTAAAACTGAAATTTCAAAGGAAGATCTCAGCTTTTGTCATGGATATTAGCTTACTGCTTTAAGATAAGGTTCAGATTTCTCATTTAACACTTTGAAGGAGAAAATATTTTCATCTTGTCTGAGAGGTTCTGCGTCATATTTTAATGGAAAAATAATTACATTCCAAAATGCTTTACAAAGTAAGCACAGAGATTTAGGACAAGAGTGGCAAGACATAAATATCTTAAATCTCAGAGAATTTTCCTGGTTTTGGTCCCAAATAATTGCTTCTCATGGAGATGATATCCTTGGAAACCACAGAATGGAGGTGAGCCTATTGAATGAGTGAGCACCCAATCACCAGCCATAAAAACTGTTGATTTTTCATTACATTGAAATGTGTTCTGCCCCCTTTGTTTGACCATGGCCAGGAGAAGGTGCAAAGCAGAACTGATAACATCGCTAATTGCCGTGCTAATTAACAGAGCTCTGCCAGAGAATTTAGGATGCAGACGCAGACGCCAGGTTGTTTCCTCCGGGGTACTTCGTAATCGATAGGGACTGGGTTTGGAAGAGGAGCCAGATTTAGTGTTCCGCTTGTGTGTTGCTCCGCTTCGCTGTGTCTAAATCAGTCCTCTGGACAGAAGTGCGGTGCCCCGCGGAGTTAGCTAGAACACGGGCCTCTCCTGCCAGTCCCCTTACTGTGTTGAAAGCAGCTGAAACGAGGTGTAAGCTGGCTGCCCAGGTTTGAAGGAAGAGGTATCTATCTGCCTGTAGCTTGTTCTGTGGTCTGATGGAAGGGCAAGGTCCATATGTATCATGAACATGGCTCTAAGCAGCATTTTCAAAAATCATTAAATTAATTGCATTTTTAAAAATTACTTAGCACAAGTTTCATTTTTTCGCACGTAGCTGTCCAGCTCTCCCAACACTATTTGTTGAAGAAGCTATATGAAAAGAAAAGAAAGCAAATTTATTAACCCAACAGATGTTGTACTTTGGCTTTTATTTTTATTTTGTTTTCTTTTTGAGCATGCAATTGAATTCTTTGCACTCAGATTTTCCTTATTGTTGTCTACTACTTGCTTTATATAAAAGGAAGCTTATTTAAGTGGCAAAAAAAATTACTTAGCAGTCTTGAATTAGATGCATTTTTATTTTTTTTAAGTTTAAAAATGTTTATCTTCACCTAAGGACATTTTTTTTTTTTTCATTGCTTTTAGAGAAAGAGAAAGGGAGAGAGGGAAACATCGATTTGAGACAGAAACATGGATTGGTTGCCTGCCAAATGCACCTGGACTGGGGATGGAACCCACAACCCAGGTGTGTGCTCTGACCAGAATTGAACCCGCAGCCCCTTGGCCACGGGACAACGCTCCAACCAACTGAGGCATGCCGGCCAGGGCAACGAATTTTAATTTTTTTAAATGGAGTAGATAGAGTTGTTTCTATCTTTCCTCTTTCAAATGGTCGTTGCTCAGAATATAGAGAGCCCTGTGGTGGTCTCAGAGAATGGAACTTTAGAGTAAAGAAATGCAACTGAAAATAAACTCCCTCAAATAAAAGAATATCAAAGGAAGTTCAAGGCAGGGTGTTTTCCTTAGTCACATGAACCATAAAGTAAAAGCCTGGAAAATGGTAATAATTCCTAGTTAGAAATGGCCCAATTTTTACCCTGCTGCAGGTGTTCCTGTGAGCAAATGACATAGAGGGCCTTAGTCTGGCTTATTCCAAGTGCACCTAATAGCAGGAGTTACTTCGTCTTAGGTACATATTTTTTATTTTTACATCACTTTTCCCATGTCCCCTAATTGCTGCTACACTGGGTCATTTTGACACACATGAGGATGAGGGCTGAGAGTAGATTTCCGCAGTGCCTCTTTGAAAATGACTAAAAGGCAGGAAAACAGACAATTGAAAGTTAGCATCCTAATAACAGACACAATCAAGTTGTCTTTTCTCCCTCAAAATGTTATCTAACAGAAACTTATTTTTCACGTGTTTCTTTTATTTTCACCACAGGAATTTTATCAGTAAGTGCTATGTAGTGTCATTTTCTATGCTTTTAAGCCTTATATAAACGTAGCATCCTGTTTGTATTCTCCTGCAGCTTGTATCAGTCCATATTGTGAGATAAATCTGCGTTGACTTACATGGCTTCCCCCATTATATCTCAGGCTGTAGACTTTTCCACCCTTTTTTTAGTCTCCTGTTGACAGACACACAGGGAGACCTCCTCTTTCTTTTTACCTCTATAAATTGTGCTTTTAGAACATTCTTTACACACTTTGTGTGCACCTATGTGGTGTCTTTTCAGCTCACGTGCTTAGGAGTGAAACTACTGAGTTGTGGGTTTGGGTTTACCTACCTTTTAACTGCCAGGGCTGCCACAGCTTTGCCATCCGTTGCCAGATTGTTCTGCAGACTACTTGCATCAGTTTACATTCTCACCAGCAGGACATAAGGGATGCTGGTTGGCCACATCCTCGCCAACCTTGGTATTGCTATACTTATGTTTAAAGTTTGCCCATTTGATGAGTGGGAGCTATGCTCATCAACTATGGTTTTAACCTGTATTCTCCTGATTGCTGGTGAGGAGAAAACATCTTTTCGTGAGTTTTATTGGCCATTTAGGATTCAACTTCTGTGAATTACCTGGCTTATTTTTCTGTTGGATTGTTTTTCTTTTTCTTATTGATTTGTAGTTCTTTCTATATTACAGTTAAAAATTTTTTGGTCAGTTATCTCTGTTAAAAATATTTTCTCCCAGTGTGAGGCTTGTTTTTCATTTTGTCTCATGGTGTTTTTTCATGAAAACACATTTTTAATTTTAGTGTCATATCTATCTATCTTTTATAAGTTGTGCTTGTTTTGGTGTATTGTCTTTTTTTAAATAATTTTTTATTCCAATTACAGTTGACATACAAAATTATACTAGTGTTAGGTGTACACCCCAGTGATTAGATATTATATAAGTAATCATCCCAATAAATCTCAGACCCACCTGACACCATATATAGTTATTAGAATATTAGTGACCATGTTTTCTATGTTATGCTTTATACCCCCATGACTGTTCAGTAATAGCCAATTTGTGCTGAAATCCCTTCAGCTTTTTCACCATCCTCCCAACTCTGCTCCAATCTGGCACCATGAAAATGTTAGTTCTCTATATCTAGGAGTGTGTTTCTGTTTTTCTTTTTAACAGAAATTTAGCCCTGGCTGGTGTAGCTCAGTGGATTGAGTGTGGGCCTGTGAACAAAAGGACTGAGGTTTGATTCCCAGTCAGGGCACATGCCTGGGTTGCAGGACAGTTCCCAGCAGGGGACGCATGAGAGGAAACCATACATTGATGTTTCTCTCCTTCTCTCCTTCCCTTCCCCTCTAAAGATAAATAAATACAATATTTTTTTAAAAAAAGAAATTTAAAAGTTTTTTTCCTCTACCAATTCTCAAACTCACCAAGAATACTAAAAACAAATAATTTATTTTATCAGCTCATCCCATTCTCTAGCTTGATATTTAAAAATGTCATAACCTATCATTTCCTTTACTGCCTTTAAGAAGAAAAGCTTTTATCTGTCAGATAATTTGATATTAAGGAAATAGCTTTACTCTCACCTTTTACTCAGGCATTCTCAGGAGTTCTAGCATTTTAATCAGAAACAAGTTCTGTCTTGCTTTGGAAATAAAGTGTGAATTGTTGAGCCTTCAATATGTAACAGTATATACAGGTCCCTAAATGTCACTTGGTAACCTGCAGATTTAAATCTTCCAGCTATACTTTGAATACCAAAGCACAATGTACCTTTTAAAGCATCTTTCTTTATAGCCTCAAAACTGAAGATGATACCAGGCTATAATGTGGGAACATGTGACAAAGTAATTTTCTGGGTAGAAACAACTTTGATTATGCTACAATGATATTATGGAAGTTTTATGAATTTGAAGATATAATTATAGTTTGTGTTATATACTTTAGATCTTATAGTATTGCTTCACTGAGCCAGGTTGTAATAACCCTTAGTGTTTTCTGTAAACAAAGGGAATATTTTCAGTGAAGTTGTTTTTTAATGAGAATAATTGTCATTGGATTTTACACTGTTGGTATTTCTGGCAAAGTAGCAATAGTACTGCAGCAGGTGGTCAGGGACCAACTAAATATTTAGCTGGTTGTAAAGTTGGTCCCAGGAATACCAACTTTATGACCCTAAAATTGATGCTCCCCAGTGATGTTCAAAGGACTCACCTTTATAGGAACTGGTCACTTCTTGGGTCCTGCCCTTCCTTCTTCCCTCCCTCCCTCCCATCTTTCCTTTTTTTTCTTTCTCTCTTCCCCTATTCTTTTTATTATTCTTTGTTAGAAGGAAAGATAGTAGATGAGAGAAAAGGATGGAGAGAGAACAAAGAAGACATAAAATACTATTTCTAGATGGTAAGTGTCAATAGAAAATTGAGGAGATCAGTGAAGGGAAGGCTTAAGGTAAAGGAGGGGCTTGGTCTGAGATTGAGAGCATGGGGGCCATAAATGTAGTCAGTAATAGAAAGAACGTCAGATCTGCGTACATGCAGCAGTGTGGCTTAGTGGAAAAGAATGATGCAGTAATGCAAACCAGCTCACAACCAGAGGTGGGTTCAGTCTCCACCTCCAATTGGCTGCCTGCCCTTGGATGAATTGGCTTGGGACTGCCTGTTACCTCATCATTAATCTACCTCCTGAAGATGATTGCAGTAAAGCACCTGGCGTGATGCCTAGTACATGAGAGAGATAAAATAAACTATCCTAATAATTACTGAAATTAATTCATATGTTGAGGGAGATTATAATGGGAGATGAGCAAAAATCACACTATCCAGGCAAATTCTAGGCAGAGCGGATGCTTGACCAAATCATTGAACTCGTGTGGGTCTGTGCTTCATATGTAACGTAGATTAGTCCTCTTTCAGCTCTAAATTCTGGAGTTTACCTCGTTTCCCACACACATGTTTTATCACACCTTCTCATCTATTGAAATAATGTCTTTTTGTCAACACTCACCAAATATCTTCTAAATCCTGAAGCCCACACTGTTTTGTTCTTCTTTGAATATCTATCAGACTTTCTGTACCCCTCAATCCACCACTTTATTATGTGCTAAAGTTTCTTCTAGTTGTTTGATATACATTTTTTATTCCAAGTTGGGGGACATCCAGGCTGTATCTATTTCTGCTCTTACTAATCTCACCAGGGCACATAGTAAGGGCCCAATAAATCTTTGAAGATAGGGTAGCATATTTCGAGACAGGATATCTACAGATGACATACTGGATATTCTCAATCTCATTAATTTAGTCTTAAGTTGGTCATGTTAAGCCATATATTTCATAGTGAGAAAAATAAGAATTATGTTAAATTAAGCTATCCACAAGTGTCAATATGGGTTCTTAAATCAATGAATTCTAGCTATTGTTAATGCAATTGAATAAGCTAGGAGAAAAGAAATGTATCAAGCTATCCTGCCTCTCAAAATTTTCTGGCCTTTAATAATTATTTGGAAATGTATATATGCATATATATACACACATATATGTATATATATGTCTGTGTGTGTATATATGTGTGTACATATATGTATTAGGTTGCTATGTCCAATACAACCAACAATAGAAAACCAACACTGTGGTGCTTACTTGGAGAAATTTTTTCTTTCTTTTTTTTTTTTTTTGACTCTTAAAATGTTTTATTGGCCAAAGTTTTTACCTGCGCAGGGGCGGACTCTCCCAAATGTGACCAGAGTCACTGTGCTCCGCAGAGCAACCAAATGAGAGCTGCGCCTGAGCTTACAGGCTATGGGTTTTTATAATAGAGCAAGCAAGCGTTTGCACAGAAGCAGGATGTGGCAGTTAGCTATTGGCTCAGGGGATTGGCGCCTCTATACCTTATTGGTTGTTTACAGACAAATACGGGCGGGAAGGCTTCCTGGGCTTACGCCTGGGATTTAAAATTTTCTATTTCCTCATATTGCTTGTTTTCCTCTACTTCTCAACCTTTCCACGGTCCTGACATTCCCTCCTTCTCTAGGACCATGAGTCAAACCCTTGACATGTCAGTCTGGGGCAGCCTGGTGTAGGGCTGGGACAATACCATAAGCTTCACTGTATCAATCCGGTCTCTAATAAAGTTGAGAAGCTTATTTATGATGACTGGTCCTATAGTGAGGAGCAATATTAGGAGTAGGAGGGAGCCAGCTATGGCTGAGATCAAGGTGGTTAACCACGGTGAGGACTGGAATAAAGATGCAAACTAATTTTTATTTTCAGTCATTTGCTCTCTTTCTTTAAGCCTTCTTGTGAGGGTTTTGATATTTTCTCTTATTACTTTTGAATGATTTGCATAAAAACAACATTCTTCCCCTAAAACTGCACACAACCCTGCCTGTTTTAGGAATAATAAATCTAGTCCTCTTCTATTTTGTAAGACTACTTCAGCTAGCGAGTCTACTTGACGCTCTAAATAAATGACTTGATCTTGGAGCAAGGATATTTTCTTCTACTAAAACTGTGGGGGCCTGCACTCTGGTGAAACCTCATGGAATCTCCTCCCTCTGGCAAAGTTTATAATCATATAAAGGACAATGGACG
>PVKU01000046.1:0-164449 GCA_004027475.1 Anoura caudifer
CATAGCACTGGTAGCCAACCTATCAGAAGCACAGTTCAAAGCTCTGGTGATTAGGAAGCTCACAGAATTGGTTGATTTTGGTCACAAATTAGAGGAACAAATGGAGGCTACAATAAGTGAAATGAAGAAAAATGCACAGGGAACCAATAGTGATGGGAGGAAAACTGGGACTCAAATCAATGGAGTGGACCAGAAGGAAAAAAGAAACAACCAAACAGAAAACAAGGAAGAAACAAGAATTCAAAAAAATGAGGAAAGGCTTAGGAACCGCCAGGACATCTTTAAATGTCCCAACATCTGAATTATACAGGTACCAGAAGGGGAAGAGGAAAAGCAACAAGTGGAAAACTTATTTGAACAAATAATAAAGGAGAACTTCCCCAATCTGGTAAAGGAAATAGACTACCAGGAAGTCCAGGAAGCTCAGAGAGTCCCAAAGAAGTTGGACCCAAGGAGGAACACACCAAGGCACATCATAATTACATTAGCCAAGATTAAAATGAAGGAGAGAATTCTAGAAGCAGCCAGGGATGAAGGCAGAATCACCTACAAAGGTGCTCCCATCAGACTATCAGCAGATTTCTCAAAAGAGACCTTACAGGCAAGAAGGGGCTGGAAAGAAGTATTTGAAGTCTTGAAAATCAAGAACCTACATCCAAAATTGCTGTATCCAGCAAAGCTGTCATTTAGAATGGAAGGGAAGATAAAGCACTTCTCAGAGAAGGCCAAGTTAAAGGAGTTCATCATCACCAAGCCTTTATTATATGAAATGTTAAAGGGACTTATCTAAGAAAAAGAAGATAAAAAATATGACAGTAAAAAGACAGCAAACTCACAGATATTAACAACCACACCTAAAACAAAAGCAAACTAAGCAAACAGCTAGACCAGGAGCAGGAACACAGAAATGGAGATCACATGGTGGGTTTGCAACAGAGGATGGGACGAGAGGGAGGCAGAAAAGGTACAGAGAATAAGTAGCATAGATGGTGGGTAGAAAATAGACAGCGGGAGGGCAAGAATAGTGTGGGAAAAGTAGAAGCTAAAGAACTTATGAAACATGGACATCAACTAAAGGGGTGAATGTGGGTGGGAGGGGGTGTGCAGGGTGGAGGGGAATGATGGGGGAGAAATGGGACAACTGTAATAGCATAATCAACAAAATATAGTTAAAAATAAAATAATAAAAAAGAAATGTATAATCTTAATAGCTTTATATCTATTTAACAAATTGAATAGTAGTTAAAAATGCCTTTTCCCCAAAAATATCAGGTTCAGATGATTTCCCTAGTCAACTCTACCAAACATTTAAGGCAGAAATATTTTTATTTTCTAAAAATATTTTATTTATTGATTTTTAGAGAGGGGGAAATGTTGGAACAAAGAGGGGGAGAGGAATATTGATGAGAGAGAGAACATTGATTTGTTGCCTCTTATAGGCCCTCCTACTGGGTATTTAACCAGCAACCCAGGCACATGCCCTGACTGGAATCAAACCAGTGACTTTTTGCTTCAAGGAATGACACCCAACTAACTGAGCCACACCGGTCAGGTTGAGGAAGAAATACTTTTATATACTTAAGCAATTTCCAACCTTTTTCACTTCATGGTACACATAAACTAATTAATAAAATTCTGTGGCACACCAAAAAATACATTTTTTACTGATCTCACAAAAAATATAGGTATAATTCTGATTCATTCCTATCAGATAGTTATTGTTATGTTGGCTTTTGTCATTTTTTTATTTGACAATTTAAGGGAAAGAGGTCATTATTCCTGACTAAATAGTCAGGTATTGCATGTTTTAAAAATACTCTCAGCTCACAAGTGTGCCATAGCACACTGGTTGAAAAGAGCTAATATAGTCTAGTCCAGAAAATAGGTAAAGAAGAAACATTTACCAACTAATTTTATGAGGTAGCATTAGATAAAGACATTATCAGAAAATTATAGGCCAATAACTCTCATGAAACATAAATGCAAAAAATAAAATCTTAGACAGTGTTGAATGAATGAAAAGGCAAGCCACTCACTGGGAGAAAATCTTAGAAAATTATATATGTGACAAAGAACTTGTAGCCAGAATATACAAAAAACTCTTAAAGCTCAACAATAAATAAACCCAATTTAAAAAGAGCAAAGGAGTAGAACAAAGACTTCATCAAAAGTATAAACATGAAAAATAAGCATATGTAAAGATATTCAGCTTTACTTGTAGTTAGGGAAATGCAAATTAAACAATAAGATATCATTACACGCCCATTGAAGTGGCTAAAAAAAAAAAAAAAAAAAAAAAACCAAAAAAAACCTGGCAATCCCAATTGCTAGCAAGGATATGAAGCAATAGGAACTCTTGGTCATTACTGATGGGAATCCAAATGGCACAACAAATTTGAAAGACAATTTGGCATTTTCTTATACAACTAAACATAGTTTTACCATATAATCTAGCAGCTCCACTCCTAAGAATTTTGTGTGGATTAGAAAACATCCACATAAAAACCTGTATTCAACTGTTTCTAGCCACTTAATCATAATCACAAAAAACTGGAATCAATTGAAGATGTCCTTCAATAGGTGAATGGATAAATGAATAAGGGGACATCTATACAATGGAATATTATACAGCAATTAAAACAAATGAGCTATCAATCTGCACAACAACAAAGATGAACCTTCAATACTTACTGTTAAGTCAAATAAGCCAGTCTGAGAAAGGTAGCGTGTTTATGATATTCTGGAAAATGCAAAAATGAAGAAACAAAATATTGTAGATGAGTAGTTGCTAGGGGCTTGGAGAGAGCTGAACAGGTGAAACTGAATGTTTTAGGAGGGTGAAACTATTCTCTATGAAACTGTAGTGGTGGATACATGAAACTATGCATTTGTAAATCCTAGAAACTTAACAGCACAAAAAGTGAAATTTAATCTACATTAAAAAAAAGGAACAACAACAGGACTTCTGGTCAAGATACAGGCATTAGATATACTTTGTCTCCTCACACAATCAAAAAGTAGGACAACAACAAATTTAAAAACAAAAAATAATTAGAACTGCCAGAAAATCGACCTATATGGAAGTCTGACAACTGAGGAGTTAAAGAAGAAACATTCATCCAGACTGGTAGGAGGGGTGGAGACAGGCAGCCAGGGTAGAGAGGACACACAGCAAGGCTGTGAGAACCAGGTAGTCCCATATTTGTGTGCAGATAAAGCAGGAGGAGCAATTAGGGACCAAGGCAGACCATGCAACCCAGGGTTCCAGTGTGGCAAAGTAAAGCCTCAAAACTTGTGACTGAAAAAACCTGTGAGGGTTGCAGCTGTAGGAGAAACTCCCAACCTCACAGGAGAGTTCATTGGGGACACCCATAGGGTCCTAGAATGTACATAAACCCACCTACCTGGGAATCAGCAGCAGAAGGGCCCAATTTGCTTGTGGGTAGCCGGGGAAGTGGCTAAAAGCCAGCTGAGAGCCAAGCAAGTGGTATTGTTCCTTCTTGGACCCCTCCCCCACACACAGTGCCACAACACAGTGCCCTGGCTAATACCTAAGGCTCCATCCCTTACTATGTAACATGTGTGCTGAGGCAACAACAACAACAATAACAACAACATAAAGGCCCAAATGAAAAAACAGCAAAGCACCAAAAATTGAACTAATCGATGAAGACATAGCTAAACTATCAGATGCACAGTTCAAAACACTGGTAATCAGGATGCTCACAGAAATGGTTGAATATGGTCACAAAATAGAGGAACAAGTGAAGGCTATACAAAGTGAAATAAAGGAAAATGTACAGGGAACCAATGGTGATGGGAAGGAAACCAGGACTCAAATCAATGATTTGGAACAGAAGGAAGAAATAAACATTCAACCGGAACAGAATGAAGAAACAAAAATTCAAAAAAATGAGAGGCTTAGGAACCTCTGGGACAACTTTAAACATTCCAACATCCAAATTATAGGGGTGACAGAAGGAGAAGAGGAAGAGCAAGAAATTGAAAACTTACTTGAAAAAATAATGGAGAACTTTCCCACTCTGGCAAAGGAAATAGACTTCCAGGAAGTCAAGGAAGCTCAGAGAATCCCAAAGAAATTGGACCTGAGGAGGTACAATGCAAGGCACATCATAATTACATTAAAGATAAGGAGAGAATCTTAAGAGCAGCAAGAGAAAAGGAGAGAGTTACCTACAAAGGAGTTCCCATAAGTCTATCCACTGATTTCTCAAAAGAGACCTTGCAGGCAAGAAGGGGCTGGGAAAAAAGTATTCAAAGTCATGAAAGACAAGGACCTACATCCAAGATTACTCTATCCAGCAAAGCTATCATTTAGAATGGAAGGGCAGATAAAGTGCTTCTCGGATAAGATCAAGTTAAAGGAGTTCATCATCACCAAGCCCTTATTATATGAAATGTTAAAGGGACTTATCTAAGAAAAAGAAGATGAAAAACATGTACAGTAAAATGACAGCAAACTCACAATTATTAACAACCACACCTAAAACAAAAACAAAAGCAAACTAAGCAAACAAGTAGAACAGGAACAGCACCACAGAAATGGAGATCACATGGTGGGTTGCCAGTAGGGAGGTGGAGGGGAGAGAATGCGGGAAAAGGTACAGGGAATAAGAAGCATAACTGGTAGGCAGAAAATAGACAGGGGGAGGTTAAGAATAGAATGGGAAATGGAGAAGACAAAGAACTTATATGCACGACCCATGGACATGTAGTACGGTGAGGGAATGCTGGTAGGAGAGTGGGTACAGGGCAGAGGGGAATAAAGGGGAGAAAAAAATAGAACTGTAATAGCATAATCAATAAAACATATTTTTTTTAAAGTACCATTAAGAGACTAAAGGACCCTTGAATGGAATACAGACTGTGACATCAGAATCTAGTCCTTTCTTTTACAAATGTATGACATCACCTCACTGAAAGAGTGGAGGTTGTTGAGGGGAGAAGGCATAGACCTAAATCGTGTAGAAATTACATAGAGAGTGTAAGATTTAAAATGTGGAACTCATATAAAACAGTATACTCTAGTTGATGAAGTCATTTCTCATAGGGGTATGTGTAAACAATTCTGAACCATTATACCTGTATGCTAGATTTGAACACATAATAAATGGAAGGCAGATGGTGGGAAGCGGCTTTCACAATGTTGTTGGAGTGCAACATAGCGGACAAATGAGGGGAGAAGCGTCAAATTACACGTGGTACTGGATGGGAATCAGAGACATTAGTGTGAACTCATGTTTAGCTTAATATAGATCTAGATTGGTACATGTATATATACATGGGTTAGTATAAAAACAAATACTCCCTAGCTCTGTCTGCTAGGAACAATGTCCGAAGGCCTAGAAACAATGATATCCCCGTAGCGATAGCTACACAGTACCCAGATTATTGTTTCTAATACCATTCCCCAATGACAGGAACCAGGGATCTCTGGAGAAATGATGGATACTAGGGCTGCAGCAGGGAATGTATAAGGTGACCAGAAAGTAAATGAGAAAAAGCTGTAATAAACAAAAATGGTGGGGATATGTGAAAGAGACACAGCAGCCAACACAAACAGCTTCCATGTTCAAAGGTGGAAAGTTTCAACAAAATAAGTAGTGTAATATTGGATTATACCCCAAAATATAAAGTAAATACCCATGAGTCCTTACTTACATAAATAAGTGATTGATTGAACAGGTAAATAGATTGGGAAGAATAGACAAATCTCCTGTACAAAAGAATTCCAAATAATTTATATAGATACTCCTCCCTGAAGAAGGTGGAGCCTAACTCTCCATCCCGTTTAAGGGTGGTCTTTTCATACTGGTTGCCTTCTAAAGCGTGTTGGAAATAGAGGAGAGAAGAGTACTCGACAGCAGGCAAATTGACAAATGCTACTTCAGTTTACGGGCAACATCTTCAGTGGTGAGTCATGCTGATGGCATACATCCTTGATGATACATGATGAGAACGACACTTTACCTCTGTAATATTCTTTCCAGAAATCCATAACCCCTCTCTGCCACCAGGCAAACCCAAATTGGAGGACATTCTATAAAATACATGACCAGTACTCCCCAAAACTCGAGGTTGACAAAAACAAGAGAAGTCTAAGAATGTCACAGTCTAGAGAAGCCTGAGACATAATGACTAAATGTAAAGCATCTTGGATAAAATCCTGGAAAACAAAAAGGACATTAGTTAAAAACTAAGAATGTGGGGGTAAAAGATAGCTTTTGGTAATAATGAAGTATCAATATTAGTTTATTAGTTGTAATAAATGTTCACAATAGGAAAAACTGGGTTCAGGCAAATTTTCCGTATATATAAAACTATTCTAAAACAAAAAGTTTATTAAATGTTTTAAAAATGTCTAGCAGTGAATTCTGGCAATCTTTAATATGCCTTCCAGGTGATTCTAATGCATGCTGAAGCTTGTGAACAATTGCTTTACTGTTTAATCAAAAGGAAACTTACGATTAGAAAAGCTTGTAATTTTAGTGCAAGGCATGGACCAAACAGCATCGTACACACAGATGGTTTCAGTGAATAAACGAATAAGTAATAGATATCTTCTTGCAGAACTCATAAAGAAAGTATATTGATTTGCATATAATTTATTTGTGAGGAGGGGTAAGAATAAAATGCCTTTGTGACTCAATTGTAGTATATTAAATAATTGCATCTCATCAATTCTGGCCTAAGTAAGGACTATTGAAGGCTTCACAGATTGCTGTCTATTAGGGTCTCCAAAGATAGCCAAATAACAGCATCTCGTTTTTCCACACAGTTCTGAATTAATTGAAAAATATGGTAAGGGTAGCTATGATAGATCGGAGCCAAAATACGATATAACAGATAAAGGCCTGCTATTGAATTTGACAAACCCCAAATTTGACAAACCTACCCTCTCATTCATCAAAGGATCTAGACCACTCTAGGCCCATGCCAACCCTCTTAAGGTACACCATGAGTACACTTGTGGAGAGGAGCCAAGACTGTCATACTGGAGCTCCTTCTTTCTGGAAGAACTACCAGGAGTAGAGAAGATGTGTTCTCTCCATCACTGAGAGCAAATAGGAGCACACCAGGCAAACTGATACATTTGTGATGCTTTTCCAACGGGAGAGGGGTATGTAGTCAAGTTTGAATTGTAAGTCCATTTTAGGCTTAGGGGATCTGACCCATGCAATAGATTCTATAGGTATATGGGGGAGTTTCCAGCAATTTCTCAATATATACCAAATTTAAGCAACATTTTGACAATGGTTGATACAGAGATCCAGGCCAATTTTTTTTTTGCCAATCTAGGGCTTTGTCTGTGAATGACGGTTACTCTGCCTTTAAATAGAAGCTTGACTAGACTGTTACTTTCCTGGAATTAGTAGAATTAGTAACTTTTATTTTTTTAGGTTATAAGGAAGGTGTTTTTCTCAGGCTCTGGCCTTCTTAAGAGGAGACTGGGCCTTAGTTTCTGAAAAGTGTACACCCTCAAGTTTTGTTTTTCTTTTCTTTCCTAAATTTTTTGTTATTTTTCAGTTACAGTTGTCCCCATTTTTCCCACATTAAGTTTTGTTTTTCTAAAGCTATTCAAACTTTACCTTTCCCAAAGACTCATGGGATGCTGCCTCACACCCTGTTTTTAACAGAACACATTGAACTCTGACCTCTATGCCTCGTCATGGCTCTTTGTCACCCATACAACTAAGTCTGAACTCCCCCAGCCCTGAATCAAATTTTTTTAAGGACCTTGGACCTCTGACTAGCCTAAATGTGTTATTTGTGTGGCTGTTGAGCCCATTTTAATCCTATATTTAACCAGAACTTCCACTGGACAGTTTTTAGTTCCTATCGAAGATGATTACAGGTGAGCTGTCCTCTAAATTAAAAGAAAACTGATAAGAAGGCCAAAAAACAAAAGGTTGTTGATACAGACTAGAAATTAGCTTAAACTCAAAGAAGGGTTGCATACTATTTCCACAAAATACACTTGCCCAAGTTCTTGAGTAGTGTCTAGGGTCACTGATCCCATTTTCCCTTTTACTGCTATGGGATGGATGTAATGGGATGCCCTAGGTGTTAAGACTACAAGTATGGGACTAGAGTGGGCATATTGTTACATTAGGGTCAGAGGCTGTTTATGGGATGTAAGATCCAGTTTGGCTCCAGAGGGGTTGAATAGGCTACCTCTCACAACATGGCCATTTCCTTGACCATGTAAAGCCACCTGTAATGTATGATCCATCATGATAACTTGTGAGATGAAAATTTAAAATAGCAATTAGTAAATGATTTTTATTGTGTATTTTAGATTTACGAGTTATGAGGAGAACACCTGGAAAAATTGTAACGAAAGAAGACATGGAGAAGATTGTAGAAATAATACTCACAGAGACAGAAACACTGAGACTTTTTAACCTACCAACAGTCTTTATTTCTGTAGAAGCTGAAGAAGCCGCGAAAGTAATGTATGTACGGTGCAACTGTCTACAGTACTTCTGTCATTTAAATGCTGAGACAGAGCTTCTTGTTCTTTTTTTCTGTCTTTGCAGATTACTGGATAAATACTCTGGTGCATGTGCCTGGCAAATTATATATGTTATGTATGTGTCTTGTGAAATTATAGTGTTTACTTTGTATGTACTTTTTTCTAGAGGAAGAACCCATAGCTTTACCATATTCTTTTAAAAGTGGGAGAACTACTACATTAAATCATGAAAGAAATAAAGGAAGCTTCCTAGTCTCAATATAGGTTTTAAGGATTTTTATGCATATATAAACTATTTTCAATTTAAAAAGAAAGGACTGACAATTTTATATTCAGAACTGAAAAAAGAAATATATGTTATAGGCAAATAATTGACTTTACTATATTAGACTAGATTTTCCATTTCTCTTTATTCATGAATAGAAACAGATTCCTAGTTTTTGCCCCACATAGTTTGAACCACTGTTGTTAGGTGCACACTCATTAAGGATTGTTGTCTTCGAAGAATTGCCCCCTTTATCACTACGTGACGTCACTCTTTATCTCTGATGACTTTCCCTGCTCTGAAGTCTACTATGTTTGCATTGACATAGTTACTATAAATTAATTATTAACACACTTATTCACATTATTTACCTTCAAATATAATTTGAATATGGTGTGTAGTACTAAAAATCCACTAAAATAATATTTTGGGCATTATTCTTACCCAAATTAAAAATATTATAGAATTGTTGGCACTATGAAATATAAGCACATAAAGGACAACTACTAGGACCAAATGACTTTGTTACTAGGGATAAAGAAAGTCATTTCATTCTGATAGGAAGGTATAATAATTCTAAACTTAAATTTTCCTCATAAAATAATCTCCAAATATACGAAGCAAAAATTGGAAACTTGACAAGTATCCCATTAAAGTAAAATATTTAAACATATGTCTCTTATTTATTGATAGGTCAACCAGATAAAATTAGTAGAGATATAGAAAATTTGAACCAAAAATGTAATTTGCTGGTTGTACATAGAACTTTACACACCACAATTAGAGAACACACACTCTTTCAGGCACACATGGAACATTTACAAAAATCATCCATGTACAAAGCCATGAAAAAGTTTAAAAAATTTCAAAGAAGTGATATTATACAAAATAAATTCTCTAACCATGGTGGAATGAAGATAAAAATCAGTAACATGAATCTTAACTAAATGATAGACACATTCACATACACATTTGGAAGTTAACAAGTACATTTTCTAAATTCTTCATGAATCAAAAGACAAGTCATGGAAGAAATTTAAGAAATACTCAGAACTAAACAATTATGAAAATAATACTTATAGGATGATACAAAATTAAGTAGTGCTTTGAGGGAAATTTATAGCTTAAACTGTTTATATCAAAGTTCACAAAATCTATGTGGAGATAGCTAGCACATTGTTGGTGGGCACTGAAGGTAGTAGTGGGGTTGAGAGGTACAGCATCGAAAATCCCTTTGTTGATAGTTTAATGCAGTCTCTTCCTGAGGAGTTTTATGATCTCTCACTTTGGGTGCATTAGGAAGGTAATTTTAAGAAAATATATAATATAAAGAGATGGTATGTGTGGTAATAATTAATTTTTATTAATGAGTTGAATATCCTTTCTTTTTTATAGCCAGAGAAACAAAGATTATGAGAACCTTTGTAGAAATAGATTAGGTAATGACGTATATGTTGAAAGAATGATGCAGACTATTAACGGAGCACCAAAAAATAAAGATGTCCAATGTGACAAAATTATAAAAGAAGACAAAGGTAATCTATGTTTTATTCTGCTCAATAAACTATCAGGTTTTAATAGGCATTCTTTCAGTCTGTCGATTAACAAGTAAATGTTAAAATATATAAGGCAAAAATAGAAATAATTTGTCCAAATCACAACAGTAACTGGGTACTGTGATATACAACTTTGAGAATTTGACCAATAAGTTAACAAGTAATAAATATAGATATAGAAGATTTGAATAACACAATTATCACTGTTGATTTTTATATAAGCTATATCATATAACTTTGTACTCTTCAAATGTTTATGAAACTTTACAGAAACTAATTGCTTCTGTTACAAAAATAGCAACTACAACAATGGTTATACCATTTAAAATGTGCCAAACACTCAAACACCACATACAAATGTGTTATACCCTCTTCAGTGAATGGTATGTATGTCACAATAAAACTTTTATTAAAATAATAAAAGACAGCTTACACTAAGGAATTTGAATACAGATCAAGTAAGTGTTAAGGTTTTACAGATGTCTTCCTTCACTGATTTTGGATGAAAGTGAAAGAGATGTAGAAGTCAGAGATGGAAATCAAAATATTTACTAATAAAGTTAATAAAAAAATACAGCTTTAAATCTGAAGCTAAGTGGACTTGCTTCAAGGAATACTTACCCTCAGAATGGGATTTACTGACAGTAACTGGCACAACCAGACCTCTGTAGAGGTGGGAACAGACCAGAATGCACACTTTCTGCAGGCGAGCGGACCTAACCAAAGATTCCCAAAGTGACTGAACTACAGTTCCTTCTACTCTCTTCTATAGAATTAGTCATATCTCTTTCCTTGGTAACAAGTGAATGAGACATAGGCCAGAAGTGTTAATTTAGCTGAAGTTTCTTCTGTACAGGTTCATAAAAAGTGAGGAAAAATTTTCCCACCTGACAGTATATATATAGTAATTTATGATAAAAGTGGCATTATAGAGAAATAGATATATAACAAATGTATTAGTGTTTCTGGCTAAGTTGTGAAAATATAGTTAAATCTTACAGCTTTGTAGGTTTCATAAAGCCACTTTGTCTTCTAAATATATTATACTCCAATAAAAAGTTTTAAATAAAAGTTTATGTGACATGATCTTGTTTTATTAAAACATATGCATATTTGATGACATACAAATACATTTGTGTGTGAATCTGGAAGGACATATACCAGAATGTTAGCAGTTATTATCTCTGGGTGATAGACATACAAGTCACATTTACCTTCCTTTTTTTTTTACAGTAACCATATCTTTTTACTCAGCTAAAAAGTAAAATTATTTTTCTGTAAATGTGATATAGCCAATTGCTATTCTTTTACAATCTGAATTAAACTGCTAATAAGAAACAATGTTTTTATTGTTGTAAAAACTATTTAGATATATCTGAGTCTCAAAAGTGCTTAAAACACAGGTATAGATAGGAATACTTTTTCTGATACTAGTTAACATAGCTTTCTTTAATAGTGTCTAACCCTATAAAATCGGAAGTTTATAATCACTTATTATTTATTATTCCATCTTGTAGATGATATGGTATATGGTTTGAAATTTTTCTATTTCTTAGATTAATTTACTCAAATGAACAAATGTAAATTACCAATGTTATTATTTTCAAAGAAACAACTATAAATCACTGTAATACTTTAAATATCTTTTTATGGCACACATATTTGTTTATGTAGCAATTATTTTATTAATAGCTACGTAACAATATATATCTACATGCACAATCTAATGAACTTTCAGTAAAAGGAAGAAAAAAAGTTAGGTAATTCAATATTCAAAGATAACTTCTTTCTATGGTCTTTTGCTATATGGACATAGAAATTATACCCTTTTCAATTTAGCAAAATATACTGAGTATTTATTCTGTGTATGATTTTGCTAGATGCTGTTAAAATAAGTTCAAAAGATAGAAATGTTGTTACAAAATGTGAGTTAACACTCCTACTAATTGAAAACATTGTTAAACATCAGAGATCCTTCATTTTACATTATGAGAATGAAGCTTCTAACAATGAAGTAGTTGCATATATCAGATCCAGATCCTGTTTTTATTTTCAGGGGAAATTCTTTATTAAATCACTGTACTTTAATTGGAAGTTTAGTAAGTTTAGCATGTAAAAATATATTGTTATATGGTCACTGATAAAGTAATTGCTACATAAGCCTTTCATTTTTATATTAGAAATGAAGGGTTGGGAGCAATTTTTTTGGAGGCATTGTAATATTTGCTCATTTGAATAAATAAGATAAACAAAAAATTTTAGATAGAAGTTAAAAGCTATACTACTTTCCCAGTTTTTTGAGATCAGAGTCTGTCATTTTCCCAATAGGTACAATCTTTCCACATAAGTATATAGGACTTTTTTTTGATAAAATGGAATTGGATGATTATAAATAAAAAGTTCTGTAGAATATAACATGTTGTTATATGTTAACCAGAGTAAAGACACTTTAAAATCTTGTTATAACATGATTGTCTGGGCCCGTGTCAATGCAGTCTGTACCAACTGACAGCCTCATGAGGTTGTGCTTCGCCAGGTTGGAGTAAGCGGGGAGGTGTGAGGGTCAGAGAGGATGTGGAGGGTAATTTGGAGCTATCACTGAGACACTGAAGTATTTGTAGCTGCTAAAATTGTGAAGGGTAAGGTTCTCTTAAGGTGTCTTAATAATTTATTTCTTTTTTGTTTTTATCTACTTCCTGCCATTGTGGTTAAACAGCAGTACTTTTTCTAGACAGTAGATATTCTTATCTTAGGTTTGCTATGACAACTTATAAGCTACAAATTAGAATTTGGTTTATAGTAATTTTTACCTTTCTGTCTCTTAGGCATAATGTCTACTGCTTGGGATTTGTATGATTCTTATAATGCTTTGGAGCTTTCATCTGTACCAGTAAAACATTCTATAATTGATTTTAGTACTAAAGCAAGCGTACCTCCTAAAGACCAAGACCAAAGAGGGCCAGGGAGTACTGTAGAAAAAAGTAAGTGTTCAGTTTTTTGAATGATGGTTTTGCACGGCATTTTCTTGTTTTTTCCCTTGGTGCCACTGTTACAGATGTTTCCCATTGCCCCCTGTTCCTGCTTTGTTGTCTGTGTACGTAGGCTGCGCTTATGTTCATATGCATTCCTTGGCTAATCTCTTCCAGTCCCTCCCACTCCCTCCCCTCCGGGTGAAGTCGATTATCCCTTTATCAGATGTCACTGGTGAATATGTTCTCTCCTATGATGGGTTCCCTTTCATTTTGTTGATGGTTTATTTTGTGGTGAAAAAGCTTTTTAGTCATGAAACCATAAAAATCCTAGAAGAAAACATAGGCAGTAAAATCTTAGACATCTTGAATAGCTATATTTTTTTGCTGATATATCTGCTTAGGGAAGAGAGACAAAGGAAAAATGACATTTTCAATATATTATTTTTTTAAGCAGTTACAATATTTTCTTTCTGGTGGACAATGAAAAGTATTTTTTGTGTCTATATTCATAAGGGATAATGGTCTGTATCTTTTGTACCTTCTTTGTCTGGTTTTTGGAAAACACACTATGAATTCTCTTTTTAAAAATGTTTAAAAATGTTTACTTTATTGCCTAGGATATAGTCTATCATGGTATATGTTCCCAGTACGCTTGAAAAGAATATGTATTTGACTTTCATTGGATGTCAAGATGTTTTGGTTGGTGTTGTTGAGTTCTTTTGTATCCTTGCTGTCTAGTTATTCTATCAAATCTTGGATTTGTCTCTTTCTTCTTTCAGTTCTATCTGTTTTTGCTTTATATAGTTTACAGCCTTATTTTTTTTACTGTATAACCATTTAGGATTACTATGTCTCTTGGTGCAACTATTACATAAAGCTGCTACATGACTGTGGTAATTTTTTTTTTTACTCTGAAGCCAGATTTATCTGCTTTTTATGTAGCCACTCCTGTTTATCTTTCATTGCTTGCCTAAGATATCTTTTTTTCACCTTTTTACTTTAAACTTACATATATTGTATATTTCAGATAGGCTTCTTATGGACATTACGTATTTGGGTCATAATTTTAATCTATGTCAGTTTCTGACTTTAATTGGTATATTTAGAACATTTGTATTTAACGTAACTATGGATTCAGTAAGGCTCAAGTCTGCCAATATTTGTTTTCTATTTGTTCAATCTGGTTTTGTTTCTCTCTTTTTCCCCATCATTCATGTTGGTAGTTCAAACATTTTATTTTACAATTCCACTTTAATTTATTTATTTATAATGTTTTTGAGTTTTGTCTAGCTTTTTCAGTGTTGCTTTAGATATGGCATTATACATACATAGCATCAAAATCCACTGGTTTTGACATTTTGCTCGTTAAAGTATAGAAATCTTACCTGCCTTTGTATCCTTTTACTCTTCCCTATTTATATGTTTCCCCTAAATATCTAGTAGAAATATTTTTACATTTAGAGCTACATCAGGCAGCAGTTGACAGTATCAACCATCAAACATAGTTAAGAAACCTCAAGAGGAGGGAGTGTATTGTATTTATCCACATTTACTTACTGTTCTGTTTTCTCTTTGATGTTTCAGTATTCCTTCTTTTATCATTTCCTTTCTGTTCGTAGAACTTCCCTTAGCCATTCTTAGGGAAGATCTACTGGCAGCAAATTCTCTTAGTATTCCTTTATCTGGTAATACTTTTACTTTCCCTTTCATCTCGTAGAATGCTTTCGGAGGGTATAAAAGTCTGGGTTGAACAGTTCTTTTCTTTCAACACTCAAATAATTTGTGTTACTTCTTTCTGGCTTCCTTGAGTTCTGGGTGAGAAATCTGCTGTTTTTCAGTGTAGTCCCCCTTTATATAAGGTGTCATTTCTTTCTCACTGCTTCCTTGATTTTTTTGTTTTTGTTTTCACTTTTCAGAACTTTGAGTATAATGTATCTTAGTGTGATTTCTTTGTGTTTATCCTCTTTTCAGTTTACTTAGTTTCTTGAATCTGTATTGGCAAATTCATTCTTCTTTACCAAATTTTGGAAATTTTTAGCTATTATTTCTTCACATACTTTTCAGTCCCTTCCTCTTTCTTCTCTCCTTCTGGCATGCCAATGATCTGAATGTTATTTTGTTTGTTTGTTTGTTTCTCTGAGGTTCTGTTTATTTTTTTTCAGACTCTTTTTCTTTCTGTTTTTCAGTTAGATAATATCTCTTGTTTTCTCCTTAAACTCACTGACTTTATTCTGCTGTCAAACCACCTGCTTAATTTTAAAATTTAAGTCATTGTCTTTTTCAATTCTAAAATTTTCATTTGGTTCCTTTGTTGATTTACTAAGACTGTTTATTTCCTTTATGATATTTTCTGTTATTTCATTTGTTTCAAGTGTGCACATAAATATATGTTAAAACATTGTTGTGATGGCTGCTTGAAACTGTCAGATAATTTAAACATCTGTCACCTTAATATTGTTGTCTATTGATTGTCCTTTTTTAAAATTTCAGCTGAGATTTTTCTTGGTTCTTGGTATGATGAATGATGTTTAATTGAAACCTGGAAATTTGGGGCATTAGGTTATGAAAGTCAGGATCTTCTTTAAATAAACTTTTCCTTAGCAGGCTGTGTTTGACACTGTTTTGACAAGGGAAAGAGGAGTTCACTGCTTCATTGCTGTCAGGTGAGGTCGAAGTCCATGTTTTCTACTTGGCCTCCAATGACATTAAGGGATGGGGTCTTTTTATTACTGCTGGGTGGAAGTGGGTGGGGATCTCTGGCTTCCATTGATAGCTCCATGATTGGGAGGGTTAGGGAGTCTCATTACTGTTCCACGAGAGGCCTCAGTTGACACCAGTGATGTAAGTTCTTATTTACCAGACTAACTCTGACTATTCTAGTTAGGAGGAGGGTCACCTTGTTACTTCCAGGTGGGTGTGAAATTCCATGTTTCCCAACTGGTCATTATGTTTGATAGGCATGAAGGTCCTAGGTCCCCACTGAGCCTTCCTTCACATGATACCCACTGTGAGACTGGGACTTTGTGATACCTTATTATAGCCTGACACAGGGGGAGGTCTAGGATCCTCACTTGGCCTTTATGGCATGGGTATTTTTCCTGTGGTGTTTGTCTGGAGCGGAGTGGTTAAACATAAAAGTTTTCTTTCTTGCAAGGTTTCTTCCTGGTCCTTTGGCTGGAAATAGGAGGCTTCTTTTTAGACTTTTCTTTGTCTGCATCTATTTGTGTTCCCACGTTGCTGTCTTCTTCAGCTCCGTTTTTGGCATATATGTGGCAGTAAGAAAACCCAGAGAATTCACAACTGTCATTCCTTGGGCCCTGAGGACTCTAGTTGCTTTGTCTTCTTCCAAAGACTTTTAAAGCTTTCTTATGTTGTGTGTGTGTGTGTGTGTGTGTGTGTGTGTGTGTATCTTTCTTATGTCAGTCATATATACATATATTCCAGGGTTTTCAGTTGTGTTTAGGAGGGGAAACAGGCAAAAATGTGTGTATGCCATCTTCATGGATGCAGGACTGCCCTTTATTTGGTTTTTAAAGTAAGAGTGTGCTAAGTCATGTGGTACACATCCCAATTCCTGGAAGCTGTAAATATATTACCTCACACGGCAAAAAAGACTTTCCAGATGTGATCGAATAAAGATCTTCAAAGGAGGAGATTATCTCGCATTATCTGCATGGGGCCCGTCTAATCACATGTGTACTTAAATTCGGAGGACCTATCACAGCTGTGATCAGAGAGAGGCAATGCTGCTGACTTTGAGGATGGGGGAAGGGTGCGGGTAGCCTGGAAGCTGGAGAAGGCAAGGAAATGTACTCTCCTCTAGAGCCTCTGGAAAGGAACATAACCCTGTTGACTTCCTGGTTTTAGCCTAGTGAGACCTGCATCCAGACCTCTAACCTACAGTACTCTAAGTTAGTAAATTTGCATGTTTTTAATCCACTGTTTTTGATAATTTATTATAGCATTAATAAAAAATTAATGCAGTTGTATAATATTCCTATAAAGCAATAATCAGATCAGACCTTCATCTGAAAACTCATTATCTTATTTTAATTGGAATGAAAATGTATAGAGATTAAAATTATCTTTTGAAAGACAGTGCATTTTTGAGTGGTTGGTAATTTCAAAATGAGATGATAAATGTATATCTTGCTTGGTATATAAAAGATATTCAATAAATGCCTATCAAAGTTGTTGAGGACTAGAAGAAACAAATAGTAATGAGAAAATGTCATTTTTAAAGTATTTAGAATGCATGAATTATCTAATATTATTTGTATTATTTTATCATTATTGTGTTTGTATTTTGTAGATAGTGAAGCTAGTTCTATAATGGAAATAGAAAATGTAATTCTGGCTAAAATGCATGATGATCAAGAAGACCACTCGGATGCAATATTAAAATCTGAAAAGTTTCATCAGGACTTATTTTTCATGGAACGAGTTCTAATGGAAAATATATTTCAGCCCAAACTTGCAGCTTATCGGCAGCTTCCTATTTTAAAAGGTATTTAAAGAAATAATCACGTTTAAACAAACTCTAATTTTAAAAATTAAATGGTATTATTATTTCTAAGTGTAATCAACTGGGTTATCCCTTATGAGAATCTGTGTTCATGTAGCTCTCAGCGCTGTACCTGTGAGTAACAGCAGAGTCCAGACTAGAGAGCCCGCAGCAAGTCGTGGTCCCTTAGGTTCAAAACTGCATGAGCATCTCTGCCTCCCTTGCCCCTGCATTAAATATTCTCTCATATCCAGCCTTCCTTTTCAACTGCCACTGATACTTCCCAGGTTCTGGTTTTCATTACCTCTCCTTAATTTTATTGCAGGATCATTCTTCCTGTTCTCATTGCTACAAATCTCATCGCATGTGTGCTCAGAATATTTTGAAGGATTTTAGAGATTATCTAATGCAACTTCCCAATATTTGAGTGAAGAAAATAAAGGCCATAGAAACTTTCTAAGGTTATATAGTCTATTGCAAAGCTTGGAGAAGGGATCCCTTTGGCAGTGTAGCGCCTGCTACTATACTGCCAAAAAAAATGTGTACTGTTAATATTTCTCCCGTAGGGACTAGAGCCTCTTACTAGAATTTCAGGGATTACGTGACGCTGCCTCTGAACTGACACTAACTCCCAAAGACACAAAACGTCACTGTGGTCCACGAGTCAGAGCGTAAGGGACATCCAGAGGTCAGGTGATCAGTGGAGCTTCAGCTCAGGCTCATCTCACAGTGGGTCCATTGGGTCATTGAACCCATCCTGTGGTTATTTGCCCTGTTCCAGAATGTGTGCTTGGAAGAGAAATTTTCAGCCAGTGGCAAAATCTCCACATATGATTGTTGACCTGTAGAGTGAGGGCTATTACGGTAGGAAATGGCTAAGTGAAAGCCACCAGAGCTGCCTCTACCCATGAAAATAGAAAACCAGAGCAATACCACATTTCTGAAGGGATTTTGGAGATTAATGCCACCATCAAGGACATGAAAGATTCAGGAGTATGGATTCCTACCACCACATCTCCCATTGGACTCCTCTACCTGGCTTCTGTAGAAAACACATGAGTCTTGGAGAATAACAGTGGGGTTATTACTGCAAATTTAGTGAGATGGTGACTCCAATTGCAGCTGCTGTTCCAGATGAGGTTTCCTTGCCTAAGCAAATTAACATTCCTTAGTAGCTGGTGTGTAGTTATTGATACAATGAACACTTTTTTTCCCCAATACCTGTTGGCAAAAACCACCAGAAGTATTTGCTTTTGGCTTGCCAGGCCAGCAGTACACCTTTACTGTCTTATGAAGGAGTGTATCAGTTCTTCAGCTTTACATCATGATTTAGTCTGCAGGGAACTTTCCCTTCAACAAGATGTCACACTGGTCCGTTATACTGATGGCAGCATGCTGACTGGACCTAGTGAACAAGAGCTAGACTTACTGGTAATACATTTGCATGTCTGTGTGAGAACTAAATCTTACAAAATTTCAGGGGCCTTTCACCTCAGTTAAACTGCCAGTGGTGTGGAGTATGTCGAGAGATACTTTCATCCAGCTCCTCTTACAGTCAGAAAAGAGACATGATACCTAATGGACCTCTTTGCATTTTGGAGGCAACATATTCCCCCTTTGAATGTGCCACTCTGGCCCATTGGTTGAGTGGCCCGAAAAGCTGCTAGCTTTGAGGGGGCCCCAGAACAACAGAAGATTCCGCAACAGGGCAGGCAGCCATTCACGGTTCCCTGTCACCATGTGAGCCAGCAGATCCAGCGGTACTTGTAGTGTCAGTGATAGATGGAGATGCTGTTGGGAGCCTTTGGCAGGCTCCCACAGGTATAGGGGACAATAATCTTTTTATTTGATCTAATTTTAGAGCCAGAACCTGAAGAGCCTGAAGACTTTTCAGAAAGTGAAAAAATTGAAGAGCTAGAAGAAGAGTTTAAGAAGGAGGACGAAGAAATAGAAATAGATGAAGAACAATCAATAATACCAGCCAATTTGGAACGACTGTGGTCCTTTTCCTGTGACTTAACCAAAGGCCTTAATGTGAGCAGCCTTGCCTGGAATAAAACAAATCCAGTAAGTTATTGAAACTTTTAATAATTTAATCTCCAGCATTTAAGGGCCAGCGTCAAGTCCTTGAACCCCTAGTTTTAGAATGCCTCTAAAGCAAGTTTATGTTTCACAGAGGGGGAAATGCAAATAGTTACGAAAATGTTTTTCTCTTTTAATATGAAAACATTGCCATTATTATTTTAGGAGATTTACTTGGGACATGACATTCTCTGAACCTGTATCAGATACTGAGAAATGAACTATAATGTAGTATATAATTGATTTATTTTAATGTTTACCAAACTCATGTATCCCCATTCGTATTCTCCTTAAATTAATTATATTCAGAAGTATATTCTTCATCCAGTAACAGTGAAAATGTGCAAAATATTTTTGAGATTCCTTAAAATGCTATCACTATTAATAATAGCAGGTACTTACATAGTACTTACTATGTACCAGGCATATTATAAGCATTTTACTTGTATTCACACAAAAACTCTGTGAGTTAGGTATTAATTTCCCCATTATGTTGATGAGAAAATTGAAGCACAGAAAGGATAAACAACTTGCCTAAAGTTATGCAACGTAAGTGAAGTAGCCACCGTTCAAAGCCACACTTCTGCCTCCAGGTCTCTTGCTCTTAACTACTATACTGCTAAAAATCATCTTTAGACAAATTAGGTGAATCATCGAGCTGGGGAGTGGCATGTTTGCTTGTAAAAAAGAGATGATTATAGAGTACTGAGACTTATTTTCCCCTGGGGTATGTAAACTGCTTCTGAAGACATGATTTTCAACTAGTTATTCCAAAATTCTTTTCTGCAATGGCAGTACCTTTGGAATAAATATTTAGTGTATTTTAAAGTGATCAAAACTATATGTTTAACTTATATGTTTAAATTGTATTATGTATAAAAATTAGCCTTATTATCTTATATTTACATCTTTTAAAATATTATGTGAAAATATGACAGTTGTTATGGTTATCAAAAATAGAATGTCTATAATCATTTTTGTTGAAACCTAAATAGCATATAATTTAAGTTATGTATATTATTTTTAATGAAATAAAATGCTTTTAGTATGGATTTGTCTTCATAAAACTATACTTGATGGGGGGAATGAGGACAACTGTGACTGAATAGCAACAAAAAAAGGGAAACTATGCTTGAGAACATCTTGTAGATCATTTATATGCATCTTTATACATTTACAATATTAGTATGTGACACTCTCTTATATTAAATATATTTTTCTGGTTTTCAGGACCTTTTGGCTGTTGGCTATGGTCATTTTGGATTTAAAGAACAAAAAAAAGGATTGGCTTGCTGCTGGTCAATAAAGAATCCCATGGTAACCCAAACAGGAATAAGACCCATTTATATTTAATTAGATGATGATACAATTATCATAAAATAGATAGTTGTATGTGATAATTAAACAAAGTCAAGACAATTTTTCAAGCAAGACTTTTTTGGTTTAAATACATAACAATTAAAATTTATTCTTGTTGATATAAGATAAATTCATTTCTATATATTTATAAATTCATTTAATAAATATTTTTTGAGCATCTACTGTATGCTGTTAGATCTGATGATCTGAAGTTGAAGCATTATTTTTTTAATCACTGCTAACTACAAAGAGTGAATTTGCAAATGAAAATCCTTTGAAAATTATGTTTCATTTAATACTGGATTGTTTCTTAATATATGAATAACTCCTTGTCACCTTGTAAGATAGATTTCTGCTATTTTCAAGTGATATAAAAATAGATTACTCTGACCATCTTATTGCCATAAATTTTTCAAAAAGAATAAATAAAAATCAGTCTTTTTTTTTTTTTTTGCTAAACAGCCCTTGTCAATTTGTTAGCTTATCAGTTTATATCTATTTTTAACTCAGAACAGAAATGTAAGGAGAAAAACTTAGAAAAGGATCAGAAGACCATATAAAAATAGAGTTTTTATAAATATTCCAAGTCCGTTAGGAAGATGAGTTTCTATAGCGTGAAAGAAAGGAAGAAGCAGTTTTAAACATGTGGGAGGATTGCTGTAAGATTCATCACCAGTAGGTTGTCTTCTTTCCCATGCAGGGTGTTAAAAACAAGAAAGCATTTAGATCGGACATTAAAACAAAACAGTAAAGCTTTTGATAGGGTCGAAGAGAGTACCTGAGAGAGTTTTGGAGCTTCTTCTATTACTTAGAAATTATCAGATAATCCGAATGTCTGAAACAGATACTCAAAGATGGGACTATATGCTAGATAATCTCTTTGGAGTTCGTTATTTGTTTCTTTAAGAAGCTAGACCTGTGATGATCATACAAATCCCATTGAAAGATTGCCAAAATACGATAAGTATTATAAAAGCCATCCTGTATTTCTTAGAATTACTGAGCTCTGAGGATTCATCAAAGGAGAGGAATGGAGGTTTTTTCACCTCTATACTGGAAGTTAGGAAGGGAAGAGTAACCAAATGTAGACTCTTAAATCCCCACTGCCACCAGGCTATATATTTCAGCCATCATCATGCCCCACCTGCTGTGGCCTGACAAACCAAGTTTGAAATGTAATGTAATACTTTTTTTGTCTAGTGGCCAGAACGTATTTATCAGAGTCCGTATGGAGTCACTGCTGTGGATTTTTCGATCGGAGCACCTAATCTTCTCGCAGTTGGCTACCACAATGGCACCATTGCGATTTACAATGTGCAGAGCAGCAGTAACGTTCCAGTCCTGGACAGCAGGTGAGCGTGCCGGGGTTAGATGAATGTGTAGTAAAGACTCGTCTAGGGAGAAGGGAAAAACTACTCTAATGTTATTTGGCTTTGAGTGAATGTATGTGTTGTTATTGGGAGTGATGCCGTTATTTTCCTAACATCTAATAATTCCTCATACTGCCTCTCCAGCTGAATGCTTTGTCCTAATATCTCCCACCTCCTTTTTCTCTACCCACCTCACCAACAGACTTCCTCTGGCTTCACAGTTTATATTTACTCTTTTTAAAAAAATATTTTTTCTCAGCTTTATTGAGGTTTAAGTAGAAAAATTGCATATATTTAGGTTGCACAATGTGATTTTTAAAGGTATACAATGTGATGATTGAATATATGTATACATTGTGAAGTCATGACCACAATCAAATTAACTAACACATCCACCACCTCACATAGTCACTGTGTGTGTGTGTGATGAGATCACTTATGGTCCACTCTCTGTGCAAACTTCAAGTATATGGTACAGTATTGTTAAGTATAATCACCATATCACCATGGCTGTCCATTAGATCTCCAGCACTTACTCATCTTATAACTGAAAGTTTGTACTCTTGACTCCTGTGGTGTCACCCCCTGAGGGAAACATGCCCATTTCCTTCCTTTGTGCATCCTATACACACCTTTATCACAGCACATATATCACCTACAAAAATCATTTACATATATATCATCTTACAGAGGGGCCTGTAAACCCTTTGAGGGCAAGGATTAAGTCTTACTTTTTGCATACTCAGTACATTTGTCACGTGGTATTAGGTAGGTAGCAGAATGACAGTAAGTGTTTAAGAATGAAGGAATGAAATAAATGTAAACACACAATGCAATATACAGATGATGTATTATAGAACTGTACATTTGAAACATATGTAATTTTATTAACCAATGTCACCTCCATAAATTTGATATTTAAAAAGAGATATAGAATTTTTAAAAGAAAAAAAATGAATCATACTGAGAAAATAAAAAAGTTAAAGGGGAAAGGTACTGAATATGTTAGGTTTTGTAATAAACCAAATATCCATGGGGCAATAAAGAGATCGAATATTTGTGTTAGTGTTTGAGTAAACTTGGCTGAACCTCAATGGAAATAAGCATTAAAGAAGGGGTTCCTAAGCTTAACTTTGAAATTATTTGCATAGTTTTGTAAGTGCTGGCCTCTGCTTCTTTCCAAGAAGAGCATCAAAGTTTTACCAAATAATCAGAGATATCTATGATTTTGAAAAGATTCAGAATTATTATTTTGGAGATTTTGCATAAAAATAATTAAGGGATTCATTAGTAGGAACAGAGTGACCCATTAGTCTGATAGAAAACAGTCAATAATCTGACAAATGATTGTAAAATTCACTGAGAAGTGAATAAAATTAAAACAACTTACCCATTGAAGCTATGAAAAAGGTAAAGATCCTTATATATATTCAGTATGTGTAAAATAAACTAAATTTAGACAACCCGGAAAAAATAAAAGGAATAGAGTAAATGAAATAGGTTTTGAGACGAAATGACTTGCTTTTGTACTTGTTATGACAGCCAATATAATTAAAGGCAGTAAAAAAGTTTTTTTAAGAAATGAGAAAAACAACAGTGAACCTTAAGTCTCAAAGTTATTATTTTTTCTGTTTTTCAGAAAATTTAAAGTAAAAGTCTAGTTTTGAACAATGAAGGCATCATTCTATGAGTAGGTCGTGGTGTTCTCCAGAGCTATCCTTATCACTTATACTGCAAGTTTTTTAAAAAGTATTGTAACAATCCTACATTTAGTACTTTTCCCTGTTTCAGTGAGTCCCCTCAGAAACATCTGGGGCCTGTGTGGCAACTACAGTGGATAGAACAGGACCGAGGGACGACAGGCGATGACAAGAGAGAGATACTAGTTTCTATATCCGCAGACGGGAGAGTCTCCAAATGGGTTATCCGGAAAGGACTGGACTGCCATGGTAAAAAGTGCATGAAAGATGCATGCGTCGCAAGTGTTCTTTCTCTTGTTATGCGCTGAATTAAAAATTCCTAGTAAACCACGTGTAAGAAGTGGCAAATTTTGGTTTTGCTAAATAAGAAAAGAAAAGAAAACTGGGCTTGGTCATTGTTTTTCTAAGCATCTAGTTCTGGTACTTGCTAATTTTAATCAAATCACATGCAAAAGGTGGCAGAAATCATAATTTGCAGATGAGATATTTATCTACAACACTCTCTCATGTGGTAAATAAGATACATATTTTTTCTTTTACCCTTCTAAAATAATTTTAATAATCAAAGTGGTTTGGGGATGATTTACAATTTCAATGGAAACTAGTAACACTCTCAAACACTATTTTTCCAAGGCAGAAAGCCTTTCCCCCTATTCTCTCCCTGTCTTTTTTCCTTTCTTCTTTCTCTACCCTGCATCATTTTAAAAACTAGTTCAGAACCCTTGACAGTTGTCTCTATAATTGCCTACAACTGTGGCACAGATGTAGCAGAAACTACATACACGTGTGAAGTCACAGGTCCATTGATTTTCTTTTCCTGGTACGTACATGGTCCACTCACCATCCTAGATTCTTCTAACTGCTAAAACATCCTGGTCCCAGGGAAAACACTTAAAAACCATCTATTTCAGAGCCATGAAAAAACAGACCTAATGGCGAAATCACACTGTTTCCCCATGAAGAAAATAAAAACCTGTACACCTCCATAATTTGAAAACTTTGGGGAGCCTAAGAAATGTAATTTTTTTTTCCTTTAAATAAAGATTTGATGCGTTTGAAGCGAACTACTTTTGGCAACAACAAAAAAGGAGGGGAAAAGGAAAAGAAAGGTGAAGCTTTGATATCTCGACAGGCTCCTGGAATGTGTTTTGCTTTTCATCCCAAGGTAAATTATTTCAGTCTATTATTTGCTATTGCATATAACAACCTCCAATAATTAAAGTGCATGGAGATATGAAGCAAGACAAAATGTTAGCATGTTGCAATGATTAACATTGTACCTTGTAAATAAAGAAATAACAGCAAACATAGCTGCCAGCTGAAGATAGAATGGCACATTCCCATTGACATTACTGCGTCTTTATCTCCTTTCCAGAGGAAAAGTCTGTATTTCTAGGAACTGTGGCAGGATCCCCTTTACAACTGCGTGTTTAACTTGAATGCCTCTCCTTGCCCTTCTTGCGGGCTCTGCCGCTCTGTCATACGGACAAGAAACAAATGTACTATGCAGTCCTCTGTATCCTCAGTGTGGGTGGTGACATGTTTCTGGGGATCAGGAAGGCCACCTAAGTTCATGCTTGTTAAGACGAGAATCAAATCAAAGCACAGTTCATGAAGTTCTACTTATTCAAGTTACTTTTATCTGAACATTCTTTGGAGTCAGAAAATCCAGCCATCATGACACACTTCTAAGAAAACATGGCCTTATGGTTTCTGATAATTATGCAAACCAGCACTTGAGCTCCTGTTCTGTTCCATCCTATCATCCAAGTGATGTTTAAGTCTTATTGTGCCACTCCTTCCACCCCGGGCTTACTACTTGTTAATGTAGCTCAGGCATTTATTATGTTTCACTTTTCTAACACTGCTGTCATATTCTAACTGCCTTCGTTTTCTAAATTCCTGTAATCTCTCTTCATCTCAGCTCTCCAACGGTAGTTTTCAGTGTGGGCAGGGCAGTGAGTGTTTTCCGCCACAGGACATTTCACAATGTCTTAACATATATTTAGTTGTTGCAGCTTGAGGAGGTGGGCGTGGGCAGGAATGCTCTTGACATCTGGTGAGCAGAGTCCGGGGGCGCTGCTAAACATCCCGTAATGCACAATACAAGCACCGCGTCGTCTCCCTGTCCCCAAACACAGAATCAGCTGCCTTAATGGATCCGGACTGAGAAACCCTAGTCTGGTGTCCTAGACGTGTCCTTGGTGGAAGGAATTCAAGATGATCATATAGTCTGTGAACAGAGTTCTACTTCTTCCTTTATAGTTTGGTTACCTTTTCTTTCTTTTTTATTGCCTGATTTCACTCCAGCATAAGGGTGAATGGAAGTGCTGAAAACAGACATCTCTGTCTTGTTCTTGATCTTAGGGAGAAAACATTCAGTCTTTTACAGTTAAGTATGATTACGTATGATGTAAGCTGAGAAGATTTTTCAGGAGGTCCCTTTATTTTACTGTTTGTTGAGAGTTATTTTTTGTCAGGAATGGATGGTGTGTTTACATTAAGTGCTTTTTCTGCATCTATTGCAGAAAAAAGTTTGTTAATATGGTAAATTACACTGGTTGATTTTATTTATTTATTTATTTAAATTTTTACATTAAAAGCCAATTTATTTTTTTAAGATTTTATTTATTCATTTCTAGAGAGAGGGGGAGGGAAGGAGAGAAAGAAACATCAATCTGTGAGAGAAACATGGATTGGTTCCCTCTCGCACGCCTCTAACCAGGCAGGGACCTGGCCCACAGCCCGGGCATGTGCCCTGACTGGGAATCGAACGGGTGACCCTTCAATTCACAGGCCAGCGCTCAACCCAGCCAGGGCTAAAAGCCAATTTAAAAGATTTCAGTGCCGAAACAGAAAGTTCCCAGGAACGTAGGTAACAGTCGTGTTTCTAGCTCCTTTCAACCATGAAGTCCTGTGAATACCCCAGCAGCATCAGTCACAACACCCCAAGACTGGAATATACTTGAGCAATAAGTACTTTCATTTGACTGCCTCTGGGAAAACTCAGGGACTCCACGCAAGGACAAAGGGCACACATGCACGCAGGCCGGTTGGCTCCTGCAGTCCCCAGACCTCTGCAACAGCAACCTCACTTTCCACAGCACCCCTGGGCCTCTGCTCATAAAGAATCCCTGCCACCCACCCACCACAGGAAGTCCTGGGGCACCCAGTGGGAAACAGAGAGGACACATTGAAATTGAGATGGAAGGCACATGCCAGACAGTACTCTCCACCCTCGATCCTCCACAGCTTCAGACAGTCAACTGGTGTAGAAATATTGTTGGTGTAGAAACACACCAGCAAAGTAGTGTGTGAAGTGGAGCAAACCGTGATGAAGGGAAAACGAAACTAAACATTGTAGTCCCTCGTGAGGGAAAAGAGAAACCAGAAGAAAATCGGGAAGACTAGAGTTGACATAAACTTTTATCTTTTATCAATATTTGATTTCTCCTTGACCTCCAGTTTCCAGATTATCCAAGAGCAGGGTTGCCGGATTTAGCAAATAAAAGTACAGGAGCCTTGCATTTGAATTTGCAGATGAAGAGCAAATAGTGTTTTATTGTATGTCCCAAATATTGCGTGGTACATTACTTATACTAAAAAGTTATTCATACAAAATTATCTCATTTTTTAATTTTAATTAAATTTATGAGAGTAATATTGGTTAATAACACTGTATGAGTTTCAGGTATACAACATCTGCATACTCCACTGAGTGCTCGCTGCCCTCTCCTCTCCTTTAGTTGTGAAGAATATTGCTGTGTTTTTCTCTGGCAGCCCTACTCAGGAGGTTCAGTTAGCCTGAGGCTACGCTGATCACATCTTGTCAAAGCCGCAGCAAGACCATCACAGAGCAAAGCACAGACACTTCACCCACCCCAGGGGGAAGCCGTGTGGTACATGGTCCTTTTAGCTGCCAGACGCTCAAAAATCCAATACTATTTTGTTAGGATGAGAGGGTATGGACATGGTGGAGTTGTCAACCACTGTCTGCCAGGTGCAGAAGTTTTTCTTCCATATCAAATAGAGAGGGTAAGAAGCATTGCAACTATGGAGAAGCAGGCCTACTGGGCTGAGGACTCTGACTCATACTGCCCCGGGGCAGGTCCAGAGAGCTAACATACTCCAACTCTCGGAGCAACTGAAAGACCTCAAAAGGCTGAACACACACACACACACACACACACACACACACACACACACACACACACACCCCTAGGTGTACAGGGACGGGAGGAACAGGAAGAGAGCAAGATAGCCTTTGTAGTAATTTCAGAGGAATGACAGCAAAGGAATAGTCTCAGCGTGTCCACAGAACTCCCTCAGAAGGACTGGCAAGACAGTTTGGTTGGTTGGTTGGTTGGTTGGTTTTAGGGGGTTAACCTTCAGTGGTATTTCCTTAAAACAGAAGGTGAAAAGAGAAAAAAAAAAAGGCTGCAGAGAAGCTTCAGAGACACAGCTTTTCGGAGGGATTGTTAGTTCCACCCGGCCAGGCCCATGGTGCTGTCAGTGTCTCCCAGCAGATCCGACCATCAGCTCCCACATCCAGCGCGCTGCAGTGCCCAGGTGCCAGACCCAGCTCCTGAGGACGGGAGAGGAACAAGAACAAGTCCTCGACTGGTGTTACTTTCACAGGCGTGAAGAGGGCCACATTATCCTTTTCTCTCATAGCCTCCTCTGTGGGAATTCCTAGTTCCTATTAACCCAGCATCTCGGAAGCTGTGTTTCCAGAGATGTTCATAGGTGTTGCACAGGACCAAAAAAAAAAAAAAAAATCCAGAAAATGTTGCATACTTATTAAAAATTATAAATTCCTGCTGGAGAGGAACCTCTTGAGCTTTTATTTATATAGCTGGTCCCTGGCTTATTTGACCACACAACCCTTTTAGGAACACCTATTCTCATCTCACAAAACTTTGGGAAATACTACTTAAATCATCTCAAGAATGGGAAGGGTGTGTCAACGTTGGGAACACCTAGGAATCACACGTAAACTGGCTTTTAAAAATTAATGTATTAGAAAGTTTAAGGCAATGATTTGAAGACTGGAGAGCCTCATCCTTCTGTGAGGCACTTGCTCGATGGTAACTATAGCCAGGGAAGCTGAAGTTCAGTTTAAAAGCAGAGAGGCAAAAGTCTTCAAAGAACTACAAGGCTACTCTGCTTAGCTGTGGCTTGGCCAGGACAGGAAAGAACAGTGCGTGGTGGTGTCTTGATGGTGTCTTCTCTTACCACTTTGATCACACACACACACACACACACACACACACACACACACACACACACACACACTTCCTCCTAAAGGTGCAGACCAAACTGCAAAACAGCCGTATACAGACTAGCCTGCCTGTCTTCATTCCTCCAAAAGCCTCGCACCCTGGAGCCTGGTTTCCGGAAGAAGAGACAAAAGGCTCTGTTGGCGTTGTAAATTGCTGTGAAAGGAATCCCCCCTTATTCTCCATGGATGCAGTCCCAAAGTACCACCCGAGAGCTTTAGGAGGACACACTTCTTGGTCTTCTTTTTGGAAGGGTAAAACACAGCCCAGAGAGCTTCTGCAAATACTCCATCCTGCATCAGAGCAGAACATTTCAAATACTTCACAGCCCCCACCTGCTTAGCCAGGGAAGTGCCTTGCTGAGGAGTTGTGGGCACTAGGCTCTGTTCCTTCAGCTTCTTCACTGTCTCAAGGTCACTCTTCCAGTCCCTCTCGGTGCCTCCCAGCAGAAGAGGTACATTGGAGCAATGATGGGAGGCCTCTGAGTGCCACTTATGCCTCACATTGTCATCAGAGGATGGGCTGCTGATGGAAACCCTGTGATGAAGATGAGGAAGATAGTGGTCTGGGGTAGGAGAGTGTTCTCAGCCAATCATATTCTGTTGACCAGCCGTGTCCCACAGGTTCAGGCTGACGGTTTGGCCATCCACAGATGTCTGGGCATGTAGTTGTCAGGGACAGTGGGGATATACCTTTCAGGAATTTTGCTGTGTAACTGATGAGGAGGCAGGCCTTACCCACAGTGCCATCTTCTGGGTAACAACCACGCAGTTGACTGTCTGCAGTCTTCCCTTGGAGTCCACGGACTTCTAGAGGACACACTTCACTGGGTCCTAAAAGCTATCTCTGACGTTATGTGCAGTCTTGTAAGTATGTGTCTAAGCGAATTTCTCCTGCGAAGTGGTCGTTGTCCTGTGTGGTTCAACTACCACAGGCAGAGCCTCCCAGCGTTTCTGTCCTGGTTGATTTTTACATGTTTATTCCTGGAGTAAACCCCACTTGATCTCAATTTACCCTTATAAGGTAATGTTGGATTTAAGATGCTAAAATTTTGTTTTGACTTTTAATATCTTTCTTTGTAAGACATACTGGTTTATAGTTTTCCTTTCTGGTAATGTCTTTGTCTGGTTTTAGTATCAAGGTAATCCTAGCCTCACAGAATAAGTTGAAAAGTGTTCCCCTTTCTTTACTTTTTTGAAAGAATTTCCATACAATTAGTATTATTCTTCATTACATGTTGGATAGAATTAATAAACTATTTGGTCCTTGAGTTTTCTTTTGGGAAGATATTTAACTTTTAACTAAAAATTCAAATTTTTAATAGTGTACAGCTATTATATCTTTTTCTTCTTGAGTGAGGTAATTGATGCCTTTCAAGGAATTCATTTTTTAATTAAATTTGTTGAATTTAGTGGCATAACAATATTCCCTTAGTGTCCTTTAATAGCTGTAAAGTATGAGGTGATGTCACCTGTCTAATTCCTAATGTTAGTAATTTGTGTCTTCTCTCTCTCTCTTTTTCTGATTAGTCTGGCTAGAAGTTTATAAACTTTATTGATGCCAAAGAACCAGCTTTTGATTTCTCTGATTTTTGTTATGCTTTTTCTGTTTTTTGTATCATTGATTTATATTTTGATATTTATTATTTCATTACTACTAATTTGGTTTTATATGCTCTTTTGTCCTAGTTTCTTAATGTGGAAGATGAGATCGTTGATCTGTGACCTTTCTTTCTCATATAGGCAACTGTGCTATAACTTTTCCCCTAACTACTGCTTTGGCAGCACCCCACAAACTGATACGCTATATTTTCATTTTCATTCCTAATATCTCCTTTGTGTTCTCCTTTGATCAACAGGTTATTTAGAAAAATGTTGTTTAATTCTAAATATTTGGGTGTTTCCAAGGATCTTTCTGTTATTGATTTTTTTATTCAATATCATCATCAGAGAACAAACTGAAAAAAATGAATCCTTTTGAATTTTTTGAGATTTGTTTTAAAACCCAGAATGTTATCTTTACTGATAAATGTTCCCTGTATGCTTGAAAATATACATATATTCTGCTGTTTTGGGGTGGAATCTTCTATCAATGTCAATCAGATTAAGTTATTCACGTAACTTAATGATGGTGTTATTCAAGCTTACTATACCTGGATTATTTTCTGTTTATTTCTTCCATCCATTTCTTAGAAAGAGGTATTATGGTCTCTGACCATAATTGTGGATTTTTATATTTTTTCCTTGTAATTCTATCAGCTTTTGCTTTATGTATTTTGAAGCTTTATTTTAGGTACATAAATATTTAGAATTATTATATTCCCTTGATTAATGAGCTCTTTTATCATTATGAACCAGCATTATTTATAGCTGGCAATATTCTTTATTCTGAAGTCTATACAGTCTGATACTAATATAGCCACTCCAGCTTTCTTTTAACTAGTGCTATTATGGTTTACTGCTTTCCATTCTTTTACATTTAACCTGTTTGTATCTTTATATTATTTATTTAATTATTTTAATTGTTTATTTTTAATGTATTTGTTCCATTACCATTTATCCCCCCACACCATCTTCTGCCTGTACCCACCTCCCCCACAATCACCACACTGTTGTTTGTGTTCATGAGTTCTTTCTTCCTTTTTGTTTCTTTTTTGTATCTTTATATTTAAAGTACATTTCTTGTAGGCAACATATGACTGGGTTTTGCTTTATTATCCAATCTTATAATCTCTGCCTTTTAATTTTGGTGTTTAAACCATTTATGCTTAGTTTGATTATTGATATGGTTTGGTTTGAGTCTATTATCCTGCTTGACTATTTTTTTGGTATGTATGTGGAGTGTAATATGTCTGGCCTCCTTGCCTAGAGGCAGGATTCTGAACAGCTATCTCAGCTACAGAGCTTCTTAGAGGTTGTGCTGAGACTTCTGTTGTAACTGCGCTATGGTTCAACTTAAACCTCTGACCATTCCCATTTTCCTCAAAGAAGTTGTTCCTGAGAAAATTCCCCAATACACTTTTTTTGCATGAAAATCTCTGTGTCTCAGAGTTTATACACTGAAATACCCAACTTTAGGCAGTAATCTTTAGAGAAAAATAACCTACTTCTAAGTGGTGTTGGAATAATCATTATCCATGTAAAAATTAGATTTAGACTTCTAACTTATCATACTTGAAAAAAACTTTTAGAAGGAAATGTAGGAGAATATCTCTATGACCTCAAAGTTGGAAGAACTTCTTAAACAAAGCACAAAAAAGTGCCATATATGTATCCAGCTACATTAAAATGAGAGCTATTATTTACCAAAAGACACTAAAAAAATGAAAAGCTGTACATTGGGAGAAGACATTTGCAACATCTTTAATACATAAAGCATACAGAATAGAATATATAAAGAACTTACACAAATGAATATGAAAAAGATAGATTATTAGTAAAATGGTAAAAAATATGAATGGAAGAGGAAATGAAAACATGCTCAACATTGTTAATATTCACATAAATCGCACTCAAAGCCATTAGGTATAATTTTATACCTAAGAGATGGCAAAATTTAAGACACTTGATATAACCAACTGCTTAAGACAATGTGGATCAAAGGGAATTTTCATTTACTGCTGAATGTATATCAGTAATACTACTTTGGGGAAAAATTACACTTTTTGTGTAGTTTAAAACTGCATATACCCCACGATCTAGTAGTTGCATTCTTAAGTACTGTTATACACTAGAGCAGTGTGTCTCAAATTTTAATGTACATATAAATTATTTGGAAATCTTGTGAAAATGCAGCTTCTGATTCAGTAGGTCTGGAATAAGGCCTCAGAGTGTGCAGCTCTAAAATGCTCCCAGGTGATGCTGACCCCGGATGGTTAGGTCGTTGAACACTCACTTTCAGACTTTTTGACTATGACTTCACTATAGGAAATGCATTTAAAATCCCTATTTAATACATACATTTAGAGTTACAGATTTCTGAGGTACCGTCTAGTTCAATTTCTCATTCCCAGCAATAATCATTTCTTCAGCATCATATACACAGATAGTTACTGTTAAGTCATCTGTCTACTCCTTGACTAGTTCTAATGAAAGAGTACTGACTACTTCCCTGGACTGCTAGTTCCATTGTCAGATAGCTCTAAGTGTTAAAGAGTTTCTTCCTCATTTTAAGCCAATATTTGTCCATGTAATTTCTAGATAGGATGCTAAGTTCTATCCTCTATTGCAGCAAAGAACAAATCCATATTTTCTTTCCACAGTAGGCCTTCAGGTAGTTTAACTACTGTAAAATCATGATAGAAAGAAGATAACAATTATCTTTAAGACAGTATTTCTAGTTTTGGTTCTTCAGCTGATTATAACATCTTGAATGTCCTAATCTTCTACATAACCATTTACTAATATATCACAATCCAGCGCATTTTTATTTTTTGTGTTGTAGGACACAAATATCTATTTGGCTGGCACCGAAGAAGGTCATATCCACAAGTGCTCTTGTTCATACAATGAGCAATACCTAGATACCTACAGAGGACATAAGGTCAGTTTAATTATAGTAAGCATGGGGAAATTTACCTTGTAATGTTTCTGAAACAATAATATCATTATACGTAGTATTTTTAATATGCAGGAAATTTACAACTTCAGAGTTAAAAATGCCAACCCACGGCTTTCTTGTATGGAAACCACCAACGACAACACATGGGCATTTTACTTAGATTCCAGATATCCTCGATTTCTTTCTGCACATTATGGAAGTCACATCCTTTACTTGTTGACTTATCGTTTATTTGTTGACATTTTTTATTTATTTGAAAGACTTTGCTTATGATAACATACTAATCCCAAAGTAAAATACTCTCTTGCATAGACCTGTTCTCCACATCTTTTATGATTGTTCCATATGTTTTCTTCATTTCTGTTTTTTTTTAATACTCTTTATATTTTTAAGTAAATGTGTATAATATGTATTAATATTTAGTGAGTATTGTGTCAACTATATTTTTATATTTTTGAATGGCATAATTTAGAAAAGATTCCATTTATGAGCTTACTCTCAGCTAAAATAATATCCACATAATAATGCATGGTGGATAAATCTTATAGAAATCTTAGCATTTTAAATTTGTTGGTGAAGTTTAAAGTATCTGATGTTAAATACTCTCTACCTATGTGTTTCAATTTGTTTTTAATTTAAGGGTCCAGTGTATAAAATAGCATGGAATCCATTCTGTCACGATGTATTCTTAAGCTGTTCTGCCGACTGGGGTGTTATTATATGGCAACAGGAAAACCCCAAGCCATTTTTGAGTTTTTATCCAACCACTTATGTTGTTTATGATGTTGCCTGGTCTCCAAAATCATCCTATATATTTGCAGCTGCAAATGAGAGCAGAGTGGAGATTTGGGACCTTCACATCAGCACGTAAGTGTCAGTATTTTTCTTAGGGATATTTCTAGTAGGAGCAGTTCAAACTAAATGATGCCTGATAGTTTTAACATTGGTTGGAGGGAACTGTTCAGGGTCGGGTGAAAGTAGATTTACAGTTGTTCGTATGGAAAGTAACACAATAATTAATATGTGATAATATAAGAGTAAACTGTGCTTTGGGTACTCACACCTGTGAACCTACTTTTGCCAAACGCTGTATTTACTTTTAAACAAGTAATAGTTTATACTTGTGAGAGTCCTTAAATAATAAAAATGCATGCCAGGGTGCCATATTAATATTAATAATTTATGTGGTTTTAAAAGTATTTGAAAGACAATAGGTTATATTATTCATCTCCTCAAATGATTACAGGCTGATGAATGATATCATAAACCTCTAATTCTTTTTAATTGCCTGGTTTATATAAGAATGCAGAGACAGTTAATTTTTTTAACTAAATATTTTTCTACAATAGGTAAAAAAAGGAACAACATAATTATTTTTTACAAATATACTTATTCTCATACCTTGTTTCAAAACATATCAAAGGGCATGCATATAATTAACATTTCTGAATTAAGATGTTACACAAAAGTTAGTAGTGTCATTTGCACCCACCTATTCTTTTTTGAATTTTATTTTTATTGCTGACACTAGGTCTGCATTTCCCCCTCTGCCTGCCTCCACCCAGCCCCCAGCCCCCCTCCCCTCTGGCCATCACCACCCTGCTGTCTGTGTCTGTGGGCGATGCATGCGTGTTCTTTGGCTAACCCCCTCCCCTTCTTCCAGCCAGTGCCCCCTCCAACAGCTGTGAGTCTGTACCCCCATTTATTCTCTTTAATATGTAAGTTTATGTAATGCTGCGATAAAGTGTTTAATGACAAACACTTCAGTGGGAAAATGTTAGAGATCTTTATGTCAGTTTTTAGCAGAAGGGGCAGGGAAAAACATTCTTGTTTAAAATAAATAATGTAAAATTATTTAATAAATAATGTAAAATGTAAGAATACATTTATTCTTAATGGCAAACTTTTTTTTCCTAGGAGTTAGTAATTTAGTAACTTTAAAATTTTGTATGTCTTGTTCTATAAAACAGTTTGTACCAAAAATCAAGGATTACATCACAAAGCAATTTATTTTTTAGTATGAGATGACTGATGTATAAAGTGTCTACTTAAATGATCCCACCTCTGATTTTAATTTTTCTGATAAAACTTGTAGCTCCTAAGACAGCATTTCTTTGGAAGGAATATTCAAGTTGCTGCTTCTGGTTGTGTTTTAAGGGCGTTGATGTATGCTTTGGATGACCAGAGTAGGAAAAATTCTTGTTCACAATATTCTTCTATGTTTCAGAGGCTCATTTGAACCAAAATATCCTTTTATTAAGATAAGTTTATTTAAGGAGTTGTGTTAGTCAGGGAAACAGACCAATAAAGAGAGGGAGGAAGGAGAGGGTGCGGGGGAGAGGAGAGAGACAGAGGAGATTGGTATTTATTTTCGGGAATTGGCCCCATCGTCGCGATGCCCGCCAAGTCCCACGTCCGCACACCAGCCTGGCAGCCTGGCGCTCTCATCAGGAGTCCCTGCTGCCGCCGAGTCCTAAGGAGTCGGGAGGGAGGCTTCCCTCCACTTCGGGGAGCCCAGTCTTTTCTCTTAAGGCCTTCAACAAACTGGATGAGTCCTACCCACCCACATTCTGTAGGGCAATCTGCTTTATTCAAATTCTACTGATTTAATTGTTAATTATATTAAAAAATACCTTCACAGGCACGTGTAGATGGGTGTTGGAGCAAACAACCGAGTACCATAGTCTAGCCGAGTTAATACATAAATTTAACCATCATGGGAGTTTAAACTTGTAAGTTCACACCTTATTGTGAATTACTTTATCTAGTTGAAATGGACAGTTTTGATGAATAAGGAGTAAGAAGCACTTATTTTGATTTTGAAAACACTTAAAGAAGCTTTTGCTTTTTGTTACATGAGATTGCCAAAAATATATCAGACTTTTCTTAATCTGTATGTATATATGACGAACAAATTAACAACAACTGAATTTACATCTAAAATATTTCACTACAGTTTGGATCCTCTAATTGTGAACGTTGCCAACCCTGGAATCAAGTTCACTACTGTTCTCTTCGCTAAACAAACAGATTGCCTTCTAGTGGGAGACAGTGATGGACAGGTTGCTGTGTATGAACTAAGAAATATGCCCGCTGCTTTGGATTCTGGCCGGGTAAGACTCAAAAGCCAAAAGTTTATGTAATTTCATTTTATTTAGCTGCAATTTTGTATAATGCAAGGGATTCACATTTCTTATATCTTAAGTGAGGTGCAATGGAAAGAAATGTAAGTCCCAAGAATCGCTGCTGATGAGGTTTGGTTCCTACACTTATTTTCTTTGAGCTGTACATTCTTTCTCTGCAAAATGAGAATAGTAATTTTGTTGAGCTTAATAATTATAAATGTTATATGGAAGAGCTTAAAATTGTGCCCAGTATACACTTAGGGCTTAATAATGATGCAATATAGCTGAAGTTAAATATTATTGCAAATACTCAAAGACTTTTTCAAGAAATAGTATTTTTAGATATTATCTGACATTCCTAAAACAGGCATTTGCTTCTGCTGGTTTAGCATTATCTTGTTACCTTTCTCTAATCTTCAAATACCAAAACTTTGTTGTAAAACTTTGAAAAGCAAACCAGTATAAATAGATGTCCATTATTTTTAAGGTGGCTTTTCAAGTTTTTCTGTTTCTTACATTTAAATGTCTGTATTTCTTTAAAATATTAAAATATTCACAAATTGTTAAGAAAAAATGCCAAGACTCTAATAGAAGAGTGGGTAGTGATTAGAAACTTCATTTACAAAAAATGACTGGTAAATTATACTTTAAAATTTAACCTCACTAATAATTAAATAAATAAAAGTGTATTACATTAAATTAAAATGTGATAGCATTCTTATATACCAAATTTACCAGGATTTTCTGAAATGGGATTGCTCAGTACTGGCAAACAGTTGACAAGATGGGTCCTCTACTACACTGATGGTTGAAATGGAAATTGCCATAACTTCTTTGGAAGCAATTTAGCAATATGAACCAAGACTGTCCACTTCTGGGACTCTATCCTGTAGAAATATCTATCCATAGAGGCAACCGAAGAAATTAATTATAGCATAATTTGTGATGGGATAAAAAAGAAAAAATGAAAAAGAAGAAAAAAAACAACTTAAGTATCCAACCAGAGGGAAATGTGGCCAGAGAAGTCAGATGTGTTGATTAGATTTGGGTCACAAGTAAGAGGTGGAGTTTTACTCCTACCATAACCATTTATTTGACTGCAAAATATTAAATAAATAAATACTGGCGGAAGTGGGCTGGGAATGGGGGTAAAAGGCAGAAAACTGTACTTGAACAACAATTAAAAAACAACAATTAAAAAAGAAAAAATCAATACATTTAAGTTAAAATCACAAATTTATTTGTTAGACAATTTAACTATGATAAATTGTCTTATAATGAATAGTTAAAATACCAAATATAAAAATTTCATTACTACAAAAAACAGTAAAATTGTCTGTTTGATTTGCTGCATTATTTCCATATATAATTCTTATTCTTCTGAAGATAAAATTATGTTTTCCTGATAAAGAAACAAGTAAAACATTTTAAGGAAGTTTGGAGATTATTTTCTCAACTGGCTGAAATGCATATTGACTGTGGACATTGAGGGGGATTTTCCTAACTACCTTGGCTGCCAGGCCGAGCCCTGTTTTAGGTTCATTTCTCAGTGCCCTCCGCATGGAGTGGCCTCCGAGCCCGTGTCTCCTGAACTCTGGGTACCTGTGACTTGCGTTCTCCGCCTTTGCACGGAGGTCTGCAACCCTGCACCTGCTACTGCGTCACTTCGTTGATTCCTCATTTATTTACTGTGCAGTTAACTCTAAACTACCAGAGTTTTCCTGTCTGGTAGGAGTGTTGTCTCTGTAGATGTTTAAATGATACCTGTTTGGCTTCCACATACCTCCCAGAGCTTTGTTTAACTTGTTGGTCGTCTGAAGGATGTGCTAGTGAGAAAAGACTGTTTACAGCAGCCTTGTTTCTATGCTGGTAAATTGGAAATGGCCTAAATGATCTTTAGTGGAGAACTGGGTAGATGAAATACAGCATAGTCACATGAGTGACTACAATCCAAAAGTTGAAATGATATTTATTTCAATGTGTTAATATGACAAATTTTGAATAAATCTGAAAAAACGTAGTGTTAAGTGATAAAACAAATTTCAGGAAAGTAAGTACAGTATGTTGTGATTGATGTGATGTTATTTCAACACAAAAATTAAAACTGTTTTAGCTGACATATTTATAGTTAGTAAATGTATAGATTGGAATGTGGAAGAAAATGTTTCATTTTTGTGTTTGGATTTGAATCAATTAGAGACATCTTTTATTTTGAGCAGTATGCCATGCAAGCAGAAAGAAGGCTAAACTCAGAGAGTCTGAACATTTTTGTTTCTTTTTTTTACTGTTGACACTATTACAGATGTCCCCCATTTCCCCCCAGCCCACCTCCACCCAGCCCCCCGCCCCAGCCTGCTCCACACTACTGTCTGTGTCTGTGGGCTATACATGTATGTTCTTTGGCTAATCTCTTCAACATTTTGGCAAACTGGTGTATATTTGCTAATAATTTCAATACTGGTGTGCAAAATTTTCTTTTAACAAATATATTCCATGTATTAATAAATGAATACAGTTTCCTAATACAAATAAGTTTTTTTTATATTGGTCCTAGTATTTTAAAGGTGAAAGATTACATTTCTGGGAGATTAAACAAACTATTAATCAGTTTTTATCTTACTTACAACATGAGCTTAGCTCATATACCTCTTTCTTAGCTTTTCAGAGAATTATAATCTGTTGGGTTGGCCAAAAAGTTTGTTTAGCCTTTTCAGTACAACAGCTCTAGTAGTGCTCAGCTGACTGCATTCAAAACAATTTTGTTAGATTGTATTGTGACAGCTGTCATATCACTGTGTGTTCAAAAAAGACATAAAAATTGGTGGAATTTTTGTGTAGGCATTTTAATATTAAAGATGGAAGAAAATATGCAACATTTTCTGTGTATTATGCATTACTATTTCAAGAAAGGTAAAAATGCAACTGAAACACACACAAAAAAGATTTATTCAGTGTATGGACAAGATGCTGTAACTGATCAAATCTATCAGAAGCAGTTTGTGAAGTTTCTTGGTACTATTGACATTTTGGCCAAATAATTCTTTGTTGTGGGACTGTCTTATCCATTGGAAATTGTTTAGCAGCACCCCTGGCCTCTACCCATTTGAAGCCAAGAGTGGGAGGTAGTCAATATGATCAAAATATCCAAATCAATAAAGTTATTGGTAAAAATGAAAGATATGTGTTATATTTTATGGAAAAAATTAAATGGAGTTTTGGCCAACCCAATATAACAGTAATTTGAATCCTCAAACTAATTAATGTCAAATCATTATTTTCTATCAAGATATCTTTTCAGGTAACATTATGACCTATAATTTCCCCATCAATTTTAACCAAGAATGAATCAGAATTTTGGAAGGCTTATGATTTTAGTCTGTAGGGAAAATGTATATCAAATTTATGGGAAAGGCTGACTGTGGAAAGTGAATGCTGATTCAAGAACAGGATTGGGGAGGGTTACAATGGAAACTTCAACTTTATCAGTAAGTTTTTATATCTTTTATTACAGTGTATCTAAGGCAAAGATGACATTTGTTGATTTGGAGTGGATAGTATTTTACAGAGGCAGAGCACCAGACCGCACATGCAATAAGTGTGCTGAAGTAGGGTTCGTTGGGGAGACCCATGGAGCAAGGGTCAGTAGCACCTTCAGGGGCACAGCTGCCCCTCATCTCTGTATCACCCATCACCCTTTGTGACCTTGGAAGGCAGCAGAAGGGGAGGGGGAAGGATTCTGGGGTTGTGGAGGTTTTGAGGGACAGGATTTCTGAAACTCCGGCCCCTCCCTGATGCGATCAAAGGCCAGAACATGACTGAGCTGTGACATGTGGAACTTGACTCCAGCCCTATCCCATCAAGTCAGGGTCACGGGCAGGGGTAACCTCGGTCTGGTTCCTGGCATGAGCAGGGACCTGGGGGTCAAGCCTTGCAATTACAGCAAGCAATGCGGCTAGCTGTCAACAGGATTTACCACCGCATTAGTATTTATTGTTTGTTAAAACATGAACTTCTTTCCTGGCAAAATGAGGTTTGGTGCTGGAGGCCTAAGTCTTGCATCACACAAAAGTACGGTTTAAGCTTTTGGCAGAAGCTAATTTCAATGGGGCATTGCACAAAGAAACCCCTTTCTTGGGGGCAGCCTATAGAGAATTATTCCTGGATATTATTTCTACTCTTATATGTTTCAGCGTACAAAGGTTTGCCATCTTTTTCTATGTACTTTGGGTGTTTTTACTCCCCCCCCAAATTAAAGGAAAAATAAAAGGTAAGTAAAATCTTCAAGATAGAGTTTTAGAAACAGAAACACACACACATAATAAATTGATGCTGAGAGACATGGAAGGCAGAACAAATAGACCATGCTTTCAACAAATATTTGCTGAATATGCACTATGGCAGGGCCTATTCTGGGCAGTAAGAATAGAACAGTGAACAAATTACAGTAGTGATGCATTATATTTGCCCAAGTGAAACTGCGCTAGAAAGAGATGGGCTCGAGAAGCAGCCTGGCAACTGATTGGGAGTGTCAGGACTTGACGGGTGGTGAAGTGCCAGGGAGAATTGTAGCGCAGGCCGAAAGGCAGAAACCGACTTACACATGTGGTATAAATGTTTGTCATTCTTTGGAGTTTTAGAACACTTTATACATCAGCTCACTCAGCTCTTATAACAATATTTGGAAATGTCTGTTAAATATTTCCATTATACGTTCAAGGAAACTGAGATTCCTAAATGTAAGAGATTTTCTCAGGATTACCTTGACTACGTGATTGAGAAATCTCCCATCTTCTGCATCCAATGCTCATTTCTTCACTATATCTTTGTTAAAAACAACCTCCCATCTTTAGTTTCATCCTCTTACATGTGATCATTTTACACCTTTCGTACAAACATCATTATTAAATGAAACACAAAATCCACATAGAAATTCAGACATTTTACTCTCTCTAAATCAAGGACTACAGATCATGGAAAAGCCTAAGATATTAGGATTAAAAGTTATTTTACAGATGAGAAAACTCAGATTTATGCATTAAGTTGAACAGGAGCTGCCAGAATTGTTTCTTTACTGAATCCTTGTAAAACTGTTTTTTCAAATTTCAGTAAAAGAGTCTTTCAAAGGAAAGAACAGGTTTATACTAGGAAGTAACTGTTATTCTTTGAATGTACTGTGTTCCTTTTTACAATCTTATTGGATGTCTTTTATATGTGTATCACTAACATAAATTTTAAATGACATTTTAAAAACCACTTTATCTCTTAACTTGTATTTTATTGAGTTGTAATTGTGTGACTTTTTTTCTTTTCAGAGAGATATGATAGATACTTTGCTTGGACCCAGTTCAAACCAACCAGGATAATTTGTCGTTACCAACACACCTTTTCTTGTTATTGTTTTAAAAAAAGAAACAGTGTTTAATACCCAATAATCTGATTTGGATGTAATGACCTGGAATTTTAAAAAACAATGTTTAATGTATAGCTTCTGTTTAAATTGAATATAAATTTAATTAACTTTTATCTCAGAGATACATGATGAGTTTTTCTAAGCTAATTTTAAGGGTATTGTTGGTATTTTCTTAATTTTTGAAAGATACTTCTACTCTATTTCTTGAATAAATATCCCAAGTCACATACATGTCTAAGTATAAAATGTCTAAGTAAGTTAGAAAGTTATTATTCCTTAAAAGAAAAGCTTGGAAATTATTACAATTACTTAAATAAAAATCTCTGTTAAGACAAAGTTCCACACACTTAAACTGATGCATGAATTATGCAGGTGTTAGTATTATGAGAGTATTGGATTCTCATACTCAACTTTAAATCAAATTATATCCTCCTAGATCTGAGGGCTGAGGCAATAGAACTTGATTAGATTATTGGACAAACAAAAGACCTGACAGCAAATGCCTGAACTGCACCGTTTGACCAGCAGGCGTGAGATTCCCAACTCAGCGAGAAGAGTTAGTTAGTCTGGGACATATCAGGGCAGCCTCCTCTGCACACCCAGAATTTGCTCTGGGTTTTAAGCCCAGACTTCAGTGGGCCCATCGAGAAAATAGAAAGTCCCCGCTCTAAACCCGCAGTTTGCATCAGGCTGTTGTTTTCTAGTGGGTTCTAGGGCAAACGCGTGGAAACAGAAGGACTGGGGGTCAGTAGCTCCCCTAAACATAGATTGCCCTCAGTCCGCTCCACGCTGCCCTAACACGTCCGGGTTCTGTTAACTGAGGCTCTAGGACGGTGCGGCCTATGAAGCGTGCTAAGTGAAGAGGACAGGATAAGGCCTTTAAAACTCACATAGAAAAATGCATATATTAAAAACAGGATTAGTGCAACAGTGGGAACTACCTTTTACGAGTATCGATTTCTTCAAAATGTCCCTTTCTTTGGAGCCACCCAGTAAACAAAAGCAACACAATTTTAGGTGGCCTGAGCACTTAGGTCAGGTTATAAGGGAGATAAATCTCCCACTGGTGTAAGTCATGGGGATGCCTCCTCTTGTCTTTCTGGAAAGGTTGGGCTTTCTGTAACACTGCGCAACAAAATAAAAACCTGATTTCATTGAAAAAAATTGTTTCTTTTCATTATGTATTTTTGATCTTTAAAAAAATGTTTCACATATTCTCCTCTCGTTGCTCATCAAGCCTAAATGAAAAAATAAAGCTATTTTATGCTTCTTGGATCCTGAAGTACTAACATTGTTCCATTCCACCTTTCTCAACCCTGATCTTGTAGACTCTCCCTTACTTTTAGATTAGCATCAAATTTGTACTTTAAGATTTTGACCTGAGAGTTATAGAAATTGCAGAAGGTGTTATTTTGCTGGCTTTCTAGGCTGGCTTTGGATTCTCACTAGTAAATTCTACTTACCATAAAATTTTTTTAAAAATTAAGACTTCATTTTTTTCATCAATTTTAGGTTTATAATACAATTGAAAAGGAGGTACAGAGATACCACCTGCCCCAACAAATGCACAGCTCCCCCCATTATCAACATCACTCACCAGAGAGGGGCATTTGTTATAATTGATGAAATTACACCAATATGATAATCAACCAAAGTCCGTGGTTTACTTTAGGGTTCACTCTTAGTGTTGTACATTATACGGGTTTGAGCAAATGTATAGTGATATATATCCATCATTATAGTATTACATACAGTATTTTCAGTGCCCTAAAAGTCATCCATGCTCTGTCTATTCATCCCTCCCCTGCCCAGCAACCACTGATCTTTTATTGCCTCGATAGTTTTGTGCTTTCCAGAATGTCGTATAATTAGGATCATACAGAATGTAGCCTTTCAGATTGTCTTCTTTCACTTAGTAACTTGCCTTTAAGTTTCTTTCATGTCTGTTCTCGGCTTTATAGCTCATTCTGTTTCAGTGCTGAGTAACATTCCATTGTCTGGATGCACCACCATTAATTGTCATTCACCTACTGAAGGATATGTTGGTTGTTTTCAAATTTTGGCAATTATGAATAAAGTTGCTATCCATGTAGAGGTTTTTGTGTGGAATGTTCTCAACTCCTTTGAGAAAATAACAGCGGGGTTGCTGGATCCTATGGTAAAAGTATGTTTGGTTTTGTAAGAAATCCCAAAACTGTCTTCCAAGTGGCTGAAATATTGCATTTCCATCAGCAATAAATGAGAGTTCCTGTTGCACCACATCCTCATCAGCTTTGGGGATTGTCAGTGTTCCGAATTTTGGCCATTCTAAGAGGTATGTAGTAGTATCCCATTGTTTTAATTTGCACTTTCTTGATGACATACAATGTGGAGTTTACCATAAAATTTTAAGAATTGAATGAGAATTCTGCTCAGCTGTTAGCTGTCTCGTTTACCCGTAACAAGTACACACAGGTGCGCGCAAAACGCCAGTGGGCTGGTTGGGGAGATAAGGAAGGAGTTGTGTCCAGCTGTCTTCCCGTCTCGTGGTGGGTAGTCATTACTTCATTCAGCCCTTCTCTGTCAGCTATCTCTCATCCAGAACTTAGGTTATTGCCCGAGAGTAAAGTATTAGCTGCTCCTCCAACTGCTGTGGGGAAGAAAGACTGTGCTCACCACTGCATAATTGTGGGTCGTATTTAGTGTGTTCATTTAGTTCACCCGTGGACACAGACAGTTGTAAATGAGGAGTAGAACACTTAGGGTTTGCCATTTGTCTCAGTAAGTCTCTCTCCAAGAAAATGTTGAACTATGCTGTGAACAGATTCAGGTATCACTACACTGGTAATAATGTATACATTAAAATTCCCTACAGTTTGGAAAACACTTCCATGTCTATCCACCCTTAGAGCAATCCTATGAGACAAGAGGAGCAAGTGGTTTTAATATTATCCTAATCTGTACTTTCCAGATGACACAATTAAGGCTTAACGAGGTGATATAACCTACCAAAGATGGTACATCTGGTATTGGTCAGGCCTGAACTCAAATTCCAGGGTTTAATTTTTTATACATTTCCCCCTATTGCGTAATAAATAGTTAATGCCTGTGAAGTTTGCTGGGGTCTCATACATCAAAAACACAGGAGTATATATCCTTCTATAATTAAGATTTTGTTCCTATATGGTAAGGGTTGGAACTTATTTTTTTCTCGGGTTTTTCCTGCTTATCACACTGGCCCCATGCATCCTTTCTGTCGGGAACACTCTCCTCCCACCTCTCCCTTCCTTTCAACAGCCTGCTCTCCGCTCACTGTTCAGATCTCAGCTCATAGCCCATCTTCCCCAAGGAGCCCTTCCTGAGCTCCCTCCTGTAGGACCTGCCACCCGGCCAGTCTGGATTTGCTCCAAGTATCTGAAACATGAAGGGAAAAGTGAAGTTCATGTAGGGCTGGGGCAGGTGGAGGCCCGTGGACCCACGGAGTAGACCTGTGTCCTGCTTCTAAACAGCAGTGTTCAGGAAGTAGTGAGACCTAGGAGGGACCACAGGCAACCTCAGAAAATCATTCATTATGCAGTGAGTGATGTGTAGAATCAGCAAAACCGCTGGAGCTGAAAAAGCCAGGCAGCTAAGGATGATGTTCATAATGACCCAGTGAGAAGCAACTTTTTTTAAAGAGAAAATTCTTTTTTAACACTTTATTTATCTTTAGAGGGGAAGGGAAGGAGAGAGAGAGAGAGGGAGAGAAATATCAATGTATGGTTGCCTCTCGTGTGTCACCTGCCAGGAACTGGCCTGCAACCCAGGCATGTGCCCTGACTGGGAATCGAACCGCGATCCTTTGGTTCACAGGCCCGCGCTCAATCCACTGAGCTACACCAGCCAGGGCAGAAGCAACTTTTATTTATTTATTTATTTATTTATTTATTTATTCCCATTACACTTGACATTCATATTATATTAGTTTCAGGGATACAGTATAGTGGTTAGACTTTTATATGATTTACAAGGTGATCCCTCCAATAAGTCTAGTACGCACCCAACACCGTGCATGGTTAGTACAATATCAGTGACTATTTTCCCTATGCTGTACTTTACATTCCAGTGACTATTTTGTAACTGCCAGTTTGTACTTGATAATCCCTTTACCTTTTTCATCCATCTCCCCAACTCCTCTCACGTCTGGCAACCATCAGTTTGAAGAAGCAACTTTTAATGATAGAGTAAGACACTAGAATTCTGTCCTGGTCAAGGGAAGGAAACCAATTCCGAGACTGACACTACCTTTTTTTTTTTGTTTTGTTTTGTTTTGCATATTGTTTGTTTCACCAGCTGGGTGGAATGAAGACTTGGACCTAGAAATTAAACTATAGAAAATATATTACAAGGTGGATCCTTGAGTTTTAAAATCGAGATTCATAGTTACTGTGCAAGTATTTGTGTGATGATTCAGCCTCATCCCCTGGACCATGAAAGCTCCTCAAGGGGAGGGACTGCTTTCTTGCTCACAGCTAGATCTCCAACACCTTGAACAATACCTCCGTAGAGGCTTTATTGCAACAGGTATTTGTTGACTGAATTATCAAATTAATGGGAGCATGGATGGCTTTGTACTTGCCCCATGTTGTAACATGATCTAATATTTTAAAAATTATTTCCTCCATCTCCTAACAAAATATCTTACTATTGCAGAGGGCAGAAATGTTTACCTGTGGAATACGTATAGAACATAAAGTTAGCGTTGAAAGTTGCTAAACATAGGCTACAGCTTTCTTTGTTTCATAATGTAAGAGTCAGCTCTGCCCCCTCGACAATAACCAAACATAGATCCGTGGTCACTCCCTTTAAGGGAGTGTTGCTGCCGTTTTGTAAGATTGCGTTTCCACTGATCATTCGCGGCACAATCTATCTCCAATGTAAAGCACTTAGCAAGATGCCTGGCGCGGCGCAGGCGCTCAAGAACGGCGGTCTTCCTCTCGTTATCCCAGACCGCCCAGACCGCCCAGACCGCCCAGACCGCATCCCCACTTTTCCCTCTGAGAATCTCTTTGCTCTTTGCAGCTGGCTGGCTCCTTGCTACGGCCCCCCCGCCCCCCCACTCCTCTCCCTGGAGATACTGACTGTGCTACGGGCTACATTTGTTCCTTTGTACAGCATTTGGGCTTTGTGTCGTGTTTGTTCAGGATTTAGTACAATGTTTAAACCTACCCTTAAATCCATAGAATATTTACTAGGCTATAAACCTTCTTTTGCTTAGATTGGCATACTCAATTGGTAATAAAACTGAAAGGCTGACAGTTGACATGAAACTAGTTCCTGGATTAAACAGAAGGCAGGACATGTCCATTAAGTTGGAACATAAAAAAGATAGTTACGAATCTGACAAAAATGAGCACTACTTTTTTGAAATTGATGAAACATTTATGTAACATCCAGAACAACTCATGAAAAATGTACTTGAATAAGTCAACAATTAAAAGATATGGTGCTATCATAACCGGAAGAACAAAGCATCCCAGGATATTTTAGGAATCCAACATCATAACTCACTGAAAAAATTGTACAGAATTTTCCAAATTATTATGCATAGTTCAATTATGTATTGTTTTATCAATTTTTAAAAGCACAAAACAATAGTGGAAACATAAAAAGAAAACAACTTCCCTGTCCATACAAAATAAAGCTGTAAATACATATTATTCTTTCCTAAGATTAGTTTTAAGAAAATTTTTAGCTCATTTTAATTCCTACTGATAGGGCATTTTATTTTTTTTAACTTTTTTATTTTTTAAAGATTTGGTTTATTTATTTTTAGACAGAGTGGAAGGGAGGGAGGAAGAGAGGCAGTTTTTTTTTGATAGGGCATTTAAAAAATTACTAAATTGAATGGTAAGAAAGCTTTACCTGTAAAATTATGCAGAAAGGTATCTAGGTAAGTGGTATTTAACATCCATTCTACAGATATTTGTAGACTAGAAGTGAACTAGTTTTAAGGAGGAGAGGAAAAGGAGTTTCAGGTGAAAAAAAAAAAAAAAACAGCACGCACAAAGGCCTACAGAGAAAGAATGTGAACTTTCAAAAATCTGTGAGGTGTTTTTGGTTCAACCTTTTGATAGCAGTTTGATAGCATCTAAAACCTGTACAAGGCTTCTCCACAGAAAAACAACGGTGTCGCAAGAAGTATGGGTGAGATCATTTCAACCAGAGGTCACAGACAAGGAATCAACAGAATTAACTGAAAAAGTACTTGTTTGATTTGCTAAAAAGTGAGTCAACAGTTCTTTAAGACCTAAACTCCAGCATTCTCAGTTTGGGTAAGAACTCTTGAAGACCTAGTGCTTCGGAATGTTGGCCAAAAAAGACATTCCATTATTGGCGCTTGGGGAAGTATGGGTTTATCTTTCTATTATAAAAATGTGCATTGATACAAGCACACCAAGTCACAGAATGAAAGATAATAAGATTCTAGTCAGAGAAATTCTCCTGTGGTCTAAGGGAAAGTTATCTTTTCTAGTCCACACCAATCATGAGGGAAGAACATAATCGACAATTATTGACTTTATTTTGTCAAGCAGGACACACGTGATCTCATCAACTCTAGAAAGTAGTTACTTTATCAGCACAATCTTACAGAGAATGATTCTTGGGGAACCTGTATATTTTGATTAAGATTCTAGATCTGGTAAGTGGGGAACTGAGATTCAAATGGAAAACATGAGAACCTAAATTTTTAACTTTACTTTCTCATTGCTTTGATGTAAATGTAGATCTCAATACTCACAAAACCCTTATGACACAGGTTTTCCATTCTAGAATACTGTTACTGAGGTTTAAAGAGTTTAAAACTTGCTTATGTCACTAAGTAAGTGGCAAGGCTGACATTGAAATTTATGTTGGCTGCTTCCAAAGCCTATGAGTTTTTCATAGATATCTCCCAAGATAGTGGTCCATTTATTGTCTCACGGATGCAGCTGATGTTAAGGGATGGTGTTCAGAAGTGACTGAATAACTAGCAATAATTGTAAAAACGCATGATGAAAACTTCCTGGTGTAAACTATATTCTTAGCAAATATTGTTAAAATGAGGTTCTGACCAATAAAATGTCAAGAAAGTTAGTATAAATTGGACAACAGTGTGAAGGTAGCTTCAAACTTCATTTGGCCATATTCAACATATTAGATTCTCATTTGATCCTCAGCAAAATGAAGGCCTCCGTTTTCACTTTATTTCTATTCTCTGTCCTGCTTGCCACCTCGGAAGTGACAAGTGCGAAGTCTGTGAAGCTCTGTGGGCGTGAGTACATGAGAACAGTCGTCTACATCTGTGCTAGCTCCAGGTGGAGAAGGCACCTGGCAGGGATCCCTCAAGTCCAGCAAGGAAACATGAACTCACATGATTCTTTCACTCATTTTTTTCAGGCTTCTTTTAGTACCTGTTCCTCTAATTACTGCTAAGCCACTTCTGTGTCAATTTAGGGGGTTATAATTATCCAAATAAACTGAGTTTGTCTTGAGAAAGAGATGAGCTGGCTACTTTTCAAAAAATAAAGACCTTTTTTTTGGTCTCCAGCTTAAAGATCATTTGATTGCATAAGTTTTCAATGCTCTCAGCATCTACGGCAGGTGGGACAGGGACAGAGAGAAGTATGTGGTTTCAAGGGCCGTGGCAGAGTAGCAGGATTCTCACATGTGGGTAATTAGTTGGAATTCAGGCAGGTCTAAATTAAGGATGGAAGGAAAGAATCTGTTGCTGAGCACTTATAAAGTGTCGGAGAATTTCATGGGCAACATTTCATTCAGCTTGCTGATAAGAAGTCTGTGACGTGAGTACTATTACCACCACTTAACGTTTTGCTGAGGACGAAGTTGTTCACCCAGGCCGTTCGCCGTGTGGCTAGGGAGCAAATCAGTCTGTCTGGCTTCAAGAGCCGCGGCCTCTGTCTATTCCACGCTGGGTCTCGGGTGGGAAGAAGCAGACGGCGGACTGTGGTAACCTGTGAGAGGACTGTGGGGTCGTGGGGTTTGACTGAGGCCCTGAAGGATGTGTAGCGTTTGGGGAGGTACCAGCAGTGGGGCGAAGTGAAATTCTGGTGGGAACTCCAGCAGTAGGAATGACCTGCTGCGAATTTTGAAGGTAGGAACGAGCCTAGTGTGTTTCAGAAATAGAGAGGGGACTGACTTCTCAGCATTTCTTCATTTTTTCAATGCAAGTAACTTAGAGGTTTGACTGGAATTCTCTCTGCTGATCTTATATAAAGCACGAGGCAGAATGTACTCAAGATCCTATTTTAATAATCAGTTGTGTTTGGTATGTTTTATCATTAAAAAAGTTAAAAAGGAAAACACGATTGCATAATAAATGTTGCAATCATTTACACAATTGTGAAGGTTTCCATTCGGTTTAAAATGAGTTTGGGAAACAAATATATATATTTAAAATGACCCACTGTTCTTATATTTTAATAGGCTAATTTCTTGAAAAATTATGAACTTTCCACCCCCACTTTAATATTGAGAGGGTCAGAGTTACTAGATGTTATCAGAAAAAACAAAGGTTTTTATTCTCAAGAGAGAAAGTATAATTTACGAGATTGGTGGTTAGAAAATCCAAATACACTAGCAAAAGCACATTTCTGTATCTACAAAACACACAAAGCAGTGGCACCGGTGTCTGTATAAGGCTGTCTCTTTGTAACACCACTGACATAATACCATTTATTTAGCCTTCTGCAGGTTTTCAGAATAGTTCCTCATATTACTCGTTTGATCAGGTACTGGTTTACCAATCAGCACTCGTTCGTGCGAGTCTCCTTGGTGCTTGCCAGCGCGCTAAGGTACCGCTGTTTAAGCTTCCTAAGCTTAAGCGAAGTTAGGGTGAGAGAACAACATCCTGATAAAAAGAGGGAGCCCCACTTTTCATTTTCAGACACAGAGGTTGCAATCTGCTCTCCCTTCCTGATCAGCTTTGCAGGGTGTCCATGGGAGGCTGTGCGTTGGTGTGTTCTCGGTTTCCAGCGTGTAGCTAATGCCTTCGGAGGCCGCTGGTGGTGGAGCAGAGGCACCCGCACGACCCAAGTCCAGCCTTGGCTGCGCTCTCGCTGAGCCACACTCCACGCCGCCTCCCTGCGCTCATGTTTCCTCCGCTGTAAAATGAGGAGGCTGGAAATTCTCCCCCAATGTCTAATCTCCCTGAAACCAGACCGACATTGCTTTTGTTTTTGTTTTTAAAGTGATGCGTAGGGTTCACTTTTCTTTCAGAAATCCAACGTATTTCCCCAAGAGGAGAACTTGGTCGCAGCCTTCCTTGTCAGGGTCCTCTACAAGGGTATGTTTTTTTTTGTTTTTTGTTTTTTTTTTAATTTTCCATCCAGCTGAGAGGGAAAACTACTTCCAGCTTCCAAACGAGCCTCAGGTTCCTGAGGAAAGCATAGCGCAAAACCTTCTGAAGGTGGGCTCCGCGGGGGAGGAGCGTCTTCAGCAGGGACAGCTGCCCACTGAAGGGCTTTGGGGCGCAAAGAAGCTTTCGGCGAGGTCAGGACGACACTTGCGAACTCTGTGCTGCACTAGCGGCTGCTCCGTGGCTGACCTGAGCGCCGCTCTTTGTTAGGACAGGAGCAGACACCCGGGGGTGGCGGAGGGTTAGCGCAGGTTTAATCCCAGTATCTTGCTGCCCAGTACACTTGCATCATGTGATTTAAATACCGGCTTTCGGACAGGCAATCTTCCTTTCTGGAAAGAGTTGCGCATGAACGGTTAAAGCCCACCGAAGTCTGTTTTCTTCCTTTGCCAAGACCACTGCACTGTTCTTCTCAAATTGTAACTAATCCTTTGAAATTTCAAATGCTGTATAAAATTGCAATAAAAATGACATAAACAAAGCTTTATGTGATTTTTTTTTTTACCTTTTAGAATTTGAAAAATAGCCGAAAATGCTAATGGTAGAGAAACCTAAGAAAATTAACGGTTATTTCATCAAACAGAAATTACTATCCACTCTTAACTTTTGGGTTACTGTATATTACTATTGAAAATTAAAACATTGATTTATTGTCAAAAACAAAGTGCTTTTGTCAAAGACCCTTAGAGTGTTCAATAAATATTTCTTGATATAATGCGGCTATTTGAAATTCTACTTGAGAATAGCTTGGGGCATAGATGTATGAATCAGCTTCCACAAACAGCTAAAACCCAGAAAATGTCTGATAGTAGCCCCTCCCTATAATCTGGGCCCCTGTCTCAGCAGAGGGGTTGCCTCCCTTCTGCTGAGATAAACAGATACTCCGTTCGCATTCCGCAAGTAGAGAAACTGAGACCTAGGTTGTCAGGTCATTGTGATGCAATCAGAGGTTTCCACAGAACTCTTTTCATTTCTGACTCTAGAGTCAGCTCCTCAGTGGGCTGCAACATTAAGTCCTACTCTGTCCACCTGAAGTGCTGCTCTGATCCATACTGTAGTTTGTGTATTTAAAATCCATCTACTATACTGGGCACTTAAACTGTCACGATGTGGTGGGTAGCATTTAAACATTTTACTCCCTGTGTTTGTTTCAGGAAACCTATGTATTTGTTATGACCACTCACTCTTTCGTAAAGCTACTTTCACTGAAGAATGTCCTTTGCTGAGGCAGTATAATTAATTCTATTAAACTTCAACCCTTCCGGTGTTCTGGGTGGGGAAATGGAAGACTTCGTGAAGCGCTTCTGCAGCCGGATGGCTGTCTCAAGGAAAAGTACGTGGGCGGTGGAATCCTGAGCTTCTGAGTGGCTGTTTTCCCCATGAAACACCATTATTTTTCTTTGAAGAAAGACCAAAAAACTGTGGTTAGTTAGATTTGGGTATTTGAAATTAAACCAAACAAGTTTTGAAAATACACAAAAGTGAGCCTGTAACTTCATGAGAAACTACTGATAGTATGTGTTGCTGATGATAAAAGTCAAGCTCACAAGCAATTTCGGGAAATGGTTATTCACTGACATGAACATCAGTAGTGATATTAATGAATATGATTTTTTGATATTATGTTATGAAATGTGTTAACATTTGTAAGCTCTGCATAACTCAGTGAGCCAAAATTTTTCAAATGATCAGTGTATGATATTACAAAACCATGAATGTGTATTAGGATGAAAACATAAACAGATAAAATAATAAAATAGTCTTACATTATATATGTATATGATATTCTTCATCATCTAACAAGTTTTATTCTATTACATATTGCTTACTAATTTATTTTGTTATCAACTGCTTCTGAATTTATCAAATACCTATTCACCTTTACCATATGATACTTTTTTCTTTTGTTAAGGTGAAGAATTATGTAGACAGTCTTCCTTATGTTGAAATTTCTCTGCATTCTCAAAATAAATCTATTTGACATGGTGTAATATTTTTTAGTACTCAGAATGACTGAATTGTTAATATTTTATTTGGAATTTTTATATCTATGTTCATAAGAAAAATTGATCTCTCTCTGTTTGGCAGTGAAGATTAATCTAACTTCATAAAATGAAGGTATTATCTGTTCTTTAGAAATTTGGAAGAAAAAAGCTATAATAGTATATTTTGCTTGGTGACTTTTAAAAGACTTCACTGCAGTGTAATACACATACAATCAAGTGCATAACTTTTTAGTTTTTAGTGGAATGTGGCCACACTTACTTGGTTGTTTATGTCCTTGGCTGCTTTTGTGCTTCTGAAACAGGAAAAGTCAGTATAAGTAGAGACAAGGACTGAATCTTTGTGGGCACATTATTCAGATGCCAGTGATCTGAGAAGATGGTGGGTTATGTGTCCCCAAAAACCATCTTAACATCTCATCTCAAGCTGACCTTCTTTATAAGGAGAAGAAAAGGGTAGTTAAGGAATTTGGAATCCGAAAAAAAGTAGGAAAGGGGTTCGGAATTCAGGGGAAAAGTTGAATCAGATAAAAGCTGCACACCAGCAATTTTCCTAGTATCCCTTCAGCTGCTGACCACTTTATCTGCATCCTCGTCACTGGAGGTTCTCTCCCTGGAGCACTGGGCTCGGGTACCATCCCGATGGCCTGCGTTCCTCCCGGGGCACAAAGGCTGGATTGCTTGCAGGCCTCCTGGAGTCAGGGTGGGTCTGGTCACGCATTCCGGTTCCTGGAACAACATCTTCCAATATGCATTGATCACTAAACTTATCAAGTATAACTCAAACTTAACATTTTTAACTCTTCAGGTTCCCCATCACTTCAGGGCCAGAGTTGAGAAGTTGTGGCAGAGACCTCATGGTCTACAGAGCTAAAAATGGTTACTAAGTGGTCCTTTATATTTTGCTGATATGTGGTTAAGAACATTTTAACTTCCTCAGGTTGACCCAGCTTTCTAGAGTGGGTCCTTAAAAAGCTTTGAATGTGTTTATGCACTAGATGCAAATTGGCTGTTTTTCAAAAATTGTAACTGTCTTGCCAAAGTACATTTCTTGTTATAAAATAAATTTCCTAAAAGGAAAATATAAAGATAATGTATTTTTATAATTATCAATATGTACTTGTTTTTAGTTTTTTTTTAAGTGAAACTAAGCTTTCTAAGCTTAATATTTCTTATATGAATTTTAAAATGATTTCCCAGCACCCTCTGCACGAATCAGGTTGGACATTCATTCTTTTTGATAGACCATCCACCCTCATTTGTCTGTGGAAGCAACAACTTTCATTTTTTCTATTACAAATGGAAACTGAAGCTTAGTGCTCCCATACTGGTTATACGCCTTGCTAACCAGGGGGAAATAGTCCAGGAGTAGGTGGGTAACCATGAGTTTCGAGTTATATCCTATGCTGAAATTAAAAAAAAAAAAAAATGTGTGCCGTCATTAAACCAGAGAGGAAAGAAACTGAGAAGAGATTACAGGAAACTTTAATCAGATACTTAACATATTTAAGCCTCAATCTGATGGGGGAGTCAAGAGTTGGAAAATTTTAGTTTAAGGTAATACTTAGTAAGCCTAGTAGTTAATGCATGCAAAAAGCTACTGTTTCAGGAAGTGAAGGTACGGCCCCACCCCCTGACTCCAGGAGACCAGGAGCGATTGACCTTTGTGTTCCAGAAGAGACCTTAGGCAATCAAGGTGGTATCTGAGCCATTGGTTCCTGGGAAGGACAGTCCACCCCTCAGGACACAGGACACAGATAAAGAAAATTACTGGTCAGTGGATGAAAAAATGTTAGGGGCATTGATGGACTGCAGCTTTTATCTGATTAACCTCTTCCCTGAATTCCAAATCCATTATCTACAGGTTTTTGTTTGTTTGTTTGTTTGTTTTTTACCTTGAATTCCAAATCCCTTACTTATACCTTTCCTCCTTACAAGAAGGCTGGCTTGAAAGGAAAGGTAAGAAGGTCTCCTGGGGCACATACCCACCGTCTTCTCAGGTCCCTGGCCATCTGAATAAAGCGCCCATAACGACTCAGTGCCGGTCCCTGCTAATCGGGTTTGGTGCTGACAGGCAGCATAGATGCCTTTTCCGTTTAAAAATCCACCTTCTAGTTGCAGGTGCTCATGCATGTGAAGAAAATGGAAGGAAGAGGACATATAAATTCGAACGGAGTCTACGACAGGGAAAAATAAGTGGCAGTAAGCAAAAGCAGTGAATGGAACTAAGAAAGTACGAAAGTGGGAAGGGGTGGGACATCTGAGTGGAAGAAGTGAAAAAACTGGCAGAGACTAGGAAAAAGAGGCTAAATTTGAAAAACGAATAGGACTTTATAATAAACGTTGACTTTAGGAGAAATTATTTGTCATTCAAAGACAATAGTAGCAGATAATCAAAACTTTGAAAAGGAAAAAAGTCATCTGAGGTGTTATATTATGTTGGTGAGCAGAAACTGCTAAAATATATGCTCAATTCTTTAGGAAAACAGGCTCTACAGGAAGAAATTGGACATCATGAGGAAGCTTCTATGACGAGTTGGACACTTTACATGCACTTTCCCTTTCATTCTGGACGGCAGGAACAGAGTAGTGATCATTGATTGGTGAGACCTAGTAATTATTACTATAATCATTTTTACCTTTGAGAAAACCGAGGCTCAGGACACTGACCATTTTCCCTAACATCACACAGCTAGTAAAGATCCAAAGCTCAAATGAGATGTTTGTCTGTCAAATGCGTGTTTAAACAAACCAACCAACCAACCAACCCCAAACCCAAAAGCCTGGATCACGTTGCTGCTCAGGACAAATGAGTTCAGACGGCAGCCGGAGGAAGGCAGCGGGAGGACGGTTTGGTGGATTTGGCTGGGGGACCAGACCACCTCTGCTGCGTGTGGAAACAACACACAGGAGGGGACGAGAACCAGGTCACGGGAGGTGAAAGTGAAAGTAGCAAAGAAAATCTGAGGTAGTGGGTACAGGCCACTTCCTTAAAAAATTGGGAGCAAAAAAGCAAGCATAGTAAGTTATCAATAACTACTTAATATTGAGTTTCCTTAATGCATTTTTTGAAATAATACCAAGAAAGACAGGTCAGGTCACAGTCCCAACAAAGAGTTCACTCTCTAAAATGCTAGATTTAAAAGTTCTAATTTCTCAATTGTTGTTTTTTTTTTTTTTTTTTTCAATCACTGCCCTCTACTGAATTAGTCTCAAGAGTTTTGTTGTTTTTTTAAGTCAATAAACTGAAGTAGTGCTTCATTTCCCAGCACCTACTCCACTGGACTCTCTTGTCAGGGCCTCCCAGAATGCTTTCTTTAAAGTCATTCTGTTAACGATGACAACAGACAACAAACAGCCTTGGCATTTCCATTCAAGATGCTAATATATTTCTGAGAGAGAATCTTTACATTTCCTATGATGTCTGATAACAGAAACGGGTCATACAGAAATTTTTTTAGAGTGAAGATCAAAGGGAAAGCATCATTTAATTTGTTTGGGGAGAAATTTTTCCTGTTGATTTTGGGGGAGGAGGGTTTCCTGCTGACATTCCCAGGGTGAGCTGAGTTTTCCGTAACTTGCTCTTAGCACTGACTCTGCTGCTGAAGCCGCCGCTAATGAATATTTTATAAAGCAGGAGGAAGATGTTAGGTCTCAATCTGGATGACTGCCAAGCCTAAACCTCTCACCTTGATGCTGTAGCTGAGCTCCACTTCCACTTTTTCAGCTGCCTGAGAATGTCTCTGTCTGAACGACCCTTTATCAACTTAAATTCAACAAGTCCGACGTCAGACTTAGTATCTCAGTCCTCAGATTCTTCCTGCTGACTTCCCTGTTTTTGCTAACAGGACACTGATCTAGTTGCCCAGACTCAAACCTTCACCTGCAATCGTAGGAGCTGCTATCGATGGAGGGCTTTCCTACCAGGCACTGTACTGTTAAGAGCTTAGCAAACATGTATTTTCACTTCTTGTTGGCAAGCAGAGGCAGCGCCCCGCATGCCCCTCCTAGCCATGCCTTTGAGTAAGTGTTCTGTCTCATGGGGCTGGCCCAGACAACAGCCGCCCCACCGTCCCGAGCCTGACTCCAAAACTCTGTGAGGGGGGTACCAGCATTATCATTACTTTAAGGTAGAGAAGTTGTGGCTCAGTGAGGTTAATAATTTAAAGTTCACTTAACTAGTGACGGGGATAGCAGGGCTCGGAGCTGAGATGGCAAACATCCAGGACTCAAAACTTTCAACAGCCTTGTCCTGTTTCCTTAAAGTCACCTGCCTTCTCCTTCCCCTATGACAGATCACGAAGACTTGGTCCCTACAATGTCCCATACAACTGTCTTCTGTTTTTTGTTTCTTAGTTCAGCCTCTCATTCTTTCTCACTTCTCCTGAGTGGTCTTTCAGTTCTCTACTGACAGATTCATTTTAAGGAGTCGCTTCATGTATACGATTAGCTGAATGGAAATGAATGGGAAGCCTTCAGTGACTCTGCATGACATTTTCTAGCCCAGACATTCAGGCTGTCCTCCATGAGCCCTTGCAGTCTCACCACTTATCTTCATGAACACCGTTTTTCACCCAGTCTAGACTTCTTCCTGTCCTCTGACCTCCTCTGTCTCCTGAAATTCTACTCGTCACCTTCATAGTCTAGACAAGCACTATGTCCCTCACGAATCTCCCCCTGATTCCCGTATCTAGATAAAAATATTCTGGAATTCTTTTTATAAAAACATATTCTAGCCCATGCTGTGGTCACCTGCGTACTTATCACCCCTAGAGGACCCTAGTTCCTCCAGAGTTAAACCCTGTGTCACTCTGGAGTTGGTAGGTAGGTAGTATAGCTCAATCGTTGCACATAGTTCTTACTTGGAAAGTTAAGATGTGTTAAATTTTATTGTGAGGTGCTGTCAGGATGTGTGGTCCATGTATTCACAATATTTTCAGTCTAGTAAGGGGAAAAATATTATTTAAAAATTAGCTAGAGAACAATCAGGAGGAGCTCAACTGTGAAAGTGATAAAAGAAGAGAGAACGGAAGGAAGGAATGGATGGAGAAGGATTTTGAGAAAAGGTGAGACCTGGGTTTAATGCCGAAAGTGCAGAAAGTTGCTGTAAGTGGAAGGAAAAAAAGGCAGGAGTGAAGGTAGAGGTGGGTGTGGCCAGTCTGGGAAGAAGGACGGCATTTTACAAACACCTGTTGAGAGAGAAAAGTACCAGGGAAACTCAGGAAGCTTCAGAGGAAAACTATTCCCTCCAGTTTACAGTGTCATTTCATTTTCTAAAGTTTAATTTAAAAATTTGATATAGAATTAACATTATGTAATTTTAAGGTGTATCATGTGTTGATGTGACACATTTTTATATTGCAATGTGCTTACCACTATGGTGTCAGCTAACACATCCATCAAATTTCCTGCCACGAGGCTTTTTGTGGTAACTAGTGTTCTTCCAGATTAGTCACAATTAGTGAGTTTTAACTACATGTTCTTATTTATCATCGACTATCTGAATTACACACCGCGCATGGCAGTGCACTGGGAAACTGCTTCCTTTTTGCTTTGTAATAGCTACCTTGTTTTAAGGTTTGGTTCATAACACAGCCTGGGACGGGTGGTAAGAAAATATCGTGGATAAGGGTTTAGAACTCTTAAAAAAAAACCCATATTTATAAAGAGGTTTCTACACACTAAAGAGTGTTCTTCATTCCTATTTAGACTCGCAAAGTTATTCTATGATTTCCCCTGTTATTGCTCCAAGAGAGAAGGTGTTTGCAGTTGTGGGATGAGCTACAAAGCTCATTTACTTACTGTGTTTATGACACAATCCAGGGTCTGAACTGGCCTAGGGAGATTGACAAGTAATGGTTTTGATAAATTATCACACAGGCATAGTCCCACTAAGGCAGTAACAGAAAAAAAGAGCAAAAATTGACTAAATCATTTTGAAAAGCTACCTTGAAAACCAGAGCAAGCAGAAGGACAGGGATTTAGAAAGTCTACGTGGTTTCACTACATGCCATTTCGGGGAAAAATAAGGCATCAATATATTTTAAAGCAATAAAGCACTGCTTGTTTTCCCACTTGTTAAATTCGTTTTGATGTGACTTATACATCATTTTTTTCCTTAGAACTATGGCGTTGCTAATTTTCTCCGTATGTGTACCATTTGTCTTTGACCTTTACCAATGTCCTCTAGGCAGTCCACTCACCATCCAGAAACAATGCCACAGCATCGTTTTACGTGCACACAAACGGCTGAACGCTCCATAAAAGCAAATGATCCGTGGCACCAACGGATGCGGCTTGATGATTCAAGCCGCATCAACCAGCAGAATAATGAGCTGTCTCAGCCCCGTAAATTCTAGTGCCATCCATTCAAAACCACGCGGGGTCACTTAGTACTAAACGCATAAGAGCAAAGTAGTAAACACACGTTTTATTTATTAAGCAGCCAGCTGTGTATTTTGTGTAAGAGTTGGTTAGCCTAGGAAAACCCATTCAAAGGCACATCAGGCAGTGTGTGTATTCAAAACCCGTGTCTCGTTTGAATGCATGACTTTATGTGTTACAAACACACTTACTATTAAGCATCATGTATATTTAATATCACAGCAATTACTTCGGTGCCCTAAAAAGGCTTTGTTCACTTTATAGTTTCCATTATCGAAGAGCCGACACTCAATTCTCCCACACTTTTGTGAAGCGCAGGCGATCTGCAAGAGCTTCTAGTTTTAGCTTGCAGCCCCGTGGGACCATGCTAATTGTTATGAAATCATTAATTCTACCTCAGCAGTTTCGGCTGTCAGGTACATGTAACAGTAATTGCAGCTAATGAATGCTGCTCAATTTATTAAGTAGAAAACGAAAGCCAGTATTCTTTTACATGCAGCATTGAGATATATTAACATGTATCATTCGTGCATACCATGTTGAATACTCTACTGCCATTTATTGGTCAGAGTATAGAGCCACATTAAAAAAAAAAAAAACCTCTCATTAAAAAACAATGCAGGAAATTCTAACTCTTTAATCGAAGAGTAATTAAAATGATTAATACCGAAGGTAATACTTAATAAGAATCTGTGTCTATGGAAAAAAATCCCATAGAACAAAAACTTAGTTCCTTCTTGAGGTAAATAAAATTCTTTCTTGTGCCACCCTCCCCTCCCCCAAACTTTACAAAAGTATAAAAAAAATCCAAAATCTTCCAGTTGTTGGAAGTATTAGTGTTTCTTTCTAAAACTTTTAGTCAGTAAAACTTTTGTGTAATTAGATACAGCCTATTTCTTGATTTAAAATAGTGATACTAAATTTCTTATTTTCAGTCACTCAAAGTAAACTGCATAGACATTTGCAAGAGCAAAGAGTGAAGAATTTCTAAAAACGTAAGATGCAAAGTTATCACTTTTCGGGTTCCAGAGGCACCTGCTCCCAATGAGGATGCTCTGGCCGCTCAGTTGCCCGATGTTAACAATCACTATCATCTTATAACGTGGAATCAGCAAGTCCTTCACCCGTGCTTTAATGACCTAGAATTTAAAGGGGGAAAAAAAAGGCTCTCATTTTCTATAGCTACATTGGAACTTAAGAATATTCATCTTTGTCACAAACACAGAGGATTTGATTTAGGGAAATGGGATAATCCACTGCAGATACTTTCAATAACTGTTGTAGAGCTACAAGTGTGACTCGCTTCAAGTACTGTCCTCACGAGACAGAACAGTTAGGGGCGAAGTAATGGTATTGGCAATAAGTCTATATTTTCTAAGTCACTTGGGAAAAACCTGTAATCCAAAAAACAGAATTGAATAGACTTATTACATTCTTTGAAAGTCTTGTTAAGATGGTTTCCCTTCAAGAGATGTTGGCATTAGAGTTATACCATCCTGTTCACGTCTCATTAAGAGCCCAGATATCTGGAGTCTCCTGCAATATGACTAATCACACATGTTTATTAAAGACTTTGTTATAAAAAAGCAAGTAGAGAAAATCTGACAGAGTACCAGCACCTTAATTGATAAAAATGGAAACGTATTTAAATGTCTGTGGTTGGTAGCCATTGAAGCTGCCTTGGGGGAGAGAAATGATCATTAAAATATTTTATCTTTTATAATGATTTTTAAAAAATAAATGGGCAGTTGTATACATTTTTAACACAAAAAGCATGGAAATGATGTACATAATTATTCTTTTAGACAAAGGCTTTTACACACACATAGAATATGACCTAATAAATATTTTAATAAAATAAAATATAAATAAGCATTATTTTTCCTGCTACTGCAAATTAATTGCCTCCTTCAAAAAGTAGGGGTCTGTGCTTTTCAGCAAATATTCTAGTTACAGTTAACACTTTAGGCAAAATCACACATTACCTCAGAAATCGTTTTAGTCATCTGTCTGCAGAGCTCCGGTTCATATCGTTCTTCTTGCAGAAAGTTGGTTAACACATCTTTCAGAATATGATTGACAGTAGCCACAGGAAAATGTTTGCTAGGCCCTGAAAATACAGAGTTTCTTTCTAAGAAGTCGTTGCATGTTATACCCACCCACCTCATTGGCTAATCAAGAGGACTGAAACACGCAGAGACAGTGAATCTTCTGTGTGACCTTCATTTAAGGAAGAAAGGAGTTGCAATTATGTTTCCAGTCAGTTCTCTGGCAGAAGACAAGACGAGGAATTCATCCATTTACCAGACGGCCTAAAGAGTGTGCTCAGCCGCTGGCGGTTGACTTTGGCAAGTATCCCCCTTCCCAGTTTCCACTGTTAACGACTGACTTCCCAGTCTCAAAACCTTTCTCCCCCTTCAGTCTATCCACCACATTACAACTGGACGGATTGCTCTAAATCCCAGCTCTTCCTGCGGTATTTCCCTTAGCAAGGCCTGCGGCCGTTCAGCTCCCACCAACTTACATACAGCCTCTTCTCCCACCATCACAGCTCTCCCCGCAGAGCCTGCTTTGTCTCATGGACTTCAGCGATCCTCTAAAGGATGCTTGCACACTTGCGCTTGCTCTTCGTTTTAAATGGAACACCCTTCCCCTCTCGTTCGTCTGAGAAATAACCATCGTTTCAAGGCCAGATCAAAAAGCCTTCTCCAGGTAACCTTCCTGCTCTCTTCGGATGACAATCACTCCTCTCTTCTCTGTACTCTCAATGCCCTAGGCCCCCACTCTTATCCTGGCTCCTAATCTGCCTCACAGCTAAGGCGTCCCTGCCTGTCTTCCCAGTGAAATGATAAGCTATGTCAGATTTTATTCTCTTCAGAGTCTGATGCAATGTGAAAGATACAAGAAATGTTTAACATATGATTTCTGAAATAAAATAGAATCAAACGCTTATAGGTACAATCATGGTATAGATCATGACCACTTTTGTTGAGCATTTTCTACGTGTCAGGCACTGTAAGAATTTCATATTTATTACCTTATATAATCTTCCAATAAATCTCTGGGGGGAATCTGTTATCTCCATTTCACAGGTGGGAAACCAGGTTGAAATGCATTGTGTAACTTGCCCAGAATCACACAGTGGCAGAGCTGGGATGTACCCTTAGATTATTCTGACTCAAGGGCTCACATTCCTAAGCACATTTAGTTCATATTCAGAAGAGAAGCTTCGGATGGATCCTCGTTGTCCTACACTCTAGGAATCTTACCTGTAGCTCCTGGGAATATTAACCTCATAGTCTTTCTGTCACCGTACAACACGTGTGCCCAGGGCCTGGAGCACAGAGACTCAATCATTATTTGCTGAATTGATACAGATAAAGGTATGAGATCAAGAATTATATTTAAGTAGTAGTCATCAGAATCTGTTAAGTGTTTGTTTTTAACAACTGTATCAGTCAGGGCCTAAGGGAACACAGGACACACTCAAGGCAATTCCAGGAGGATTTAATGATAAAGAGACTACTGAGAGAATTCTGAGCAGGATACAGGAAATCACAAAGGAAACAACCTCTTGGCTGGTGAAAGTGAGGGTGTTACCCTCACCCTATCCCAGGCTCCAGGGATCTGATGGAGGAACTCTTACTAGATCCTAGAAGAGGCAAGTGAAGCAGACTCCCTTCGGGGCAGTTTATGTCCTTCTATTGACAGATGAAAGCAGCCCGGCAAGAACCCACAGGCAGGTGGGGAATGAACACCTAGCTCACGCTCCTTCCACGCTGCCGCTTCCTACTGAAGTTTCCCATGGGCCGAACTTAACCAGACGGTTGCAGCCCATGGTTGTAGTTAAGTCAGCCTCCTGAGGCTCAATAAGTAGCATTTTAATTTTGATGACTATATAGAAATTGTTCGATTAAATTTATGTTAGTGTAGGGAATGAATCTGGACATGTAAAGCAGAGACACCCGATATAATGAGTGAGATGATCGATCCCAACATTTAGTCAGTAGGAATGTCTGTTCTGCAGGACAGACATCAGCAGCTACCTGCCTGTGGGCGGCTGGACCCGACTGCTCCGGCCTCACCAGGGCCAAGGGAGAGCGCCAGTCCCCGGCGGCCCTGGTGTCGCTTTCCGTGGAGCTTTTAGATTTCCACTCAGAGATGCTAGTGAAACGAGGCCAGCTTTGGGGACGATTTTCCCGCTTCCTATTTAAGAAATTTTAAAATATTGCAAGCTTGCAGTTTTCTTCTCTCTTTTCCACTCCCTCCTAACAAGCACGCACGTCCCCCACACGTGACGTGACCTTCCTCCCTCCCAGGAAACTTGATCTAGTTGTGCGTGCGCCACGGGACCGCAGGTTTTGTTCCCTCGGGAAAGTGGTGGATTCCTCGTCTGCCGAGCACCCCTCCCTGTCATTTGGGACCAGCACCTCCCTTGCCGGGAACTACCCTTCTTGCTACACTAACAAGTTTGATTGGCCCAGAGGTGGCACTTGCCCCAGGCCAGGCCAATTAGTCCTTTCTTGGAATTTTTATTTCAAACTGGAACTAGGGAGAAGGAAAATGTCAGGCTCTTTGTGTGGCAGAGTTATGACATGGCCCTTAGCAAGGCCGGAGGCCGTGTTTCTCAGGGTGGGAAGGGTCGGGCAGGTGAGAGGAGGCGCTCACACACAGCTCGGTGCTGGGAAGACAGGATCCTGGGGGCACTTGAGTCCCTGTTTCCAGGAGCTCCCACGGTTCAGCTGCACCAATGTACTTTTGGTGCTTCGCTTAGTTTTTTAAAATCTCATTAAGCAGGTTCTATTCTGAAAATATTTTGAAGTACAGGAATGAACTTTTCTCATTTCTTTGTGACTTTTCCCTATACAGCCAGAGTCAGCGCTGCCTTGCTCAGGCAGGGGGTGCTGAGATGCAAAGAGAGGAAAAGAGTCAGTGTTCGGCTTTTGACTTCCCAAATAAGCTCCTGAAGCTACTTTCAGAGCCAACTGATGTGAATGTCAAAGCTTTTCTTCTTTTCTTTTTTCTGAACATTTTTTTTTCCTTTAGGAGGAAAAAATTGTTTTAGAATCACAAATTAAGGACCTGAAGGTCAGATGAATAAGAAAGAAAGAAAGAAAGAAAGAAAGAAAGAAAGAAAGAAAGAAAGAAAGAAAGAAAGAAAGAAAGAAAGACTTGTCCATAAAAATAGACTTAAGAGAGACAAGTTAAAGTTTACTTATTTAGTATATCTGTGCTTCAGCTTCCTCAAATTGGGGTTATAATTACCACATTATTTTTTGTTAGGGTTAAATTAGGTGAACTATTTAAAGTGCTTAGAAAAGTATCTGCCACCTACACAAAAACCACTCATTAGATATTGAGGTCTGTCCAGAAAAAGTCCAGCCATTGTTAATATAAGGAAAACGGTTTGCACAACATCAAGGTAACCTGGCAGCCAAGGAGAGTGGACTGGAATGCACATGTGTGGATGATGATGCCTTCACTGTACTAGTCAGTGGGGGTGGTATATGCCACTGAGTGAGCATGTGTACTGTGTGGCCATCACATTAAAAATGTCTGAGCAAGTACTGCAACGAGTCTCCATCAAATCTGGCATTAAGCTTGAACATTCCTGCACTGAAACTATTGGGATGATTCAGAAGGCTGCAGCTACAGGTAACTAGTGATTGGCAGCTTCATCACCATAACGCACCTGTTCCTGTAGAGTTTTTTGGCAAAACAGCAAATGACTCCGGTGACTCAGCCCCCGTTACAGCCCAGATTTGACATCCTGGAACATCTGGCTTTTTCTAAAACTAAAATCACCTTTGAAAGGGAAGAGATTTCAGAGCATCTATGAGATTCAGGAAAATACAGCAGGGCAGCTAATGGTGATTGAGAGAACTGTGCGAGGTCCCAAGGTGCCTACGTTGAAGGGGACTGAGGCATCATTGTCCTATGTACACTGTTCCCTGTATCTTGTATCTTTTTCAATAAATGTCTCTATTTTTCACAGTGCATGGCTGGATGCTTTCTGGACAAGCCTCATATATTATTGCTGTTCTTGCCACCTCATTCTGAGAGAGGACGGGGGAGTGCCTGTGCCAAGAAAGCAGCAATATTGGCGAGGGTGTAAGTCGGGAGGAAGGGAGGCCTCCGCAGGGTGAGGCGAAGTCAGTGCTGAGAGACCCGCAGGCTCTGTCCAAGGCAGCATCTCACGACAGGGCCTGATCATCTCACGCAAGCTGACTTCAAAAGACGTCTCTCCCTTTCTCTTCATCTTAAAATTCTACTTCTGATCGTGTTGGTTTCATTTTCAGGCAGGTACCTTGTCTCAGTGTGGCAGTGCATGTGGCCACCGATAACTCACATCTGACTCGGTGCTCACAGTTGGTGTTTTTAAAGAATCAAGTACCTCTTTAATCATTGCTCCAAAACAAGTCTTCTGGAGAACTGGTTTTATAATTAACAGAAAACTGTATTAGATGTCATGGAAGGCTTTTCTTCTTAGTGTTCAGGGTAAAGTCTTAGAGTCAGTCATTTTGAGAAGCAATAACATAATGAATAGAGAAGCAATTTAAATACATTACTTCATTTAATTCTCATGGTATCCCTAGGATATGTGGATTATCCCTGTTTACAGATGAAGAAACTGAGATTCAAGGATGCTGAATACTTTGCTCCAACATCATTTATTTAGGTTTAGCAGAACTAGTATTCGAATTCAAATACATTGGATCCTATAGCCTATATTATTTCTACATGCATGTTTCAGTAATTAATGAGCAAATGTAAATGGTCATTATAATATTATAAGAAATATACTTTCATTTTTGCCATTCCCTTCTTTTCTTTCATTAATTTACATTCATGTTTTCTTATACATACGATGTTTCTTATATCTTGTATCTTTTTCAATAGATGTCTCTATTTTTCATAGTGCATGGCTGAATGCATTTACATTCATTCTTGGTGGTTATAATTACTCAGATAAAGGGAGGACAAATATGCTACACCTTTCAGACATGTTTAGATGATACAAATATTATTGGATAGAATGCAAAAAATTACACACCATAATGCTGGTGACTGATGATTGCCCCTCCTACCCCACACTATTTTGGTCACTATGGCATTTTGTGTTTATGAGAAAATCTTTACCAAAGGCCCACAGAGTAGCTTTCAGATGCAGAATAAACCCAGAGACAAGTAGAAATTGAAATGTTTTTGATTTTAATAAGATGGGTAGTTGAATGCTTAAAAAATGTACTGTGAGGCATAAAAACTTTAATCGTAAGAGAATAATTCACGTGACTTTTTGTAAAAAATATGAAAACACGATGTATAATTATATATACTGACACACACACTAAGGTATTTGGAAAATTACTTTTCTAACTTGTTTCAACATCCAATACTTCTAGAACTGATAAGAGATTTAGTTTGTTTATCTGAGGAAATAAGTTATGAAAACATATCTTAGGAAGAAGAAACACATGACTTTCTATTTCAACTCCTTTATCATATTGAAATCTGATTCCAGTCCTCTCGGTATGCAGGACCCCAAATCGTAGGCACTGAATGGCTAGGATCTTTCGGTTATAGGTGAGTGACAACCTCACCCAAACTCAGCTTGCCTCTCCGAGAAGGTGGAGAGTACTATGGGTTCAGGACTCAAATGATGACACTAGGATTTAGCTCTTTCTCGGTCTCAGGCTTCACGCAAGGGCAAGATAGCAAAAGCTGCTAGGACGCCTACGTTCTTTCAGGTTTCGGGCCTGATCTGCATCTTCACCAGCTGAAACAACGTTTCCTGAATTGACTATCGAGGCTTTGATTGGCTTGCCCAGTCAAAGGGTTCCATGCCATCCCAGAATCAGTCACTGTTACGTCTCTGAGGCCAGTGTCAGCTTCAGCAGAATGTTACGGACCCAACGTGGTAATGATGGTTTCCTCCCCAAAACTGGGCAAGTTACCAGAAGAAGCATAAAAGTGTGTTGGATGGCAGGAATACTAGCTGTCTACTGTAGCACTATGAAAATACCAGTAGACCGACTAATTACGGAGCCTCATAATCCGTGTAGTCTTGGGGATTACTGTAGAAAACTCGCTACAAGGCCTAATGGGATGTGCTGATGGTCTGTAATTTTCTTGAGGTTACCTGCCACAGGTGGAACCACTCTGGCCCATAGAGTCTTCCTTTGGTCATTGGTAAGCCCCTGTGGAATTTCTATACAGCAGTAATTACATATCAATTCAGATAATAGTGGGCAGGTACACATTTAGAGAAAACAAGTCGGTCTATGAGGAAACATGAATGGGAAAAGATAGTCACCGTGAACCCCCCGGGAGTACAGGGGCAGGTGCAGAGATCTTTGTTTTGAAAGATCTGAAACCTCAGTTGAAGGATAAACATCTGTCAACAGGGGACTAGAAATCATTCGCCTCTGCCTGTGAGGCTTTCTTCTCCGCCCATCCGCAGCATTGGTTGGTTTTGTTGGATAGAACTTTAATGCATATCTCTTTCATTTCAAAGTTTAAATATATACTTTGTTTCAAGTATATATAAAATAGCTCCACAAGACAACCCCCAAATACTCAGTGAGCTCCTTAGTTCAGTGATTGAGTGCATGTCAGTGCCTCCCGGTGAGTGGCCTGGTGTTCAGGAAACAGTGACAAAGAAAAGTAGGCAATGGGAGTTGGTCCCATTTTGCAGAGGAAAAAAATTAAAGCAGCATCAGGAGCCAAGTGTCTAAAGACCCGCCCCCCAGGTCCAGTAGAGGACCAAGCACAGGTGAGTCCCCCTTGGGTAAATTAGGGGGCCCTCTGATCCCCCTGCCTGGCCATCGGACTCCGTTTAGATCTAGGAACTGTTCAGACAGAGTCAGGGTGGGAGGAACGCCTGACCCTGGGAGGATGCATGGCTCTTTGCAGGGTGTGGCAACACAGGTCCTGCGCTGAACGCAGCTTTGGCTAAGGAACAAAGAGTGTTTACGTGATATGGTTCTCAGTTCCCAAGCACGTGCTCCTTTGCTGCTGGCCACGAATATATATTCCCCAGATCAGCAGGCACCGAGCCCCAACTGCAGGCCCAGCTCTGCCCCTGACGAGCTGGCACCCAGCTCCCCCATCTGTAGAAGTGGAGGGTGGGTGACATGAGTTCTTCCTGACAGGGGCTGTCTGAGGATAAGGCCTGACAGGTGGAAAGGAAAATTATTAATGTAGATGTAGGTGTTACTTCCCCCTGAGCCATGGCTTTCGAAGTCTTGCCCCCTGGCTTTCCAAGATGCAGCCTGGGCGTTAAGTCCACACTGACCCTCCCTTCCCTGGTCACGGGGGCCCTGCCAGCTGCACTTCACTTTCTGGTGACCTGAAAGCATTTTCACGGTTGCCTCTGGGAGGGCAGGTCCGTGTTTCTCTATGAGCACAAGCAGACCAGGAGATGGGGTGAGGCACCCAGACTTGACCTGTCTCCACACATATGACCCCTTCAAACCTCCACATTCCTTTGAGACAACACCCCCACACCTCCATTTTCCCCCATTGGCTCAGTCCAGCCTCTTCGGGGTGGGGGAGGCTGATCCGCACTCACGTAGCATTAATCAGCTGTGAATTGTTGGGGGTTGAGGGGCCTCCTAGCCTCAGCCCCTGAGGGTAAGGGAGTATCTGGAGATTCCTCCTGGAGAAAAGCTTGTCCCCAGGTCTTGCCCAGGTGCCCTCTGTCCAGCCACCTCCATGGAGACATACTGCTCCCCAGGGAGAAACCTGGGCCTCCAGCCCATGGAGACCTGCAGCCGTAGTGCTGCGGAGTGGGGTACAGAGAACCCTCTGAAAGCGATCAAGTTTGGGGTGATGACACGTAAAAAAATACAGAAGACATCCAAGCAGCATCAAATCACTCAATTAATTAAGATCCCTTAGATTATACTAGCATTGAAGACAATGCCAGGTTATCCGATATTAGCTTAGGTAAATATCGTTCAGGAAATTAGAAGTTTATGATAGAAGCAAATGGCAAAATAACACACCAAGCTGATAGGTGTTTTCCATCTGAACTGTAAGGCGAGAGGCAGCATCACGCTGGCTGGGTTCGTCCACGTAAGACACGGTACTCAGAGAGCTAAAAGCAAGGAAGGAAACAAATTCCAATAGTTATTACAACAACAATAGTAAAACACAGTGCTGCTTTCAGCAAAAATGTTACCAAGGTACAATTTTCTCTAAAAAATTTTAAGCAGGTCCCATCTAAATATCCTGGTGACCTGTTGAAACCATTTGAGAAATGGAAACATTAGCTAACGTCTGAGGAGGTCTCAGTATCGTGTGCGAAGCCCAGTGCAGTGCTCCAGGCATCTGATCGTTAAGGAAGTATACGTGGTTGGCCTGTGGGCAGGGTAACAAAGTCCACATTTCCAAAGCCATTGCCAATGGCCTCTCTAGCACGAGAGACAAAAAGGTTCTCCTCAAAGTGGGCGGAGCTCACAAAAAAGACTGGGCACTATACAAGAAAGCTTAACGTGTTGGGAAACCACTCTGTGTATATACAAAGGGGGTTGTAAGGAGCGCTCTATTCTATGTACCTCGCAAATCCCTTTAGTAGGAAAAAGAAAAATGAGACACTCATCTACATGGTGAGAGAAACCACAATTCACCCAAACTATCGTAAATCAATAAGCGTCAATCACCCTTTTCAACATTAAGAAAGGGTTTAGGCTTGGTTACCAAGGCAATATAAGCTTCTCCAGGTGCTGAACAGGAGACCCAATTCAAGAGGAGCCCCTGTGTCCCCCAGGCACTACTTAATTCAACTTAATTCAGAGGAAATCCAGCTGTCACCAATGGCAGTTTCAGGACGCTCTACCCGCCGTCCTCTCCACCTGTGAAAATGGAGGCTGAGCCAGATGTCATTTCAAAGGAGAAGATATAATAGTGTGCATGTGTTTTCAGAGTGACCGCTTTTATAAGCAGGCCATGTTTCCGCTTTAGTTAAATGAGAAAGAGATATTTGTCCTTAATCTTCTGGGATTTTATTTTCTTCTACGAGGAGTTTAAAACACTTCTTTCTCAACTGTTTGGAATCAGTGAGCTTCTTGCAAAAATATATTTTAAGACAATCATGGAAAACATATATTCTAAAAATCCTTTAATGCAATAGAGTTTACACAATAAAGATTTACCCACCCAGCCCAAGAAGGTGATGCAAGAAATTATGGCTGCTTTTTCGCGAGGGATTTCTGGATTAGTGACTTAGTCTTTATTCTTGTAACACCTGCTGTCCTCAATTTTTTGCTGCCCTTTGAAGTAGCAACCAACCCGTTTGGTTATGCTGGCTGCAGGTGTTGTGGGCGGTACGAAAGACGACAGCTTCTGCTGAGAACCCCCAGCATCACATAAGCCCCTTGATTCTCAGATAAACCAGCCTGTCCCAATATTATAAATGCTACTGTTAACTTTGCAAAACATTTCCTCTGATGATCTTATCTTACCTTCACAACACACTTTGAAGTAAGTAAAAGGTCATTATTCTACCCATTTCAGAGATACAGGGAACCAACACGAAAGGCTCACTTTCATACATGTAGGGAAGGCAGACTTATTTCAAGTATCCCATTCACATCTCAGTGACAAAGTCTCGTATGTGATTGTATCTGACAGAGTGAAAACAGGAGTAGTGGCTACCTGAAAAAATTAGTTATTGCAATGAACATTAGTTATCGCAATGTTAATCTATCAATTTCTTGCACTAACATAAGAAGGTATTAATAAAAAAATACAGTATTTCTTTCTTACTGAATACCATACTAAAAACACAGAAAAAGAAGTGGAGTTGGTACAAAACTCAAGCCAGCAGGCGTTAGAAGACAAAGATAAAAAAAGCAAATAAAGATTTTTACAAACAGTTCTCACAATTGCTTTGCTCTTACTGTGTCACTTAATTGATATTCACACAGTTTATAATATTTTCAGTATGAAATTGGTGTCAAAGGACACCTTAAACCCCCCACTGGCTGAAGACTGTGTGCAAATAGAAACTTCCGCAGTGACTTTTTGATTTACTGAAGATAATTTCATTCAGTGTCTTTTTATTTCCACGGTAATCATGTGTAGGGTCATTGGAAAAAGTTCAAAACACATGGAAAACTAGAAAGAACAAAGTAAAATGACACCAAAAAACTGCTAGCCTGCCTTCTTTCCTCTCCTTCCTTCCTTCCTTCCTTCCTTCCTTCCTTCCTTCCTTCCTTCCTTCCTTCCTTCCTTCCTTCCTTCCTTCCTTCCTTCCTTCCGAAGGAACTCTAAGTTTGTGGGAATGTTCCTCTCAAATTAAAGACAAAATCTTAGACTTTTGTGGTGCTGTTGGGGCCATGTGGCTTGGGAGCCAACGAGATGTAAGTGAGTTTTGGGTGGAAGTTCTGAAAGAGCTTTCTTAAAAGAACTAATTCAACCAAGAGAAGCCCTCTGTGATGATTGGAATATGGATATGATGGCAAGAGTTCAGCAACTATTTTGGGTCTTGAGGTGCTATTATGGATTACAGATCAGAAAAATAGATGTCTAGGCCCCTGAACTGCTTCCCTACGTATTTCTTAGGTAGGAGACAATGTATTTCTATTTCGTTTAAGTCCCTGTTTTTGTTTTTTAAAATTATTATTATAAGAAGCGTTAGCTATACCTGATTCAAATTTGAACTGACACAGAGTTTGTTTTTGGAAGTGGGATGCTGCAAGTAACAGAACACAAAACATGGAGTGAGTTAGTGGAGGACGTAGGCTTCAAGGATGAGCTTTCAGGAGCTCTGCAGGAAGCCTGGGGTCCCTTGTCATGCAGAAGGTAAATATTTGGTTAATCTCTCAATTTCTGTACTTTGGACAGGTGATCATGTATAAACCAAGACTATAACTTCACAGAAAAATTCTAAGACATTATACTTTAAGAAAATTCCTGTTTATGGTATTTTTTGGAACTGGAAACTGATAGTTCCAACACTAGAAAGAGATGGGTTGGAAAAGGGGAGAGAGAAGAGCAAGGAGAAGAATGAGGTGAACAGAAAAATAAGGTATTCGCTCCTTGAAAAAAAGATAAAATATTAAAAAACATTTTCAATCTGGGCAATTTAACATTAAACCAGAATATGAAGTCAGTACATTTTTAGAAATGGAAAAGATCCTATATTTGAAAATTGGGAATTATAAATGTCAATTCAGAATACTAATTTACAAAGACATACATATTTTCAATTGAAAAACAGCTTTACTGAAGCCACTGGGAATGTGAGATGCTCAAAGAGAAAACTGATTTTAATCACCACTTTTCACACACAGCACGATAAATTTATTGAGCGTATGTCACAACAGTGCACGAAGATGAATTTCAGTTATCTACGGCCAGCCGTTCCCTGGTTGTAATACTGACTCTTCTAGAGCCACAGTGTTGTTGCACACGGAGTGCTGTAATGGATGTTATTTTTTTCAGTGTGGAAAATGTTCTTGCAATTTGTTTGTCATCAGCTTCTTGGCATTAATGAAGAAAACATCCAATGAGCAGAATGTAAACAAGAGAGCTGTAAAGTTTTAGAGAGAAAGGTAGAGTAAAAGTAACTGCAGGAGGCTGAGTAGCTCAGTTGGTTAGAGCCTTGTCCTGATACACCAAGGTTGCGGGTTTGATCTCCGGTCAGGGCGTATACCAGACGCAACTAAGGAATGCATAAATAAGTGGGACAGCAAATCAATCAGCCTCTCTCTCTTTCTCTGTCCCCCTCCCTCTCTCTTGAAAGTCAATTTAAAAATGTAAATACAGGAAAATGGTAAGCCTGGTGTAAACGGGTCACAACACTGAACAAATCAACTAAAGTTATTTTAGAGATAAGAGTAACAATTGATAAACAAATGCAAATTTCAGGTAAGACTTGTAATCGCATGTACTATTGCTAAGACAGACTGGATATTAACCTGGTTGCAGAAATAGCTGCTTAAAATTGGTCTACACAAATAAAAGTAACCCTTGTATGCTGTACTTGATCGACTGGAAATGTGCCTTTCTACACCAGCAGCCTCGTTCTGATTACACAGAAAAGGGGCATAAACTAAAAAATTAAATACCTAAGGAATTGGAATATATTTATTCTCCAATGAAATTCAGGTTTCCTGAAAACATCTTAAAAATTTGCTTGCTGACAATTCCACACAGAATAAATACCAAAAGTCATGTCTTGTTTTGACTGTTAGAAATAGCTACAATTATTTCGTGAAATCTCACCAGCCACAAATATCATATAATTAACATTGAGAATTCATTCCCAGACATTTTCACTGCCATTATTACTTAGGTATTTTGAAACTGCAGTAAGAGACAGCATTTAAATGCCCAGGCAGCCTTGGAGCCATTAATTTAGCCAATTAAGAAGGTCAGAATATCATCTCTTCCTTTTATTTGTTGCCATGAAATACCTGGAACTACGTATTTTGAATGGTATTATTTAAGCATGACCGGGCCCTTAAACTCATTATTAAAGTCAGGTGCTGCCCCCCAGTGGAGATATTTCAGAGCGCATGCAGAAAAAGAAGACTCCAGGGTATAAATTTGCACTTTTTGTTTTTGTTTTTTTCTTTATTCTTTCAACAAATATTTCCTGCCCAGAATGTGGCAGGCAAAGTAGGAAGTACTGGTAATACAAAGAAAAACTAGAGTTCTTGTGCTTCAGCAACAAGATGTAGAAAACAAGACAAAATATGCATCGCAATGCACTTGCTTGAGAACTTCCCACCTCAAAGTTTCTGTGTACAATTTTATGTATGTTATGCTCAAAAGCAAAAACCTGCTCTTCTCCCGTCTATAGAAGTTATGTTACCTGGTAAGGTAATTTAGTTTCATGGCTATTTAATCTATAGTAAATTTGCTGTATTTTTATGTAGTTTTAAGGTATTTTACTCACATTATCGGTCCCATCTAACTAGTGAAAGAAAAATTAAAGTGTAAACAAGGATCAAAATATTTTTACAAAAAACGAAAGAGGAGAGAAAAACGACATGACAGGTGTTCCTGGGAAATAGATTTTTTAAGAGGAGGAATGATTCTAAAAGGACAAAGAATGAACCCCGTGACCTGTGAAACCTCCAGCTCCGATGTGATTGAAGATAACCTAGGAAAGGCAATTTGACAAATCAGAACTATTTTGAGTGCATAGGATAGAAAATCAAAGTGTCTGAAGTCCGTTGAGCTAAATGTTCATCCAAGAAAAGGTAAAGTTAAGGTCAACGGCAGCTTTGAAACTTCTGTTGCAACCCCCGGAGGAAGGCCTAGTTTCAACCTGGCATCGCCCGCGGCGTCGCCCTCGGCGGGGTCAGAGAGGCGAGGCTGAGGGTGTGGGTGGCCCGGCTACCTCTGCCGCGCTGTGGCGATCGTCGCGGAGTGGGGTCTCTCTCTACAGGTTTTCATCACAGATGAAGGTGTTTTTATTTTTATTTTTTAATAGATGCCCCGTGGAAGGTTTCAACAAAGAGGTAAAAGTAGACCTTGTTTTAAAGACGTGAATAAGCACTTTTCCGTTTGCTGTAAATGCATCTTATGTCCACAATATAAAAGCCATCAGCTACCCTGAACTTATTATAACACACATATCGAACCTGTGAAACTAATCTGTTCATTAGCAAAAGAACTTGCTTGTTCAGACGTTAGGATAGCGTAATAATTATTCATTCAACTGTCAAAAAATACGCTTTGAGTCACTGCTATGTGCCAGCAGTGTTCTGGGTCCTCGGGACACAATAGAGAAAAAAAGAAAAACTGAGATCTCTGCCCTCGTGGCACTTAGTGAGAAAAAACAGACAATGGACAATAGCATACTAAATAAGTAAATTATACCTTTTGTTAGGAGGTGATAAATGCTACAGAGGAAAGACGAGCTTAGTTAAGGGAAGTGGATGGGGCTGGGGGTGCCGTTAAGGTCGAGATAGGCCTCCATGAGCAAGGAATTGGAGCAGGGGCAGAAACAAGCCCCGTGGGTGTCTGAGGGAAGGGTCTTTCGCGGAGGGAGACCCTTGCACAGGCGTTGAGATGGGAGGCTGCCCGGTGCTTTGAAGGAGTGCCCCGCCGCCGGAGCAGCGGGAGCGGCGGGCACACACGGGAGGCTGTAGGAGACGCGGCTACGAAGGTGTTGGGCAGCTAGACCATGTAGAACGTTGAGGGCCTTCGTAAAACCTTGGCTGTTACTCTGATAAAGCAGGAGCCTATAGAGAGTGTTGAGCAGAGAAATAACAAGATTCGCTTTATATTTTACAGTGATCACTTCAACTGTTGTGTTGAGAACAGACTGCAGGTTGGCATGGGTAAAATGGGGTGACCAGTTAGAAAGCTTAAAAAGTAATCTAGATTAGGGAGGACAGCAACTGCTAGGGACTAAGCAGCGTCTCATTAAAATCCATGTGTTGAAGCCTTAACCCCTCATGTATTGGAAATAGGGCCTTTAAGGTGAAATGAGGTCACAGGGGTGAAGCCCTGCGCAGGCAGAACTGGTTCCTTACGAAAGAGGAAGAGACACCAGGGTTCTCTCTCTGCCACGTGAGGACACAGTGAAAAGGTGGCCATCTGTAAGCCAGGAAGAGGGCCCTCACCAGAACCTGACCCTGCTGGCACCCTGAGTCCAGACTTCGAGCCTCCTGAACTGTGAGAAGATAAATTCCTATTGTTGAAGCCACGCAGTCTATGTATTTTGCTGACAGCAGCTCAAGCTGATTGATCTGCTGACTGAGGCTGAGGTGGCAGCCGTCGAGGGTAGTGGTAGGAAGTTGGGCCCTGGATGTATTTCCAAAGTTGACCCAAAAGAATTTCCTGATAAATGGGAAGGAATGCAGTTAGATACAAAGTTAAGTTTTGGGCCCTGGCCAGGTAGCTCAGTTGGTTAGAATCTTTTCTTACGCATAGAGCACAAAGACATTCTCCTACTAGTCTTGTAGCTTTTCCCATTTCAGTCTTCCATCTGGAGTCTGCTATGCAAACAATGTAAGGTAAAAATCCACTGTTATTTTCCTTCACCTGTTGAGCCAGTGTTCTCCCAACACAATCCATCAAAATCCACCATTTCCTCCTTGCTTACATATTATATTTCCATATATTGACGCATCTATTTTTAAAAAATACTTATCCAAGGATATGTTTATTGATTTTAGAGAGATCAAAGAGAGATAAACATAGAGAGAGAGAGAGAGAGAGAGAGGAACTGACTGGTTGCCTCCTATTCATGCCCTGACCTGGGATTGAACCCGCACCCTAGATATGTGCCTTGACTGGGAATTAAACTGTTGGGAACTGCCCTGCCTGGTTTCAGGAGCTGTAACCGCCACCGCCCCCACCCCCTCCATGGCTAAGGCTGAGTGAGCGACCTTCGGACCATAAGCCACTAAGGAGACAAAGCTTATCTCCCTGGTGGGGGCACAGCCTCTGCCCCTTTTACGTCACCCTGCCTGGCCCCCAGTGCATGATCGGTTAGCCAATGACGGGTAAGATTCCTCAAGGGAGGGATGACCTAAGACAGGTATGATCATGAGGAGCCCCCAGGGAAGGACTTGGGGGGCTACAGCAAAAGGGAGTGATGGACCCTCAGCTTTGACATAGCCTGACTCCTCATTCTGCCTGCGAGAAGTCTCCTAATCTCTTGGCTGGCTTACTTCCCCTGCCTGACTTAAGCCTGAAACAATGACAGAGGGCGGTGCAATCCTGTGCTGGAAAGGGCGGGTTCCCCAGGCGACCAGGCCTAAGAAAGAATACATAAAATCCTGTGAAACCTGCTTTGCTAAGAATATCCTCAGTTAAATGATAAGGGTCCGAGAAGAAAATGAGTTTGTTTCCCAAAGTTTTGTAGCCCCTTAGCTAACAGACCCTGACTCAGAATAAGCCCTGATAGTTCTTTGTATGCTATCTATTCTTTGATCCTTACTGCCTGACAATGATTAATGAGCTTTACCTGTATTCCTGTGCAAAATGCACCCAATAAAAGCCCATTGAGGAAATGGCTCTTGGCCCTTCTCCTTTGAGAGATCAGCCACCTTTCCTCCCCAAGCAGATCATGTCTTGGTAGACTTATTCTCATCCGCAGCAGACAGGGGGCTCTGCGGGCAAAGCTCCCCCACATTAAACCTACAACCTTTTGGTGTTTGGGACGACACTCCAACCAACTGAGCAACCCAGCCAGGGTACTTATGGGTCTACTTCTAAAATTTCAGTTTGTTGCATTGGTCAACTTGTATATTCCTGCATTTATTATCATTTTTAGTTACTACAGCTTTGTGGGTATATCTTAATATCTGATAGGGAAAATCCTCTATGTTCACTCTTGAAAGTTAGTTATTTAGAATTCTTTTCTTTGTATATAATCTTCGTTGTATTTTTTCCATTACCCCTTTGTCCCCTTATACCCCTCTCCCCCCCACAACCACCACACTGCTGTCCGTGTCCATGAGTCTTTTTCCTTTTTGCGCAGTTCCTTCACCCCCTAAATTCCCCTCCCCCACTAGCTGTCATCTGCTCTCCATCTGTGAGTCTGTCTCTGCTTTCCTTGTTAGTTCAGTTTGTTTGTTAGACTTCACGTATGAGTGAAATCGTATGGTATTTGTCCTTCTCTGACTGGCTTATTTCCCTTAGCATTCTTTTCTTATTTATAAATTTTAAAATTGTTTGCTGAGTTTCTCAAAAGGTACAAATAAATTTTGACTGAGATATGTTGACTTCATAGATTAATTTGAGAAGCATTGATATTTATTATTTAAGCACCTTCATCTATGGATTATTTCTCCAACTCAAATCTTTCTTAGTGTGAATGCTTTTCCCTGGGATCACGTTCCCAGGCGGCTTTTACAAAGATGCCAGTGAAGGATCATGGACGGAGATGCTCCCCATGGCCCTGCAGGCTTTGGCAGGGGCTGAAAGCCACCCTGGGCGTTCATCCTTAGGGGAAGGGTAAGAACACGCGTGACGGGTGGAGGTTAAGGACCACTAGGCAGCAGCGAAAAGCAAAGAGCTGGATAGTCTTAGTTACATGGGTAAATACATAAAATACACGTGTAGAATGAGATATATGAGGCTGAGAAAGCAAGTGGAATTTATAGCTCAACACCATGTGTGTAAGTCGAAAATGCTCATCTTTGGTGAGTATTTGCTGTGTATTCTTTCATGAGACGGTCAGTCAGGTGCAGCCACTAAAGGAGACAGAGGACAGGCTCTGGTGAACATGGTACTCACAGGTCCTAGAGACCAGGGTCATGCTGCGCCGTGTAGGGCCACACGGAAGAACACGGGGGGGTCAGGGTGCACGACAGGGGCAAGGGAGAGCCAGGGCGAGGGCTTCACCGGGGTTTCGGAGGGAAGGGCCAAGCTGGGAAGGGCAACCACCTTGGGACTGGCTGGTCTCAGTAATTTCTGGGAGCTCTAAGTCTAAGCTATAGGAGAGGTTCCTAGATGCTGGCACAGGCTCTGGGAAAGTTAAGGCAGAGGAATACGGCCTCTTCCCGTGTGTGTGTGCACGTGTGTGTGTGTGTGTGTGTGTGTGTAGGGGGGTGTCGAGGTGGGAGGGGGCACGGTTAGGAGAGCACGGGCTCTGCATTGGTTAGTTTGCATATCTAAGGAATAAGGCCTATTCCCTGCCGGAGACCTTGGCTGTCATTAAAAATTGGTTAAACCCAGGAGGGGAGCAGTCTCCTCCCATTCAGAAAGGTTTTTTTAAGGTGTCAAAACATCATAATACACAATAAGTAAATGAGTATATATGTATGCGACACAGTACTGAAATGTGTATGCGTGTGTTCCTCTAGTGTATGTGGTGCTGCGTGTACGAACACGAGTGCCCACTGGGGGAGGAGGAGAGTGGGAGAGTGGGAAGGAGAGGGTCAGGCGGGCCGGCACAAGGGCTCTTGCCCGTACTCACGGTGAGGGTGTGCCGTGAAATAAGGGGTATGTTCAACTCAACTCTGCTCCTGAGATAAGTGAGGTCCTCGATGAGATAAATGGACACAGTAAAATTACCTTCAGTTCTTAATCCACAGGGTTTTCATGAGAATCAGATGGCTATGAAATGGTTTCAAAATCTAGTACGTACAACATAGTATTAGTTATTATCGTAGTTTAATCTCAGAACACAGACATTTCAGTTTTGTTAAACTTCTCTCTCTGGTGGGGAAGCTGTATCTCATCCAGATCCTGTTGGAGGCTTCAGTTTGATTTAGTTGGCAACATAACTTATCACAGTGAGGAAACAGGCTAGGTAACATCATTTTTAATGGCACACCACAGAATAGATTCGTTACATTTAAACATATTCGTTTACTGCCTTTCCTACCAGATTCTAAATCATGCAAGCAGGGATTATTTCTGTGTGCTTCCCCACTTAGTAAGTGCCTGGAATGCACTCAGGGTCCATAAATATTTATTTCAAATCACATGATGAATACAACCTTTTCTATTTTTTACAGAAAAAAAAATTACCGGGTGGTGTTTTGTTTACTTAAAAGACGAGCTTCTCCAGAGTAGAACCCTGCAGTCGGTCACTTTACAGGCCTGATGAGGCACAATAATGCACACAGAGTACAAGCTCAGTGAACTTGAACAAATGAACAAGTGAAAGAATATGTGTGTTAGATGCCACCGGTGGGTTCAAGTGAAGAGCTGTGGGATCCATACTCAGAGCTGTTGTAACAGGACGTCACTGTGATTTTGGTTCGAGGCAAAGGAGAGACTCTTTCATCATTAACCTTAGGCCTGACCTACTGGATCAGAGAATAAACCTGGACATCATGTCACATGATCCTGGGAAAGTAACTCAACCTCACGCTTCAATTTCCACGTTAGGAACATGAGAGCAGCACATCTGTTCAAATTCTGTCTGAAGGCTGCCAAAGGCTGCCGAAGGCTGAGCTTCCAACGAGAAAGATGTCATGGTAAGTACCAGCTCGTAGCTGGGGATGGGAAACAGAAGGTTCTGGTGAGTGAATAGAAGACTTTAGTTCATGCAAGTTACACGAAGATAGCCAATTTTCAAAATAATGAGAATACTTGACTATAAACAAAAGCCCATTTTGCCACTTCCTAATTCCGTGGCTTTGGAGGCTCCCCCTCTCGCAGCACCTGTTTCCTCATTTGTAAACTGGAGTTGATGGTAGCATCTATCTTACAGAGCAGGGATTGGCAAACATTTCTGTAAAATTCCATATAGCACTGTTTTCTGGCTTTCTGGGACCTATGGTTTCTATAGCAACTACTCAACTCTGCAGTTCTGGTGTGAAAGCAGCCAGAGGCAATATACACATGAAAAGGCAAGGATACGCTCTAATAAAAATTTATTTATGGATCCTGAAATTTGGTTTCTGCTGGCTTTCGCATAACAGAAAATATTACTCTCCTTTTGACTTTTTTCAACCATGTAATAACCACACTTAGCTAGGGAGCTGCACAGAAACAGGAGTCAGGTTAAACTTGGCCCTTGAGCCATAGTTTGTTATCCTCTGTAACAGAGATTCTATGAGGCGTAAGTGATGTCATAGTGAGGGCTCAATAAATGTCAGCTATTATCACCCTTATTACTATTAATTATGTAAGTGAAATACAGAGTAAGATGACAACCATGTAGAGACATATGGAAAGAAGTTGTGACATGTTAACAGTTATATTGAGATAATAAGATCCAGCTTAAAATGTTTTTTTAAAATAAAACATAAAATTATATTAGAACGAAAACATAATTTGACTAAAAACACCCAACCCTAAAAACTGCCAACGATAATTATACTGATTATAAGTTCTACCTTCCTTCCACAATTCGGAACGCTCCCTGGATATCCATCATACCCAGGGGTCAGTGCTGTGCATTAGTTGCTGCCCTGTAAGATGATAGACATAGAAACCATAGGGTTAACCCTATGCTGATTTCATACCACACCTAAGAAGCTGCTTTCCTGGCAGATCTACATTCTACCCTTCTTTGCCCTCCTTATCTGTGTGTTTACTATTATAAAGGCAAATAAGTCCACAATCGAAAGGGAGAGAAGGTAAAACACAGTCAAACACAGCGCCACGGAGAAAGGGCTTAAAGCAGCAGGAGCCGAGCGTCCAACCTGCCGGAAGAGCAGGTGCTTGTAGGTGGGTGGTTAGAGACAGTTTCCTGGCGACATGGAGATGCAGCTAAATTCCGAAGGGGGAGAGCAGGAAGCCAGAGTGTGAGAAAGTATTCCAGACAAGGGCGTCCCAGGGGGAAGCACCACAAGGCACTGGCTGGAGGCAAGGCAGAGTGCTGAGGGAGTATAGTATGGGAATTGAGTATGGCTGGAGGGTGGATGCTGGCAGGATGGCGGGGAAGACGAAGTAGACAAGGGTCTGTAGACCCTCTGTGTCAGCGATTTGCAACGGGTGTGCTGCAGGAAGGTTTGGAACATGCAATAGCTGACTATCTAGTAGGGGCACTGACCTCTATGTCCTTAGATTGTCAAATAAAGAAAATGACAACAGTCAACACAAGAATAGCCATCTGCTGTGAATGAATCAAAATTACACCAAATTTTCATCAGAATGGCAAAAAATATATTTTTTGGTGTGCTACAGAGTTTCAGTAATCAGTTTATGTGTGCCATGAGGTGAGAAAGGTTGAAAATTGCTGCTACATGCCGCACTCATGATTTAGGGTTGTATCCTAGTCATTAAATTGTCACTTGACTCGCAAGCTGCCGTTGTTTCACAGTGAGATGGTAAACACAATGTCCGCCTGGTAGGATCATTGCTGGGGAGATTCAAGGAGATGGTGTGTTAGGTCCACAATATACTTCAGGATATATTTTATCCTGCCAAAATCGATCTATTCAGAAATTGTTATGAAAAAACTTTCAAATGAAAGGTGTATGCTTTTTCATAAAATACTGCAATTTCAAAACAATGCCTGCATTTGACAGCCTCTAAGCTTTCAGAATTTTTCTACAAGCTGGTGACAGATTCATGGAGGAGAATCTCCTGTGCAGACTGGTCTGAGATGAAGACAATGAAGAGTAAGCAGGAGTCCCGGTCGGGAGGCAGCCTCCTAACTGGCCTCTGCATTGCAAGGGTACGTGGAAGCTGTTCACAAGGCTACGTAAGAAAAAGTGCAAATCGAGGATCCATTCTGAATGTTTTGCTTGAGAGTTCAAATTTCTACTTTGTAATATATCAAAAATATATATTAATATATATTAGTGAGAAATATATATTAGTGAGTAATATATATTAGTGAGAAATCTGTCCTAATATGTTGATAGAATTATTTTTGTTATTTGTGTTACTTTAGTTTGTGTTTATACTTCATCAATAAAGAGCTATCTCTAATTCTTCAAACTGGGCCATGTTTTGATTCTATATGACTTTCTAATTTGCTTTGAAAGAGAAGAGGTAAATGAAAATTATGCAAATAGGGATTATAGTTTAATCTTTGGATGATAGTTGTTTTTCATTAATCATGGGAACATGATTTATGTCAGATTATTATTATAAACATTTTCTTTAAAAAAGTTGGATATGAGCTAACAATTATTTAAAAATAATTTTTAAAAGAACTCTATGGCCCTGGCCAGGTGGCTCAGCTGGTTGGAGCATCGTCCCATGCACCAAAAGGCTGTGGGTTCGATTACCGGTCAGGGCACACACTCAGGTTGCGGGTTCAGTCCCTTGTCAGGGCACATATGGGAGGCAACCAACCAATGTTTCTCTCTCATGTTAATTTTTTTCTTTCTCTCTCCCTTCATCTCTCTCTAAAATTAATAAACATGTCCTTGAGTAAAGTTTAAAAAAAAAACTCTTATACTTAAATATTGGAAATAGCACCCAAATGGCTAGGGTCAGAAGCAAAAGTTACAGAGATTAATCCTTCTCCCAGCTTTACTTCTACTTCCGACATGCTAGGATGGCTGCCGTTTCCTGTTTGCTGCCTGTAAAAAAGAGAGATTGTACTTGCAAACCACAAACATCCAGGGTTGGAAAATGGAATTTTAAAGAAGTACATCAGTGCATTCTTCTTCTTCTTTTTTAAAGATTTTATTTATTTATTTTTTAGAGAGGGGAAGGGAGGGAGAAAGAGAAGGAGAGGAACATCAATGTGTGGTTGCCTCTGGCACACTCCCCACTGGGGACCTGGCCTGCAACCCAGGCATGTACCCTGACTGGGAATCGAACCAGTGACCCTTTGATTCGCTGGCCAGCACTCAACCACTGAGCCACACCAGCAGGACATGCATCAGTATATTCTGAGAGAGGGAAGATTTGGTTTCACAGTCATAATCTAGCCCAGCGCTTCTGGCCTCTGTCCCACAGGACACACTGGCTTCTGTTCCCACCCACAGGGACTAATGCACCACACCCTTCATTCCCTTGGAGACTGTTAAGAAGGAAAGTCTGTTATCTGTTTTCTAAGTTAATTGATCTCAGCACTGAATAATTTGTTTTGCTTTCTTCTCAATGGCAGTCAAAAAGAAATGGCATGAAAATATTTAAAAAATTGATTTATCTCTTCAGGAGACCAAATGCAATATGCAACAAGAGCCAAAAAAAAAAAAAAAAAAAAGTACTTAATACGTTTTGCCCAACTAATCCTACTTTGGGGAAGAAAACAAGCAGAGGCATTAGGCCATGGAAAAGACAAATGATGGAAACAAACTTAAAATGCCCAATAATTGCAGAGTGGTTAGATAACCCAGAATTATAAACTGACAAAATATTATGCAGCTACTTAAAAGGACACAAAGAATGGCTATGAAAATACCTTACAAAATTTGTATAAAATAATGCTAAATGCATTGTATAAGTATGTAGAAGAAAAGTCAACTAGGACAAGGTGGCCCAGAAGAAGGACTGGGAACTGGGAAAGAGTTTTGTTTAGGTTACTTAGAAAGCGCCAAACTGTCTGGTTTCGGTTAGGTAGTCATAATTTCTGCTTTGGCTTCTGTACACCCAGCTTCCGATAAGGACACCTCAAGGCTAGAGTTATTTTCGCATCAGCTTCTGTACCTCCTGCTTTTGCCAGGTAGGATATGGCATCCAGAGAGCAATAAAAGCCCTGCCCAGCCAAGGTTCGGGGCCCAGAATTTGGAGACTGCCTCCTCTGGGTCCGCAGGTGTAATAAAGCCTCACTCCATTACCCCGAATCGCGCCAGTCATTATTTTCCGAATTATTTTCCGTAACAAGTACATATTGATGGCAAAATGCAAAAAAACTTTGTCTTTATATAGTACCGAAGATCCGAAATCAGGGACCACGAGAAGTAGCCGGTCTACAGTGTACATGGTGTTTCTTTTGAGATGATTTGTGGGGGTTAGTCTTTCAAACAGTGAGAAATGCTGCTGAAAACAACATATCACTTATGTTTTCTCACTTTCTTTCTCTTTCTTTTTAAAAATATAGCCCCAAAAGATGACCTGAACCTTGTATTATATTGTCCATTTTCTCTCATCTTATTTCCCAAAGGAAATGTTTTATTTTCTCCTTTCATTATGAACATTATGAACTTGTTTATTCAACAATTGAACTTAAGCCACTAGACGTTCAGCTACTCACTCTTTGATGCGCCCATGAAGTTCCTTTCTGCTTAGAGAAGACACACTCCCCCTTTTCTTCAGCGAATGACCGGTTCTGTCTTTAGCGATGTCTGACACCATCATAACCTATGGGAGAAAATCCTGTTAAAACAGCAGACGGAAGATCTGAAATCGTTTCACTCAGCATAACACAGAGATTCATTCTAAATAAAGTACACAGCTACTTTTTCTACCATTTTTGAATGGGGAAGTGGGTTTTCCTTAAGAGTGATTTTTAATGTACACTGCTATTCTGGTCAATACAACTAGAAATATAATGACTCTGATAACTTTTATTTATGCAATAGTATACTTACTTCACGTAAGCAGATATTAAACCGCAGCAAAGGTGCTAAACTGCAGAAGAGGTTAAGATCATTGAGAAAAGAGAGCCCCTTGTAGAAGAAAGATATTATCCCACACCAGAAATCAAAAATTTGTATTGCCCCTTTTATTCTTGATAAAGTTTTGCTAATTAATATTTGTGGTTGGTGTTACTTTAACAGTTAAAATTAATTGTCTTCCCCAAAGGGTATTTTTTCAAGCAACCATGATTTACTTTGTAAAGAGTAAACAGAACTTTTAACTCAGTAATTCACTGGAACACCTATCTCCTTCTCACAGCTGCTTGTTTAAAAGCTAGTTGTAGGAATGGACCTCCCAGACCTTTGACTGTAACTGGACTGCCCTACTGCCTACTTATGAATTTAGATCGTCATTGAAATTATTTTATAATTTCATCTGTAAATCTGAGGGCCCCAACAAGGAGACACTGGGCCTAACAGTAAGAGAGAACGAGAACAGAATTTCTGCACCAGAGGAGCTGGCAGCCCAGTGGGCAGAGGAGAGCGCAGCCAAAAGCCCAGGGTGCCCCGCGTCAGGGCAGAGGCAGACAAAGGGTCCTGACGGGCACACGAGTATGGCGGAGGCAGATTGTGCCCTCGGGAGGGAGCCAGTGGGGGGTGTGTGTGTGTGATTGTGTGCCTGTGTATGAGGTGTGTACATGAGTGTGTGGACTCTTTGTATGTGTGCCTGTGAGTGTGCCTCTCTGTGGGCATGTGCCTGTGTGTGAGCTTGAGTCCATATAAGTGTGTGAAGCTGTGTGTATCAGTGTGAGTGTTGTGTACATGAAAGTAAGTGTGTGCCTGGGTATACCCAAGAGCATCTCTGTATGCATATCTGTGTGAATGAGTGATTATCTGTGTGTACCTGAGTATGTGCCTTTGTGAGTGTGTGTGAACCTTTGTGTGTGATGTTATGTGCTGAATGTATGTGTGAACCTGTGTGAGCATCTCTGTGCACGTGCTTGTATGCACTAGCATCTATACATGTGTGTGCATGTGTGTGTGGATGAGTGTGTGAGCATCTGCGTGTGTGCACATGTCTGTGTGAGTGTGTCTATGTGTGTGGAAAAGGCGCACTGAGAACAAGTGGGTCATTCAGGTTCCTACCCAAAGGGACACCAGCAGACCTCCGTCTGCTCACCTCCGTCTGCTCACCTGTTTCCCAAGCTGCCCGGAAGGCTAGAGTTGGTACCTGGAGGCCCAGAGGGCTTGCGGCTGCCTGCAGTCGCAGGGCTGGCCTCTGGAAGACTTGAGCAGGAGTCCGCTGCCCCACGAGCAGACCAGGCTGGACAGTTCAGCACAGGGCATCAAAATGAAGCCCAGACATGCAGGGGGGAGGGTGGGGGAGGGTGACCAGAGACCAGGACCCACTTCCATTTCCGAAATTTGAGCACTTTTCTTATTTGTTGGGGGAAAGAGGAGTAAGGCATCACAGAAGTCGTGGCCAGTGCAGGCGGGCCATTTCTCAACACAGGGCCCTCCCTCCTCTGTCCCTGCGGTGCTCAAACCTGCAGTCCTCTTTCCCCTCTCTCTCCCGCCCGCGTGCGCTGAGGGAAGGGCGCGCTCACCTACCGCAGGGCCACAGCTGCAAGGGCACCGCGACCGGGGTCTCCCACACCTTCTGCTCGTCCACTGCAGGCACCGGCGCGGCGCGAGACTCCCTGCTCCCAGGCCTCCCTTGCAGCCCCCTGGACTCCGCGGCCTGTCTCCAGGGTGACCTCCTCCAAACACAGCCCTCCGCCCTCCCGGGGCCGAGAGTAGCTGCGTGGTCCTCTGTGCTGCATAAGGGATGTCAAGGACTCATCGTCACTGCCCAGAGGGGGCCGCCCTAAGCCCGGCTACTCCCTGGAGGGGCCTGGAGTTGGAGGGGAACCGGTTCTTGCTAAACCGAGGAGGACACCTGAAACTCAAGCTGCAGCCCCGCAGAGTCCTCACCCAGTTCTTTCGACCGCATCGTCAGCGGCAGGAGTGGGAAATGCTGCGTTTTCCTACGACCAGAAATCCGAGGCACTAGGAAAAAGCAAAGCGATGCCCCCGCAGTTCTGCCCCTGCTTTTTCCATCGCCCGCCTCCAAGGCACAGGCTGGTTGATAATAGGGATAATTTAGTGAGAACTTACATGTACCTGATTCTGGGAAACAGCTTTTGCTTTATTTAATCTTCCCAACAGCTCTGTCAGAGAGTTGTTCTCCCTTTAGATTTAGAAAATGGAGATTCTAAGACGTCGAACAGTAAGCCCGGGGCCCCCAGGAACTCAGGGGCTCATCTGTGCTTTGCAGACCCAGTTCCTCCACACCACTCTTCCCAGCCCCTTAACGTTTAAGCAGCTTTGAAAGGGGGGTGGTTTGGGCTTGAGGACCTACCTGACATAACTAACAGGCCCTTTCTCCTCGATAACTATCCCCTTCCTAACCCCCGAACCCCTTCCCCAACCAAGAGCAAATGAAACCAAACCGAATGGGCCCTCACGTAGCGGGCCGTCGTTGCAGGGACAGATAAGGTGGTGCTTCCGAGCACCCAGCCGGACACAGACCCCTTGGTGAGCGCTCAACGCAGTTCGCATCAGCTGACAACAGCAACACACTAGACCGCAGCAGAGCCCCTAATGTCCTCTGATAAAGGACATGACGTTTTCTGGCCCATTGCCGTCCCTATTCACAGAAAGATGAGACCAGGAAAGGGTTGTTTATTGAAGATTTACTACACACTAGGTAGGAAGGGCGAGGGGACTGACAAATATTATCTCATTTAATCTGTTCAATGACCCTATGAGAAGGGGACATTAATAACTCCATTTTTTAAAGGTAAGGAAATGAAGAATCAGTAACAAGCTCAACTCTGTCATTAAATTACAGGCCTGGGGTTTGTCCCACTACAAAGCCCTTGCACTGTGCCAGGCTTTTTTCCCCACCGTGCCCACCCTAAACCCGAAATCAAATTTTCCAGAACTGTGCGCAAAATTGTAAGAGGCTGGTACAATAAAAAGGGTTCACAGCTGAGTTTATTTTTGTTTCTCATTTATTTCTCCCCCAAAAAATCACATTTAAATAACCACTTACTTAGATATTTCATCTTGTTCTCACATATAATTAAACTTTATTCTGAAATGGGAACCCTAGTTGCAATAATGTGCCAAGATAAATAATTGCATATTCAGGATTTTGTGATGTGGGTGATGGGGAAAACCATGAAGAAGAAAAAAAAAAAAACATTTGTAAAATCATTATCTACAAAAAAAAAAAAAAAAGATCTTCACATCTTTTCTAATTTATAAGGCAAGTAAGTTGAACTGTTATCACGTTATCTTCCGTGAGTCAACAGCACACCTTCCGATCACGCTGCTCAACAGCGAGCTCTGCTGCAGCTCCGAGAGGGAACCGCGGCTGCTTCCTTTGCCGGCTTTGCCTTGAGCACAGCAGAGAAGCAGTGAAGCTTCTGTCACAGACAGAGCAGAGTGGTCACGGCTGTGAGAATCCAGTGTTCTCTACTGAATCGTACAAGGAGGGAAAGGAGCCAGCCATCAACACTTGAAGTTTAAAATGCATACTTGAGCATTTTCACCCACAATTCCTTTTCATAAATATTTTATACCAAGGCATTTTGTGAAATTATATGCCCCATAACAAGATCACAAATTCAGTTAATGTTTGCTTCGAAGATCATGGAGAACTCTCCATAAAGGCCACCAACTCAAAACATGGTTATATACTAACGGCATTTTCCTTAAGACAATTGACTGAGTTTTATTATGTTTACAAACACAGGAAAACTCCTCAGAGATTCTTTCCTTAGTTTCTCTTAATTGTTAAAACAAAACAAATCAAAACATGCCTTACATTGTCACTGCATAGGTGTGAAAGTTAAAATTTGATCATTTTATCCATACAGCTCTTTTTCTATACAAAGTCAAAACATTTTAAAATTATTTTTATATTGAAACCCAATAATATTCAAACAGTTTAAAAAGCCAGATCTAGAAATTACTGCTTGCCATAGATGTGATTAATGTATCATCGCATTGACACTTGGCTTTTTCAAGTGTTTCAAAATGATTCAGATGCAATTTTCCAACTCCCTTATATTAAGAGAGATCAGACAGGAACCAATCTCTTTCATTTAATAAAGCAAGACTAGACACGAACCTGCAAAATCAACAGAGCTGTAAGAATCATCATTCTGGCATCTCATAGAAAAGATGAAAGTCTGGCTTTGGACTTTGGGGCACTGACCCCAAATGAGAGTCATTTGGTACACCATCTAAAACAGTCTGAGGTAATGATGTGTGAATAACACTAAACATTTGTTCTGCCCCCCACAAAGAAAAAAATGAAAGTGTTAGTGAAATAATATACAACTGAAGAAGTGAGACGGAATTCACATTTACATAACACACTCATTCAATTCAATATTTTAAATGATAAAAAGCTTGTGATCTACCAAGTTGATTCAGAAACTCTGAATGAATTAAACATTGAACTATATTTAGAGAAATACAGTTTTCAGCTTTACTCTTTTCTGTCTGAAAACAGTTTACTCAGGAATTTTTTAAAGGAACTTTGTCGATTGTTTTGGGCAAAATGATTGATTTGAAAAATAAAGCAAAGCAAAAAAAATTGTGAAATGCTCATTAACAGAAGACAGAATCCGCAAAATCTATGCTAAACAGTGCATTCCTTGTAGCTTAACTAAAATGTTTTTCATATAATTTCTAACAGGATCATATAAAAATACTGTCAGCATTAATCTATCATGATTTAATTTCTTAAAGCTGTTTAAAAAAATACTACCAAAGATTGTTCACAAGCGTTAATTCCACTCTGCATGGATCTTGGGACATGTTCAACAGATGGTGGTCTGATGTGGTCATAGGTGCAGAACTTGAAAATGATACTTAAAATATTAAAACCGTTTCATTGTTTTGCTTCAAATATTTTAGGTGATAAAGTCAAATTTACTATGATATACTCATGAAATGTAAGTTCATTGGAAATGGCAGGAACATCCTTTCAAGTTGAAACAAAAAACTAGAGCGTCGTTCACAACGTTGCTGGTTATATCATTTGCAGTTGCTGAAAAATATGTAAACTGGTGTTCAAACTTTTTTTGAATTTCTTCAAGGTGTGCATAGGAAAATGTTTTCCTGATCCAGTAACTTTCTCAGGGCTCATACACTAACATTTATCATCAATGGCCAAGACATGGAGACGATGATATGGAATCATTTATTCTCAGAACTCAATGAACATTTGCCAGAACCAGTATAACTGAACATGGTGTGGAAAATACTGGAATGCTGGTGAATACAGTAGAAGTATCCTCGACTTATTTTCTTTTAGACATTAAGGAACACATAAAAATATATTTGCTTCTCATTGAAATATCTTTTAAGGTTAAATAGTCAATGTATTTAGAACAGACAATGTTACTCTAGGGATAGACAGGGGCAATCAGAAATGCTAAATCAAAGGAAAAATAACCTTGGAAATTAAACCGAGAGAATAAATTTTTACACCCAGGTGAATGTCAACAAGTAGGTGCCTTTCTTTCATAGGAATACTCATTTAGGCTATAAATCAGATATTAAATATAGGGGACAATCAAGAGGTCTGATCATGGTCAACTCAACAGATACTAAATTTTGACATTCCTTCAAGAAGGATATTTAGATTTCAATTATATGTTAAAAATGCAACTCTAGCCTACAGAAGACAGAACATAAGAGCAGTAACAAAAGAGAGAAGCTAGTGGGTTTTTCATTGTTGTTTTGTTTGTTTTTAATATTTGGAGCCTTAGACATTGTGTTCCCAGCCCACTTTTCCTCCACACATTTCATGCACCAAAATTAATGTAATGATATCCTGTTCAATTAATGAGTGAGCGAATGTCATTTAAATGTTATTTGCCAAATGGGAAAAAAAAAGGAGCAGGAAAATACAACAAAGCTTTGAGAGAGAACTGCACACAGTTAAAAAGGGTGGGCAGGTCATCAGAAGAGTCTCTTTGTTCAATGTAATGTGAATTGATGTGTTTATACTACAATTTGACTCCTTTCAAGAAAACATGTTTACTTGTAATATTAACTTTTAAAGCAATATCTAGAGATCACCCTTATTTCAATATCATAAAAATTATGCTTCCATTTAAAAAAATTGATAACCATAAAACATGTATAAAATGAGTACATTTGGATCATGGAACTTCATCAATTGCATCTTTTGGGAAAAAAGAAAGCTTAATAAAAAACCCACACACTCATCTCCTTCGTAGATATCTGCACATTTTATGTATCATTCACTTTCGTTGATAGCCTACAATTGTTTTGAAAAAAAAAAAAAAAAAGGAAAATGAAAGATCAGTGCAACTCTTTTCGAAGGACACTAGTCGTGCTTATAAAGCTTCCAGTTCAAAGGGCTGCAAGGCAAATGGACTCATCTCCAAGTTACATGTCTGGGTTTCCTTTGTGAGGAGACATTTGTTAGGACTCGGTGTTTGGAATGAACCACTGCTTACAACCCCCCTGCTGCTTCTTCTAATCTTTCAAGACAGTGAGGAAGAGGATAGAAACATGGAAATGAGAGGAGGCATTGTAGGTCACTTGGAGACAGAGCATAACAGGAGAGCTGTAAGGAAAAGATAAGAGATTTTTCTAGAAGAAAACCTTTCTATATTTCTTTTTTAAGATTGGAGGAACTTCAATGGGCTCAGAGAAAGAAATTCACTAGAGAAAATGGTATTTGATTTATAACTGAATGTTTAAAATCTGTAAGTCAGAACTAAGAAGGGCCTGAGAGATTTAAAAAGGCAGTATTCTCAAATTTTGGTGACTTGTCAAAATATGTATTCCTAAACCCCCCTTCTAGAGATTTATTTATTCAGTATAAATTTATCAATGCCAGCTATCTTTGCGGCTCTGGGGTTATAGTTGTGACTAAGCCAAAATCATTGTCCTTTTAAAATAAATGATAATACATGTGATCCACATAACATACTTTGAGAAACATACATTTCCCAACAGTTTTGCTACTGGGTTATCCTGACTTCGATACTAATTTTTCACAGCACCTTTACGTTGGCATTCAAGTAGAGTATGTATAGTAAAATAAAACAAAAGAATTTAGCCCTGGCTGGTGGAGCTCAATGGATTGAGTGCGGGCCTGCAAACCAAAGGGTGGCCAGTTCGATTCCCGGTCAGGGCACACACCTGGGTTGCAGGCCAGGTCCCCAGTAGGGGGCATGTGAGAGGCAACCACACATTGATGTTTCTCTCCCTCTCTTTACCCTTCCCTCTCCCTCTGCCTAAAAAAAAAAATAAATAAATAAAAATAAATGAAACAAAATAATTTATATCCCAGAATGAATGAGCAAAAGCAGGTCAGGTGTTCCCTCTGTGGTCAAAATAACCGGGCTGCTACCAGCTGCTGTGTCACTTTGGGCAAATTAATTACTCTGTCTGGGCCTCGATGTCACCATTTGTAAAAATAGGAATTAAAAAGCATCTACAATTTTGGGATTAATATAAGTGTTACATGAGCTAATATCTATAGTGGCTGGTACATGGTAAGCACTCAAGTAAATAATTTTTATTGTATGTCAGTTACTGTGATTGTACAAGTGTCCTAGTAAAGTCCCCAAGGGTTGATCTATCTGAGTCAAGTAGAATCACGACACTTCAGAGATGGCAGAAACTTGGCAGATCATTGGAGTGTTACTATGTGTTGAAACAGTGCTGGGGGTGGGGCTGGTGGCGGGGCGGGGACAGGGGCGGGGACGGGGTGAGGGGGCAGATTTAAACTGCTGAAGGAACTCCTCCTTCCTTGCTCTGGGCTGTTTTGCCTAACAGGATCCATGAGCAATGCTAGCAGAAAAACTTCCCACAGTTAAGAAAAGCTTGAAAACCACCCGCAATCCCCATCCCTCATTCTAAGGATGCTGAAAAGGGCAGCGATTTGTCTAAGGTCACACGGCACAGGTCAGTGCTAATGTAGTTACTGGGCTTCTCTGAAAAGAAGAAATGAAAATATGTATAATTACAGCCTCAAACGGTCTGTAGATGGAGGCGGAGTAAACACACATGGAACGTTTGTACTTTGGCTTTCCGGGCTACTCTCTCCAGCCCGCTTGAAACAACCGAAATGTGGCCATTCTTTCTTTACGGGTGAAGTAGAGTCCCGAATGCCATGCAGTGAATTTTCATTTTGGCTGTAGGCGTAGAGAAGAATAGAGCTTTAAAAATAATTAAAAGTTTCTTAGGAATGATAAATTCCAATTATAAAATTCAGACTAATTTGTGATTAAGAATTTATTTCAAAAATATCATGAAAATACTGAATTTATTTGAAAAGAAAAACATTCTTTCCATTTTGCCAAAATAAAGCAGTATCATTCATACTTTGTATCTTGTTAGAGGAGCAACTTTTTAAATCATAATGCTCATAATGTTCTGGTTAATGAGAACCCTTTTGATTTTAATCCATAGAACTGAAAATCTTAATAATAGCAGCCCATTTTGTTCTGCTTTAGGAATCGGTAATAATAACCCTGATAGTGTTTCTTTTATAACTGAGACCCTCGAGTTGCCTATAATCATTTTTTCTAACAGGAATTCTTATTGTACAGCACTAACAGGAGATCATAAACTACCTGAGTAAAATAAAAACACCAAAATCTCCCTGACATGAGCTTATTGTGTTATTATGAGGCCTATTTTTCGAAAGGAGATGGATGTATCCTCCACGGAGGTTTGGTTATTCAAGGGTTAGTAATTCTGAAATTGCTGGCTTCCATTCTGTTTCACAAAGACCAGTTAAGGGCTTGCAGGATGTCTTCAAAGTCTCAAATTTTAGTTCCTGGAAACACGTGAATAATGTTAGGAATGACAGTAATCTATGTGTTAATTTACAATTTTACATAATCAACAAAACTATTCTTTGACAGAAAATCCTTGTATTGAATCACTAATTTACTCCAGAACTGTATAAAATAAAATAAAATAAAATAAAATAAAATAAGCAAGACATGAGAGCAGTAATATTTACACATTTTTAATATGCACTTTATGTTAATTTTCAATGTTTTCCCCATGAATTGATTACTTAAAAACACATTTTTATGTTCATATACTGGATAATTCTCAATTTTCTGCTGCTTACTTTCCACTGGTTTTAGTGTTTGAAATTTCCCCATGTTTCCTGGGATTTAAAAGTTTGTACTTTCTAATTTGGTTTCAAAATCAAATTGAATATCTTTACTCGAAATGAGCATATTAATTGATGAGCCAATTGAGAGCATTCTTCTCCTGTGAAACAGAGCAGTTCTGGGCAGCAAACACTCACTAAGAAGTGTGAATACCAATTTTAAAGGTCCCTCCATAAACACCTGCCAGTCACATTCTCATCTTAAGAGCAGGACCTACCAATTTTAACGTGATCCTAAATTTTAAAGGGGCTAAAGGTTCTCTGTCAAATATGAGTAAATATAAAGTAAAATTTAGCAACTAATGACAAACAACTTAAAATTACAGTTATTTAACAGTATAACCTAGAATAGAAATTTGCTTATATTTAAAATAAGTTCTATGACTTGAAGGAAGATTCATGTTTTCAGATTGTAAAGGAAGAAGGTTTACAACCAGGATCCCTGAAGAAGTGCTTCTCTGTTCTGAATTCCCGTGTTGCGAGGCCAAACTCAGCAACTGAAGCTTTTATTATATCTCACAACAATGAAATCATAGCACATTTTTGACAACTCTCTTTTTGATTCCCCAAGAATGGCAAAGATTTATAATTTCATACAATAAATTTTATCTAAAAGGAATTTATTGCACAATTATGTGGATAGAATTTCATTTATAAAGCTTATTTTCTCCTTTCCGAATGTTATAAATAATTTTGATTAGAATTCTCCCTCTGGATTTAAATGGAGGACAAAATTTTTTGTGTGTGTGAGATTTCTAGTCTCAATCTTGGATTCCTGTGGGTGAAGGGGCAGATACGTGGAAGCTCGCTGAATGCTAGACAGGAGAAATTCTGTTTAGAGTAATTGTGCAAAAGTTGTCAGCCAGTTCCACTATGGAAAGTCTTACTGTTTTAAAATCACAATTTTGGGTGTAGTCTGACCGATTATTCAACAGTCTCTACACTGGCTAAATTGTAGAGACAGGGGAAGTAGTTAAGATGTCAACATCTTCTTGACTCTTGATTATAATTTCATATACTTAAACTTTAAATATGAATTGCTTTCCCTTTTTACACAAGTTATAAAAATAAGAGGCCCTGTTTACACAGTTTGCATTTTTATGAAATTTGCAGTTTGAAAAAAAAGCTTTTTAAAAAGTGGTAATTAACGCTTTTCTTTGAATATGCTGTAACCTTAGAATTTTTTTGAAATAGTTTCTGAATTTAACCCACTAAACATCTGAAGATAGAATTTTTATTTAGCACTAGAATAAAACATACTCAGGACTGAAGAAAAGAAGTTTTTTTCCTGGTTCCACTTAGTTCTCTTTGTGTGTGGCACCCCCTTTATGATAGCTATCTATATCATATTTAAATTTTATATGTTGACAAAATCCAGTCTACCGCTGTAAGCACTGCGCCATTCAACAGTACTACTATTAAATTTACATACCACAGTTTAAATTACATCCATTTCAGCAATGGTAAAATGCTAGAACTCAAGTGTCTAACGACCTTACTGGAATGAGTACAATTTACAAATACAATAATTACATTTTAAAACCATAACAATATTACACCTAGAAGTAAATACTGTAGGACTGGTCATCATGGTATTGTGTGAGGGAATCATTGCTGAAAAGCCATGGACATTTCAGCAGATTTGTCCCAAGTGCAGATTTTGATTTGTTTTCATCAAACCAAAATTGAAACTTGTGTCTCATACAACAGTTCTCCATTACATGAATCCTCCAAATTCTTGCGCAATATTTTATTAGTTATCTGCCAAGTATTTTCCTGCAAAACAAAACAACATAGCGACAGGTTACCTGCTAGCTCAGTGATGTGACTACTGTATGGCTGGCACCTCTACTCCCGCTGCCTTACTTCCTGGAGCCACACACCACATGCTCGAGGGGTGTCATGCTAATATAGGGGGCATCGCATTTGCTAAGTTTTCCACTGTCCAGAAGCTAGTTGCCTTTTCACAGATCCACATATCAACATTTTTGCAGAAGTTTCGGTTTTGCCCAGAATAGGTTGGGAGATTTCTTCCCAGATGTAAGAATCCAACTTATTGTTATTAGAAGATTGGCCATATAATTACTTTCCAACCTGGGTCACTTCAGACAGTGAAAGGGGTATAATTAGAGATTGTATCGATACAGCAGGTATAAAAACAGGACTTATCCCAATAAATCACTGGCAGGTATAAGCACCCTTGTACAGGGAATCCCCTGCAGACGGACAATCTCAGGCGCCGAAACCCTGTCTCACACATCACATTGGCTCATGGCAACAAGGTTCGAGCTCTGAGATTCTTTGAGGTTCCTATTAAGGAGGAAGCTGTATCCTCTGAAATCTCAGCTGAGCCTGACAAATCTAAATTCTATGAAGTTCTTTCTTTTGGAGAAGAAACATTTTCAGGTAAGAGATAAATGCCAAGGCAAAGAACATGTATCTTACTTGTCAATATAACCAACTTAGGATTTACTTCATTAAACTCAGCATACACATCTATGTAATGGGAATTACTGGTTAGCCCCACATAAGAAACGGAGTCATAGCTGTGATGAGCAGCTAGGGCCTTCCTAATTCTTAATTTCTAGTCCCCTGTCCTAGTTTTTCTTCATTTAACGACTGGTTTGCTTTCTTGGATACGGAGAGCATTTTGATGGTTGCCAGAGGGAGGGGAGTGTGGGGGAGTGGGTGCAGAAGTGAGGGGATTAAGAAGTACAAATAGGTAGTTACAGAATAGCCGTGGGGATGTAAAGTACAGTACAGGAAATGGAGTAGCCAAAGAACTTATATGAATGACCCATGGACATGAACAATGGTGGGGGCATTGCCTGAGGGAGTGGGGGGTGCTGGGTTGAGGGAAGTGAAGGGAGAACCATCAGGTCAACTGTAATAGCATAATCAATATAATATACTTAAAAAAACAATCAGTTTGCTTTCTAATGAGGATGGGAAATGGGGATTGGGAGTGGGGAAGACAAGTAGGAAAAAGACAAGAAAATCACAACCTATTCCTTCTCGAAGAAGAGTAGCTAAGGCAACATTATATTTACAAATGAAATGCACAAGATCCACACACACCTGCAGCAAACCTTTTTTTGATGAGTGAAAATCGATAGCCTGCTCCAACGAGTTCAATGTCACAGCCAGAAAGGGTGCTTCCTTCACTTGTAAACTGCACAACCAATGGGGAAGGCTTGCTTGGGCCTTCAGATAACTGAAATCTTGCCAACAAAGAACCCACACCTATAAAAAGGGTGTTGTATACGCGAGATAATAGTCAACAACATTCTGGATATAATTTTGGGAATGGTATTCAAAATTTAATATACAAAGCCTGACATTAGGGAATAGTATATGTTTTAGTGACAAAATGGTCATGGATAAGATTTATCACTAAATATTATGAGCGACTCTCTTTTTACATGCAGATTCAAGCGTAATCAGTCAAATGGTACTTCAAACTTTGGGAGCATGCTACACGGCAGGTAATGGGTTTTCCAACCTATGACTGGTATCAGAGGAAAGTGAAACATATCTAAACTATCAGGGTGTGTAGAATCTGATACAGAGTGGAAACATCCCTCGTTAACAGCTTTTCTTTGCAGAAAATATGTTCTGTTTGATGTAGGGTTTTAGGCAGAAAAGGGGAAACAAGATTTATTGAAGAGTTACTTCCTTTTATTGGTTGAAATATATATATATATATGAAAATGAAGTAAAATATTTTGCTTGCTTTTACTGCTAAAATATATTTTGGTTAATAGTTGTCTGATCCTTGCAAGTTATTTCAGCCTTAGATATTAAATAAAGTAAGCCTGTGATTACGTTACCTCCATTTTCTGACTTCTGAGAAATGTCGGGAATTTTCCACAATATTCTTTGTTGTTCAGCATTCCTAAAAGTCAAATAGGTAAAAGACTTTTGCATATGTAAGGTGTTTTGTTTAACAATGCCATATTTTTCCAGATATCTGTCTATCTACCTACCTACTCATCCATCCATCCATCCATCCATCTACCCAGCCATTCATTCATCTATCCACACATAAATTCTCTCCTTTCCTCTTCCTTATTGCAACCAGCCACAGCACTGTCAGATAGGAAAAGATTTAGAGGACGATGTAGTTGGCTCTTTAAAGCACATGTACTGAAAAAATAGGAAGGGTGAGTGAATCAGTTAGTTCAGGTAATTTAGATTGGGGCTGTCATATGGCTGATACTCATTTTTTTAATGTTCTATTTTTTGCTTTTGTCAACCATATGGAAAACCTAGAGCATCTTTTTTCCCTAAGGGAGTAAGCCCTTCTTAGCAGCTGCGATTGGCACTCAGTGTCTATTCAGTTTCTGTTCCCATACCTTCTCCAGTGTGCCATTTTGTAGTCCAGAGGCTACCGAATGAAACGCTGCGTTTCCCAGACTCCCCTGTGGTTGGGGCCTTAGAGGCAGGTTAGACTCCACCAGTTACAGTTGCTTGAGAGCTGGAGGACAGGAGGGAGGGGGAGGCCATTCTCCCGCTGCCTTCTCAGCCCTTTCCTGCTGCCCGCAACCTGAGAGGTGGCTCTCTTCTAACTGCAGCGCTCCAGGCCAGTCTCCGATTGTGTGGGTGCTGAAGAGTAGCAAAGGTGGAGCCGGCAGGAGCTCTCTCATCCTCGAGTCAGAGTGACAGCGAGGGGTTCTTGAATTCAGTGGCTCCACTGGCAGCCTTCTGATTTTTCCTCTTGGTTATGCCAGAGGTAAGCAGCTTCTCTGGCCCCCAGTTCCACTGTCTTCTGGGAAACATTCCTTGCGATCCCGCCCCCCGCTGGGGCTTGTTGTTTTTTTAGCACTTCCACCATGTACGTGGGAGCATCTAAATCCCTGTGTTAAACCATTTTCTGCTTAAAACAGCATCCCTGATTTCTGTTTCCTCCCCTGAACCCTGACACACAGGCCTGCTGTGACCTCCAGGAAGGGGACACCCATGCTAAGGAGCCTGTAGTCCCTTTGTCCAGAAGGAGCTCTTCGGGAAGCAGAAGGGGCTTGGGGTCTTACCAGACTGCTGGGGGGAGCACGGCCTGGAGCTTGGTCACTCCTCCATCTATGGGGACCAGGAACTGCACATTGTTGAGGGCCACAGCCGTCGTCATTGCATCTGTGTTGTATTTGTAATCTATGCGCAGGTCGGTGCTTGCGGGCTCACACCGCCAGCTCACTGCCAGGTTCAGGGGTGTGGACTGAATGCCCTGGGCAGACACCTTGCCAAATGACAGGAAAGAGAATATTTAAGGCTTGATGATTAATCTGAAACAAACCAGAAACTATGATTGTCTCCGCTGGAATATTCTTAGATAACAAAATGTCACCGGGTTGTTTGTGTTGCTCGCAAATGAGCTCTCAGTAAAAACCACTGTGAAGGGTGCCAAGTGAGAGAGAGCTGGTGCTGCGGGGGAACTGGTACAGATTACAAAATAAAACAAATCGCTAAAATCTCTATGGCACTTTAGAGTTCAGAATGCACTTTATGTCAGCAGGTGGTAGGAGAGGCCAAGGAGTTAGACAGTTCTGGGTGTGCGTTCTGATCGCCACTTACAAGCTGAGTGATCTTGAACTCATTACCAAATCTCTCTGAGCCTCAGTTATTTCCTCATCTGCCAAATGGGAATTATAACAATAGCATTTACCCACGGAGTTGTCAGCAGAGTGAAGGAGGTGTTCATGCGAAACACTCAGCTAAGTGCCTAGCGTGCAATTAGTGAATAGAGTTTTAATCCATGTTATGTACTGATGTTACTATCATTGTTGCCCTTCATGACAAACCAGCGAGTTAGATACAGCAGGTTATTAATGTTCCTTTGGGACTTGTCAAGGCAAGGACTGGAACGCAGGTCCTCTAGCGGGAAGTGCAGCATTCGATTGACTATTGTCAATTCTAGTTAGAATCGACTGTGATTTTGACCAAGGACCAGGTTTGAAGAATCAGCAAAAATTTATTTTAGCTAAAGCCAATACTATCAGCTTGAGTTTCAGGTCCACGATGAGAAAATTCACAACGTTATTTATCATTCCTTGATCGTTCACCATGAGGATGAATAGCTGTGGGAGATTCTCCTTTCGCTAGTGCATGCACACGGCAGGGGCCACATGGGTGGCGTCCATGCCCTTGCGGTTTCACTCACGGGGTATGAGTTCTGCTGATTTTCAAGACTATGAACAACTCTCTCCTGGCCTACCGACAACATCTGCACATTTGCACATGGAGGCGGGGGAGCGGCCTGAGGGCAGGCTGAGCTCACCAGGCAGGAGAGCCTGCTGTAGAAACAGGCCCAGAAATGGGTTCTTTTATAAAATGACAGGCATGGCTTTTGAGGACAACTTTAGTTAGGTAATCATTATAATGGCTTTTAAACTTTAAATATTTTCAACAGCGCAATCCTCTGCCAATGGACTTTTACTCAGGAATCTGGTATATTCGAGGCAGATCAAAAGGAGCCTCTCCTGCCGTTTCCGCACCCTGTCCTCTGCCGGGGCTTGCAAGTGGTAGTCGTTTTCTCTTCAGTGAGATGCTCTCTGGCTATGAGAATGTATATTCTTGACTGTCCCTATTACTGGGGGCTGGGGGGATGCTACTGGTGACCAGAAACTAAACAGGCTGCAATTTCAGGGCAACCCCACAGAAAACTCCAGCTGAGCCTCAATTCCTTGCGTAGCTGAAAACAACACATTTCAACAAGAGATTCCTCAGAAGGCATCTGAACACAAAAAAACAGGCCTAGGGCCACTTACATTTTCCAAAGTACTTTGAACTATATTAGGCAATTAGCTCCCCACGACCAACCTTGGGGAAAAAACTAGGTAGGAATTATAATTATCCTTAATTGCAGATGAGGAAACTAAGGTTCAGGGAGATGAAGCGCTCAAGGTCGGTGACCAGCAGGAAGCTCGCTTCATTCCAGAAGTTAGTCTCTTGCCGACACTTTAATATTTACATCAAGCTCATAGGTGAATTCTATTTTCTAGGCTCACTTAATAACAAATATGGATACTAAAAGAAATCTGACAGGATTTAAAATTTCAAAAAAAAATCATCTAAATTGAAGATGTAGATGCAAGATTTGAAATGAAAGCTCAGTTTTAGTTTCACTCTTTTGGGCATAAGAACCATGCATGTGGGCCAGCCAGAATTTAACTTCTTATCAGGGAAAAATTACATGGAGCTCCTTTTACCTAACTTCTTTTTATTTCTTAATGCTTTTCATTTTCTTAACTGCTCAAAGCAATCACTAAATGTTTTGGGGAAAAATAGTTAAATAAAAATGCAATTTTATATTATATTTAATGATAAAACTGATGCATTTTTGTCATATCAGGAGTTTATTTAGTATTACTGATAAAAAGTTAGATAATTCTCTCCTTACAGAAAAAACATTATATTCATTTGCATTTTTGCAAAATGTACCATCATATAAATACTTCACTTTCAGTGGTTCTCAACCTGTAGAGTGTATTATAACCACCTGGAGAACTTGTAATAAATACAAAAACCTGGGTTACCCCCTGAAACAATTAAGTCCAGATCTCTGCGGGTTTCAGGGCCCAGCAGGGACCTATGTCTTTCTGCATCTACGTATCTATTTCTATTTCTATATCCATCTACAAATAGATTTTAGTGCAGCTGTCTGTCTATCTACACCATATATAATTAGCACAAGTTCAGAATCGGTGTTGACGTACAAGTTCTCTGAAGATTATAGCCATGTTTAAGATGCACTGATTTCTATTAAAATACAACTTTAAGCAATAATATTTTTCCTTATCTTAAGGAAAATAAACTTACCTAATTACAAAAATTAGACTGCATTAAAAATCACCTAGGTGATTAGTGGCTGGGAATCAACAGGATGCTCAGGCTCTCTAGAATCCTGGTTTGAAATAAACTTATTTAATGTCAGTAAAAATTGGGGATAAGGACAATTCTAGACACAAAAAGAAAGTTTTCATATACTATATTGTGTGGTGCCCACCAGTCTTTTAACATTAAATTATTTCTTACCATAGGGCTTTTTAAAATTTATTTCACGGGACTGCCACATTAGAAAAAACACCAGATTACTTACATTTAATCATTTTAAATAAGAGATTTTAGGATAATAATGTTCTTAACAAAATTACAGTGGACTAGTTCATCAATATTTATGATCTTAACTGATAATAATTTTCTGTAACTTCATTTTGTGGCATGTTTCTCTAATTTTTACATAAAATATTTTACCTGTAATTTTAACCTAAAAATATGTTTGAATATTCTTTTCACTACAAGACCACAAGTAGTCTTTTAAAATTTATATTTCCTTATAAATTACAGCTTTTTAAAAAAAGATTTTATTTATTTTATCTTTAGAGGGGAAGGGAAAGAGAGAGGGAGAGGAATATCAATGTGTGGTTGCCTTTCGTGCGTCCCCTGCCGGGAACTGGCCTGCAACCCAGGCATGTGTCCTGACTGGGAATCGAACCTCGATCTTTTGGTTCGCAGGCCTGCGCTCAATCCACTGAGCTACACCAGCCAGGGCAGCTTTTAAATATTAGAAGAAATGTTACTTTATTTACTTTTATTTAATGTTAGATAGGATGGACTCCACATTTGAAAAGTGAAAGAGACACCCCGATCACATAAATGGGCTTACCTGATATTTAAGCATGTCCACATTATAATATGTAGCCTGTGGTTTTTGTTCAGATACTTTCTTTAGGTGAGTCATCAAATTTGGCATGTTTACCCAGAATTCCTTGGTATTGGCATCATTTTGGGTATTATCACTATTCAATCAGGAAGAAAGAATGACTGAGTATGATCCTTTGACAAATATAAATGACACAAAAAAGCATCTTAGCAAATTGTTGTCTGATTTCTACATCCACCTTTGACAATTTGCAGACATTGTATTATTAATGTAGTATGGTTTTAATTCAAGTGCACTTGTGAATGGCATTAAGTTAATAGATTAATACCCATAGAGAGGCATTATTGTTTTGCTATAAATCTCAGCGAGAACCCAGTAGTATTAACCAGTCATGATGATAACTGGTTGCTTTAAAGAATGAATTATGTATTAGCCCAAACTTAATAGCTCTTGCTATATCACCACGGTTTTCTCTGACTTAGTTAATGTGGTCAAAGAGCTGAGTACATCGATTTTCTTTTGAATTGACTCAAACAGTAGCTTCTCAGAAATGTCTGTCTTCAGTGGAGGAGAAAAGGGCAATGCTAAAATTACCGTGTTGCATTTTCAGCATTCACAGTATTTCACCTGAGAGCATCTAAATTGCGAAGTCACTTCTCTTATGAAACGACCCTGGAATTTAAATGATAATTATCATAGTAGTTACAATAGACAAGTACAGTCTTGAGGGACTAAGGAATTTTGCATTCTTATGAGAAGCATTAGCTTTGCTCAGAGGCCTGTCCACAGGTCACACCTAATGCATCTTGAAAGTGCTTGTCTCAGTGACAAGAAGGTCACACAGGAGGGTGAAAAGCATCTGCTCACTTCCCACACAAGGAGGAAACTGAGGACCCAAGCGATTCAGTAGTCCAACACACCACTCAAGTTTAGGGACATTTCACTTTGACTATCCTATATAATACAATAACAGTAGCTACAAATTTCTGAGTACCTATTATGTGCTAGGCGCTCATCGATACCTTAGAAATATTTCATTAAGATCTACCTGCAAAAGAAGAATTATCTTCCTTTTTAAAGGTGAGATGTTATAAAGAGAGAAAACTAAAGCTTAAGAAGACAGAAGAGCTGTAGTGATAATGGGATAAAGGCAGGTCAAAAGTAAGTTATTATAATTCAGCCTCCAGAAGTCTGACAAATCCAAAGAGCTGGGTCAAAAAACATCAGTACGTTAAAATTGCTACTGGTCTGCTAGGAGGGAGCAGTTGTGGGGGCCGAGTCTCAGCATGACCTCTGTGGTTCTGCTGGGCCCTGGTCTAGGATGGTGAGGACACAGCAAAGGTGTACGACCGGAGGCATGTAGGGAGTGAATGGAAAAGAATCCAGGCCCCTGAGACTTTGCCTCTAATCACGCTGAGCTAAAAATGCTAGTAAGGGCTGTATAAGGCATCAGAGTTACCCAGGGCTACCAGACCTGTAGCTACACAAGGAGGCTGGGGATAAAAGTAATAGAGAGTCAGTGAAATGAAGTAATTTGCCTAACTTGGAACAGCTAATAAGTAACCGAGTCAGGATTCCAGCTCAGGTCAGTGTTACTACAGGTCATCCTTTCACGTTATACCACAACAGCAGTACAGAATTAATATCAAGCAACATGTCATTAATTTGTACTAAATAGATCTGAATCATCAGGAAAATTGCAATTATGCTATTTTTTTAAAGAAATGCATTTACCAAGTTTAATAACAAAATAGGTCACATGTCCATGATAATCCCTCAGAGAACTCGCTTTAATAAATGTTCAAGGCAGTTTTGCCAATCAAATGCTTACACAGAGATGCAATTCTTAAATGCTCAAGAAGTCTTGAGAATTCTTTAGTCTCATGATTGGCTTAACAATTGTTCCTTAAAATCCTTTACAAGAAAACCCCTTTCATAAGGGAAAAGTTGGTCCCTGTCACAAGGATCACAAACCCAAATGTCTCCAGAGGCCAAGCTGTTAACCTAAACGAAGCCTTTCAGTAAACATAAATGAGAGACTTGGCCGGGGGTGAGATCGTAGAGGTTACGAGGCCTGCGCGGCATTCAGGAACGAGGCTTGGTTACATCGCCCTTTAAAGAAGATTTGGGGGGGGGGCAGTACCGGCAGTGGAGCGTGCTGCACACCAACACCAAATAGGCCATGTGACTAACAGGTGACCAATCACAGCCTGATTCAGTGATCAGCTATTTAGAGTAAGGTCCAAATTAATGAGGACTGTTGTTTGTTTGTTTTAGCAAATAATAAAAGACTCTATATAATGTTTTGTTAAAGAAGAATATTCTCAGAGTGATATTTAATTCAATTTGTAAGACAGATATATTAATGTAAGTATAAAATTCCTGCATATATGCCTAAAAACTTGGCAACATAACTACCTGAAAATGTAACAAAAGCTATAATTATCACCCCAGTCATGTTTACAAACATACCGGTGAAATGGAGGCACATAATTCCTGATTTCAGATGGAAGAACCTCGAAAAAAAATTAACTAGCTCAACGTGCATCAAAAACATGAAGAGAAAGTGAATTAAGAAGTTTCCGATTTCCAATCTCAATATTTCACATTCATTCTTCATTTAATGGGTGATTGTACTTTCTTACTTTTAAACCCAGAACTGAGTTTGCCAGTTAAGTGAAGCCATGGCAAGGACCAAAGAGGAGGAAATGATCTGGGTAAAATCACCCGAAATACCTGTGACTGTGTTTTCACTCCTGGAAGGAAAAAGCCTCATTCAGGAAAGAGAATGAGTGACTATACTGGTCCTCAAATTCCAAATACCAACAGTCTTTAGTTATTTCTATATAATTATTTGGCTTGACTAAATTCTTTAAATTATGGCTGAGTTGTTCATTCATTCAACAAATATTACTCAAGTCTTTCTTAGATGCCAGGCACAGAGGATGGTTCTGAGGATACGGAGGTGACTAAAAGATGTGTTCATTCAATGATGGATTTTCCATTCTAGTGGGGAAGTGGATGAATGAAGAAATACCAACAGATTTATAATTATTAATTTTAGTAAGTGTGATGAAAGGTACCTGAAGAGAGAATAATGAGGGGACTCGTTTAACAATTTAGTTTGGGCGGGGAGTGGGGAGGAGCGTGAGGTGGTTGAGGGAGGCAGAGAGGAGCGGAGGATGAGCAGCAGTCAGGTGAAGGAGGGCGGAAACAGTGAGTGTTGGAGGCTGAGGAAACAAGCACACAGAGTCTTTTTGTGGGAAAGGACTCAGTCTGTTTCCGGCAGGTCTGGCTGAAGCTGCAAGGATTCTGAGGCAGGATGATGGGAGATAAGGACAGAGAAGCAGGCAAGGGTGGATGACATAGGGTCTCAGAGGCGATGGTAATAAGTTTGGATTCTGGTACAGATGCAATGTGGAGCCTCTGGGGGACTGTGAGCAAGGACGACATGATTCATTCCATAAAAGGTCATTTGGCTATTGTGTAAAAAAATGTAGGGGAGAGAAACTTCCAGCCAAGATGGAGGCATAGGTAGACACACTGCACCTCCTTGCACAACCAAAATAAGAACATCAATTTAAAACAAAAAACAACCAGAACTGACAGAAAAATTGAACTGTACGGAAGTCCAACAACCAAGGAGTTAAAGTAGCTACATGCATCCAGGCTAGTAGGAGGGGCAGAGTTGGGCAGCCAGGCAGAGAGGGGTCGCAGTAAAAAAAAAAGTGGTGGCTGGAAGACCCAGTGAGGCGGCAGATAGTGGAATGGCATGGCCCACAAAGTGGCTGGCAGACCTGGTGGTCCTACATTCATGCACAGATAAAACAGGCAAAACTGGGGAGCAAGACAGACCGTGTAACCCAGGGTCCCAGCTCGGGGAAATAAAGCCTCAAAACACCAATTGAACACACCTATGGCAGTTGAGGTGCCAGGAGAGACTCCCAGACTCACAGGAGAGTTTGTTGGAGAGACCCATAGGGTTTTAGAACATACACAAACCCACCCATATGGGAATCAGCACCAGAAAGGCCCAGGTTGCTTGGGGGAAGCGGGGTAAGTGACTGAAATCTGGCAGAGAGTGGAGCAAGCACCATTGTTCCCTCTCGGACCCCTTCCCCACATACAGCATCACAATGCAGTAACTGGGTTGCCCTGCCCTGGTGAATACCTAAGGCTCCACCCCTCACTACATAACAGGTGCATCAAGAGGAAAAAAAAATGGCCCAAACAAAAGAACAGATCAAAGCTCCAGAAAAAATACAACTAAGTGACGAAGAGATAGTCAACCTATCAGATGCACAGTTCAAAGCACTGGTGAGCAGGATGCTCACAGAACTGGTCACAAATTAGATTAAAAAATGAAGGCTACGCTAAGTGAAATAAAGAAAAACCAATACAGGGAACCAATAGTGACGGGAAGGAAACTGGGACTCAAATCAATGGAGTGGACCAGAAGGAAGAAGGAAATATCCAATAAGAAAAGAATGAAAAAACAAGAATTCAAAAAAATGAGGAGAGGCTTAGGAACCTCCAGGACATCTTTAAATGTCCAACATCCGAATTATAGGGGTACCAGAAGAAGAGGAAGAGCAACAAGTGGAAAACTTATTTGAACAAATAATAAAGGAGAACTTCCCCAGTCTAGCAAAGGAAATAGACTTCCAGGAAGTCCAGGAAGCTCAGAGAGTCCCAAAGAAGTTGGACCCAAGGAGGAAGCACATCAAGGCACATCATAATTACATTAGCCAAGATTAAAATGAAGGAGAGAATTCTAGAAGCAGCAAGAGATAAGGAGACAGTTACCTACAAAGGAGTTCCCATCAGACTGTCAGCTGATTTCTCAAAAGGGACCTTCCAGGCAAGAAGGGACTGGAAAGAAGTATTCCAAGTCATGAAAGGCAAGGACCTACATCCAAGATTGCTCTATCCAGCAAACCTTTCATTTAGAATGGAAGGGCAGATAAAGTGCTTCTCAGACAAGGTCAAGTTAAAGGAGTTCATCATCACCAAGCCCTTATTATATGAAATGTTAAAGGGACTTATCTAAGAAAAAGATGAAAAACATGTACAGTAAAATGACAGCAAACTCACAATTATTAACAGCCACACCTAAAACAAACACAAAAAACAAACTAAGCAAACACCTAGAACAGGAACAGAACCACAGAAATGGAGATCACATGGAGGGTTAGCAACAGGGGAGTGGGAGGAGGAGAGAGGGGAAAAGGTACAGAGAACAAGTAGCATAGATGGTGGGTAGAAAACAGACAGGGGGAGGGCAAGAATAGTGTGGGAAATGTAGACGCTAAAGAACTTATAAGTATGACACATGGACATGAACTAAAGAGGGGAATGTGGGTGGGAGGGGTGTGCAGTGTGGAGGGGAGGAAAGGGGAAATGGGACAACTGTAATAGCATAATCAATAAAATATATTTAAAAATTTAAAAAAAAAGTAGGAGAGAGGCAAGACTGAATGCACCGAGGGAAGGAAGAAAGCAATTGCAGTGGTCCAGCAAAATGACAGAGGTCATTTGGATAAGGGAGGTCACAATAAGGGAAAATGTGGCCACTTTGGAGAGACATTTTTATATGGAGTGTCAGGACTCGATGCCATTGCCAATAATTAACTTGTATAGTTGATCAGTTTTAATAGCATGTATGTGTGTGTATGTTTGTGTGAATGTACTTGTGTATATATATGATAAGGACATCATATTCAAATGTATTAGTAAGAAAATTTGAAGTATATCCAAACAAATACGCATTATCTTCTTTGATATAAAAAAGGTACAGTTCTATCAAAACAATACCATTACAATGAAATTATATTTCACAGAAAAGATTTTCATACTCATATGAAAAGTAACTCACAGTTCAAGTATCATTTGACTTTAAAGATGCTAATACAACAAATGAATTTTATTCCTTTTATTGGGTTCATTTCCCACCATCCTCATCCATTGTCTACTGATGACCAGTAAAACAGACAATAAATGAATAGTCACTAATACAGGTTTTATTACTCTGACTGTCTCTCTAGCCACTTGAAGTAGACGGCCACTTAAATGCATACACGCACAGACACACACTCAACCACAAAATACTTTGACAGCTGGTAAAAATTCTGAGTTTGCATCCACACACATATCTGAGTAGCAGTGGTTGCTTTATAGTGTTACTCCCTTGCTAAGGTTTATCCTTCCCTCATCTAAGTAAAGTGCTAAGCTACACACATGTCTAAAAAATTTGTACAAAATATATTTACCAGCAGAGAAGTTGGGGATTTGGCAGGACGTGTTCTAACCTGCTGAAATTTATCACCCGAAAAGTCAGGGCAGCTGGCGATGGGTTATTGGCAAAGTGTCTGGTGATGCCGGCAGGGAAGGACAACACCATTTCTCCAGTAATCTTCACGATACATCTGGCATGTCAAAGCACGTGAGAGGAAAGAGAGAGGAAGCCCAGGTCAGTATGCTGTGAATCAAAACCACTGTGAAAAAGAAGAGTTATGTAACAATATTACATGGCAGAAGAGGTGAAAGGTAAGCTCTTGCAATTCACTCTTAACTGTAAATCATTTCTAAGACTCAATGGTTTGTTTTAACACTTATCCAAAAAAAACGTGGCTGTTTTGTTGAATGTCTTTTTAAACTGTAAGAAGAAAGGTGTAGCTTTTCCTTTTCAGTAGAAAAGTCTATATGGTCCCCTCACAAATAGAATCATCTATTCTGGTACTTCTCTCTCTTTCTCTGTGATTTCTGAATTGTGGGCAGCACATCTGAAGATATTAAATTGCACAATATTTGGAGATACTTCAAACAATTAAAAATGGGTCTGCCTTTTGACCCAGCAATCCCACTTCTGGGAATATATCCAAAGGAACCCAAAACACTAATTTGAAAGAACATAAGCACCCCTATGTTCATTGCAGTATTATTTACAATTGTCAAGATATGGAAGCAGCGTAAGTGTCAACAATAGATGAGTGGACAAAACAACTATGGGACCTTTACACAACGGAATACTACTCAGCTGTAAAAAAGAAGAAATTTTATGCTTTGCCCCAGTATGGATGGACCTGGAGAACATTACGCTCAGTGAAATAAGCCAGTCAGAGAAAGACAAATACCTTACGATTTCACTCATATGTGGAATCTAATGAACAGACTGAACTAACAACGAAAATGGGGACAGACTCATAGATGGAGAGCAGATGGCAGCTAGTGGGGTAGGGAGGTGAGAGGGTGGGGGGACTGAGCAAAAAGGAAAAAGGACTCACAGACCACAGTGTGGTGGTTGCTGGGGGGAGGCAGGTGTAAGGGGACCAAATGGTAGTGAAAAAAAATACAATAAAGATTCAATCATTGCCAAGTTATCTAAAAAAATGAATAAATAAACTGCTCAATGTTATCACACTATTCCCTGGGACTTTATTCTCTTGAGGACATGACTGCTGTCTTGAGCGAGATCTTCTGTGTACTCCTGAGGTAAACCCAAGCTGCCACCTTAACTTGGTCCTCATTCTATTACCTTTCTGTTTGGTTGAAATGGTAACATCACCTAACACATAAGTGAACACACAGAATAATAATTTAGGAGGAAGGATAATTCTTTTCTTTTTAAAATAAAGCTTTTTTGAGGTGCAAGTGACATATAATAAATGACATATTTATAATGTAAAATTCCATAATTTTTGACACAGTAAACATGTGCGAAACCCTTACACATTCAAGATAATGACCTGTCCACTCATGAGTCTCTGTGACCCTCTCTCCTGCGCTTCTCCATCCTTCCACTCCTCATCCTTAGGCCATTGCTGGTATGTTTTCCAACCCTATACATTAGTTTGCACTTTCTACAAATTGAATCAGAAAGCATGTGATTTTTCCTTGGGTTTTGCTGCTTCTACTCAGCATAATTGTCTGGAGAGTCATCCATGTAGTGTGGCCATCCATAGTTCATGACTTTTTATTGCTGGGTGGCATATGGATAATGCCGCAGGTTTCTGAAAAAAGCCCATTTGCCTGTGAGCATTTGAGTTCTTTCCAGTTTTGGCCTGTTAGAAATACAGCTGTGAGGACCGTGTGTGCACAAGTCCTTGTGCGTCCGCATGCTCTCACCTCTCCTGTACAGGAGTGGGATCACTGGATCCCGTGGCAGGTGTACCTTTAACTTCCTAAGAAACTGCCAAACTGCTTTCTAAAGGAGAACATACAGCTGTGTGTGAGTTCCAGTTCTTACACATGCTCACCAGCACTGGGGAGGGTCAGTCCTTCTAATTTTTGCCATCCTAACAGGTGACCAATGGCATCTTGTCGTTGTTTTCACTTTTATCACTAAAGGCTGATGATCTTAAGCATCTTCTCGTGTGCTTATTTGTCACCACTTAACTACTTTGGTGAAATGTTTGCACAAATTTTTCTGCCAAGTTTTAAATTTGAGTCTTCTGTTCTCTTACTGATTTTGAGAGTTCTTTATACATTCTGGCTATATATCACTGATCAGATACATGCTTTGTAAAGATTTTTTTCCCAAGTTTGTAGCTTGTTTTTTTCTTTTTCTTAAGAGTACCTTTGAAAAGAAGTTTTTAACTCATCTATTTATTTTTATGGGTTGTAGTCAATCAATTTACTCTCTTGGGGTCCTATTTTTGCCAAATCCAAGATCACAGTACTTTCAACTATACTTTCTTTTAGAAGTTTTTTAATTTTAATTTTTCCATTTAGCTTCATGATCTGTTTTTTAGTCAACTTTTGTATGAGTGGGAGGTATGGACCAGGTTCATTTTTAGTGTGTGGTTATGAGTATCTAATTGTTCTGGCACCATTTGCTCTGAAGAGACAGTTCTTTCTTCACTGAATTTCTCCAGCTGGGCATTTTGTTTAAGTTCAGTGGTTTGTATATGTGTGGACTTCTGGGTTCTCTTTTCTGTCCCATTGGTCTATTTTGTCTGTCTTTACACCAATACTATACTGTCTTTATTACTGTGGCTTTGTAATAGAAACCACATAATGTTATTCTGCCTACTTTGTTCTTGTTCCAAGTTGTTTTGGCTATGGTAGGTCCTTTGCACTTCCATATGAAATTTAGAATTACTGTGTCAATTTATACATAAAATCAATGTAGCTCCAATTCATCTTTTACTGCCAGCTCTGAGAAAATGAATAATGGGCCCTTCATATATTTTTTTCTCTGCATGTAGGCACCACGTTAGGCTTTGTCATTAGAGGGTGCTGGAAAGACATCGCAGGAGGACAGCATCTTCCTTTCTGGGTCCAGTGTGCTTGCTAGGCAGGCTCCTGCAGTCTACATGGCTTAGCTCGTGCTGCGCTCCCGCAGTGCCTGTGGCTCCCCAGCGCATGGGTATTGCAGCCCGTGAGCCTTTGCTGGCGTCCAGTAGCACAGTAGCTTCCCTGCCTTCTGACTCCTGTAGGGCATGTAGCTGGGCTGCCCCAGTGCCCTGGTCCTGCAATGCAAGTGAATTTTTCAGCTCCAGGCTCCTGCGGTGTATGCACCTTCTCCACAGCCAGCTCCTGCAGTGCATGGCGGCCAGCTATGCCCCTAGCTTCCTCTGGCATCCCCCTCAGTCAGTCTTGCAGTGGAGTGTCTCAGCGAGACACGTCCCCGTGGACAGCTGGGCATCTGCTGGGCAGCCCCTACACCATGGTCTGCCATGACCCTCTCCAAGAAGCAAGCTGCGCCGATCGTGTGGCAATACCTCGTCCCTCCGGAGCCACTGTCCCTTGCAGATCAGTGCTTTGTATATTTGTCTGCTTTCCAGAGGTTTTCAGGTGGAAGAATAAATCAGTCCCTGCTACCTGGCCTTGGCCAGAAGCAGAAATCTCAAAAGGATGGTTTTTCTTTGGGAAAGAGTAAAGATTTAAAATGAGTGAGTTGTTTATAATTTCCCCATACATCTGGATAACTGACTCTTGTAGCAGTTCTACAACTTTAAGTTCAGAAATGTACTTTCCCGGGAAATTGAGGTCAATGAATTAAAATGTTGCTCATGTCTGCGTATAGAGAACTCTACTTGTCCAGTGTCACTCTGTATACTGCACAGCTGTGTTTGGAGAAATACATGTGGCTCAGGTGAGGTGGTCCTGGGTCACAGTCAAAATAGCTTATATGAAGAACTACTATAGGCTTGTATATGTAGGGCTGGGTTTGGGGTAGAGGTGGAAGGCAGGTGAGCTTCCTAAATTTGCCATGTGCTACCCCTCCCCTCAGATACCTTCATCTATAACTGTGCACTACCCTGAATGACAATTTTGGTTTCTGGAAGTTTGTACCTCCTCTCTTCTGCAGACTATCGATGAGCTCCCAGGTTTGGTGCCTGCTCTACAGGCTTCCTTCTCTCTCTTTTAGATGCATAAACCTTGCTTGATTTGCTGGTGCTAAACTGGTACAGAGGCGGCACTTCCTTCCAGGCTGAGTCTACTCTTTATGTTGTATAATATGGGAACACAGAGTACCATTTGACAACAGGGATAATTAGAGCACTTGTCAGATCAGACGTCAGCATGTGCCGTCCCTGAGCGTATTGTTGTTAGCAGTGTTGGCGCAAACACTTTTTAACCGGTAGGAAAACTGCTCGGTTTCTTTCCCAGGTTGCTCAAAGTGAGATCTAGGCAGCGTCTTGGTGGGGGATAAATTTCTCTCTGAAAGCAAGTCAGTGAGGGGTGGCGATAAGTCAGTAAACATTTATTGACTTCTGCGTATAAGGTTTTCAGCGCGGAGGTAATTAAAAACGAGCAAACAGCCCTGCCTTCCAAGGGCTTGCGGTGCTGGTGGGTGCAGAACGGCAGCAGCCAACCCGAGGCGGCCTAAGCAGCACCCAGGCTCTTTGCTTCCATTGCATTTCTCATCCGCACCCCGAAAGTCTGTCAGAGTCAGGCTGTTGCTGATTTAGTAATCCGTGCAATGTCAAAGTTGATCTGGCATTTTCTATATAAAAGTCAATGTTTTCAACCTATATTCACTAAAGGAAAATCTTTTCTTTATCCTTAATGATTGTTCTTATCAGTATACATTTCACGTGAGTTTGAATTATGGAAATCTAAAATACTCATTAGAGAAATATTAACAAACCTAATTTATGAATAAACTTTGAAGTCATGTGAATCCTTACAAAGGAAACATCTGCCAACAAGAGCAAAAGCTCAAAGTCAACTGGCCAAGTGACTTATGAACTGGGTTCTCCTGGAGGCGGTGCCAGGTTAGCCCATCGGGAGATGTGCCAGCCGGTGTTGGCCAGGGAACCTGTGGATTTGATTTCTGTGAGGTCACCAGAAATGCACCCCTCACATTAAATGTGACTTCCATGTACTGCTTTGATAACTAAGCCCATGGTCTTCTTTTCAAGCAAACATACCTCTGCGCATATGAAGCTTCCCTTACAATCCCTTTCGTTGGCTTAGGCACTAGGCAAACTCCTTTTCACATTTCAACACTCAGTTCAAAAGCAGGCCTTCCTGAAGCCTCCTTAATATCCTCTCCATTCAGCCTTTTCAATTTTTCTCTCTCTAGTTTCTGTGGACATAGGCACAGATTTTTTTCTTTTGAAAAATATTTTGTGGTTTCTTGTACCTATCTTACCTACTACTATTGGAAGACAGGTAGGATGTCTTAGGTTCTGGGATGGCAAATGTACATCACACAGAAGCCAGGGCATTGTTTGGTGTACTCTGGTACACCCAACAATTGTACACAGGGGCCTAGTTAATGTACCGGGGACAGTGGGATGCACTGCAAGGGGCGGTGAGAAACAGGACAAACGTGGTCCTTGCCCAAACCTCCACTTGAAGCGGGGAGACAAACACTTGAATAACTGAAATGTGATGATGAAGGAGGGACAGAATATAGCTGAGAACCCTAAGTTTTTCTAGGGGATCAGAGAATTAACCGCTAGGACTAGGGGTATTCATATAGCAGCCAATAATGGGAGATGGGTTTTCCCAGGCAGCAGCAAAAGCCAAGGAGTTCCATGCCTGTGAGCTACTGAGAAAGACTCAGATGTCAGAATGCCTGTTACAGGTGTTCTGAATACTCAGGGAAAACGTATAATTAAGCTTAAATGGATCATACATCACAGTATGAAATAATTAAAGCAGAAGATCTCTGTTTCCAGGGTATTGCCTGGACACAAATGGGGCAGGCTTTGTGCAGGATGAGAGGGGAGCACAGACAAAAGCCAGTCCACACTTCTTTTCTGCATCACCGTGTGTGCGGTGCTGTGTTTGGCTTGGACCTCCTCCTTTCTTCCTCTCTCACCCTATGACCAGACTTTAGAACTTGATTTATTTCCTTGAAAGCGAATAACAAAGGAACAACAATTAAAGTGATTCATTGCCTGGAGATGAAATTAAATTTACAAGAATGTCACCTGTCATGATCTGTTCATAAATTTTAGATCTTATAATTTCAATGAGATATACTGTATCTCCTATTTACCGGTATACAGTATGTGCTATGACTGTTTATGGCAGTAAATTGAAAACAGACTGTAAACGCAGTCATCCACAAGTCAGAGCCTCAGTTCACATTGAAGGGCATAGGAAAAGCACTAATAGTAATTGGGCTTGAGTGCCAATACAGGTTTCATTATATGAATTGGGGAGTGGGGCAGGTGAACACAAACCTTCAGCCTATAGCACTCTGGTTCATTCCATGTGGGACACATACAACATAAACTCATGGCACTTGCGTGCTCTAACAGTTCAAACTCATACGTTTGCATGAGGTAGGTTTTAATTTCTATTGATATGTGGACATGGCAAAGGAACTTCCTGCTTTGAAGATGAAGAAGAAAGGACATGTGATAAACCAGAGTGCCAGAGACTGAAACCTAATGCACAGTGTGGTAGCATTTGGAGGTGGGGCCTTTGGGAGGTGATTAGGTCATGAATGAGATTAGTGTCCTTAGGAAAGAAAGAGACCCCACAGAGCTCCTGAGCCCCTCCCACAGTGTGAGGTAATATGGCAAAAGACTGTCTATGAACCAGGAAGCCAGCTCTCATCAGACACTCAGTCTGCCAACTCCTTGACCTTGGACTTCCCAGTCTCCAGAGCTGTAAGAAATACTACCCTGTGGGTGATATTCTGTTATAGCAGTCCACATGGACTAATACACCACAGTCCACAGTGTTTGTTTTTCTACAATACTCTGGCTTAGAATAAGACCTAGATACTTAAAACGACACGACCCTTAGGATGGCTGACAGATCTCAGAGGTAGAGATCTATCAATGTTTGTCCTTTCTCTATCCACCAAATTCAGACCTGAATTCTACTAGTGACACAAGTGGAACCTCATTTGCCTTGGTATTTAGTTTCAGTGTAGACCAATAATCACTCTTAACTCTTCCTTCTTTCCTCTTTTTCATGGCTCATGAACCCCTTTGTGACGCTCTCTGTGGACAAATGCACATATGCACCCACATAAGATAAGCAATAAATTCCAGGAAATCCATAGACTTCCTGAATCCTTTCCATGGGACTCCTCATATGGAGATAAAATATGTAATTATATCACATGTACACTCAGGTCAAGTCTCTCGTCAGTATGTACCGATGTAAGTGAAACCAGGGTCTTGTAAATAAAACTGGTACATTTTCCTCTAGAATATTTACGTTGCTGTGATTATAAATTTTTGGCCAGTTTTTCCTCATATAGTAAAGGTAGCACATAACTTGTCCTCTTCTCTGGGTGTTATTGGAAGTTGAAAAAAATATTCTTATTCCAATGCACCATCATTTTAGTGTATGTGTAAGTGATTCCAGTCTAGAAAGATGAGGGCAACAAAAGACATGGTCTGGACATTTAGTTTTGTGAGATAATAAATTTTCTCATTGTTGACAGGGTTGAGTTAGGGTTTTCTGTTACTTGCAAGCAAAACTAAATCAGAGATCTCTGGATAGTAAGATATTAGGCTATTGAAACTTTTGGATCACTTTTTAAAAAGCAATGAATTAATACTTCTAATTATATTTTCCCTTCCATTCTAGGTATGCCACTTGTTAATGTCAGCTGAACTTCTTCCGGTTTTCGGACAAGGAACTAAGTAGCTGTACTTAGGGTATTCTCCATGGAGTAAGTCAGAGATTGAAACGACACTGGACCAAGCCCGGACTTACTTGCTTGGATCGGCTCCTTTGAAGTAGGCGTTGACTGTTTCTGTGAATGCGGCTGCAACAGGCAGGGTGTCCTGGGCCCCCATGGTTAGGGGGCTGGGCCCCCTAGAAGAACCTGCATGAAATGAAAAACTTTCATTAATTCCGGCATAAAAGGCATTTTAGTATATGTGGAACTATACTGAAGGATTAAAGACTGAAAACTACTACAGAAAAAAAAAAGGAATGTGCTAAGAACAATAACTCTGTATATTCAACATAAAGCTCAAGTATTGAAAAATAAATATTTGGCTGGTTTACAGACAAACACACTTGAAATTAATTCAGTTGTGTATTTTATTACAGGAAAAAAATCCAAGCAGAAGAATAAAGTCCTAGGGGTTTTCAATGTTTGGCATAAAGCAGAAGGCAGTATTTGCATGACAGTTTGTGCAGCGGGTAGTTAATAAAGAAAATTATTAGCTTCCTATATGAGCATTCACCCTATGCAACTGCCCATAAAACTTTTAGCATTTCTTCATGTTAAAAAGACAAAAAGCTATGGAGTACTATGTAACACACCGTCCTTTTCTGGAGAATTTCCATTTCAAAAATTCAGGGCTGTTTCCCAATTACCCTCAGATCAAGTGGCCTTAAGCTTACATGTCCAAAAAATGCACAACCAAAATGTACACCTTGACCTAGAACAAACACACAAATGCACCGATTTACACTATTGAAAATAACGGCAGTGATCATGTTCACTGGGCGCCTACCCTGGCATTGCACTGGATACCCTACATGGGTACTGTCGTTCAACTCCTTATCAGCTCTGTGGGATAAGCGTTACTAGTCCTAGTTTACAAAAGAGAAAACTGAAGCTTAAAGATGTAAGTGACTTGCTCAAGACAATAAAATTAGTGAAGTGGCAAAACTCAAATTCATATCTAGATTTGCCACCCTATAAAGCCCATGTTTTTCTTATGTCACAGTTTGTTTAAATGAAACATTTTCTTGTATGGTTTTAATATAACTTGAGGTTTCCAAAAGGAACAGGGTTTAGGATTGTTAACTTAGTCATTAATCTCTAGGCATGGTGCTACACAGTACAGTTTTAGTAATTCCTAAGTATTTAATTATGTCCCACGCTAGCGCTTCATTCCTGTCAGACAAAAACACGTACTTGTCCCCACCCCATCACAGACTGTATGTTGTGCTTCTTTCTTTTATCGTCATGACTCAGGCACCTCTGTCCTATTCTCTAGCTATGAAAAAATCTACCCTTTGTATATCTCGCTCCTCAATAAAGTTCTCTTTGATAATTCTGGTTCATGGTAGTCTCTTCTTTTACTAACTTTCCTTGGCTGTTAATGTCTAGTACTTGGTAACTCTTTTTGTTTTTCTTTCTCTCTGCTATGTAAGCCAATGTGGTGGCTATTGCTATAGTCTGAATGTTTATGTAGCCTCAAAATTCATATGCTGAAAGCCTCATGCCCACAGGAGATGATATGGAAAGGTGGGGCCTTTGGGAGACGACTAGGTCATGAGGGTGGAGCGCTCATGAATGGGATTAGTGCCTTTATAAACGAGGCCCCAGAGAGCTCGCTTGTCCCTTCTACCATGTGAGGACACCGCACGACTTTGGCAGTCTGCAGCTTGGAAGAGGGCTTTCACCAAAACCCAACGGTGCTGGCATCCTGACCTTGCTCTTAAAGTCTCCAAAACTGTGAGAAATCAATCGCTGTTGTTTGTAAGCAACCCTGTTTGTGGTACTTTGTTATGATAGTCATAACAGATGAAGACATGCAGTCCAATCCAGACCTACCTTCATGACCCACCTCCTCCCACCCCAGCAACTCTCTCCTCTGCTATAGTCACTTCTACCTTCTCTCCTACAAGGACTGTAGGAGATTTATCAATAATGTTGGGGAAGGAGAAAACACCCAAACTTCACAAAGAACCCCTTTCTCTTAAAGGATCCACAATTTAAAACTAATTTCTTTATATCCCTTTGCATTGCAATTAATATGCCATTTTTATTTTACTTCTTTCATTTATTACATATTTTTCCTTATTTCTATCTGTTCTACATAGCATTTTTGACAAGTATATATAATTCTACAAATAGTCTCCAAACATCGAGCCATTTCTAGGTAGCAGTTATTCTAAATCCATCTTTTTACAAATTGGTCTTTTTCTTTTTAATTATTTTCATAAGATACAGTTCTATTACTAAAAAGTGGAATAACCAAACTGTAGGCAGATACATTTTGACTACGAAGAATGACAAATTAGTTTACATAAAGATTATAGTTAATTAAAATGCCATTAGTAACTAATGAATGCTTCTGTTCCCCTGCAGTACCTTAGATAGTCTGTGTTAGTACTATTATTAGAAAACTGATAAAAACCAGAAGAGAATCTAAGATGGCGAAAATTCAAAACTTATGTCCTTCGTGGACTAAGAGAGGACTAGAGACTATTTTCAAATATCTGAAATAATGCCCATGCATTGACTCAAGGGACAAGAGTTCATGGTCATGGATCTGCAAGTTAATAGCACTGTGACCCCGGGCAATTCAATGAACTTTAGCCATAGAATGAAGGCAACAAAACACATAATATCTGTGTTTTAGAATTCTATAATTTTTAAGTTGTAATTCAAAAAAATTTAAACAGTACGAACAACTTTCTAATAGCGAAATAAGCTGCTTTGAAAATACTATCTCTTCACTGGAAGTTTGAGGGGATCCATCAAACATTTACTGAGCCTCTACCATGTGCAAGACAATGGTGGAAGCACAAATATGTGAACTCTCAGGAAATAGGACATAAACATATGGAAAATTTTATAACAATAATATGCAAACAAGAGCGTAAGTCAATAAAGTGATAACACTATGAGATTTTTTCCACCCAGGATTATTAGCCAAATAAGCTGTACAGGGGCACTGTTCTGTGACTTAACAAAAGGAAGCTTGGGCCCTGAAGTCATACGGACTTAGCTGTGAATCCTGGCTCCTCCACTTAACAATCTGGATGATCAGGAGTAAGCTGTTTAATTTCTGTGCTCAGTTTCCTCATCTTTAAAATAGAATAAATAATAGTATCTATGTTAACGGCTTGTGGTGAACATCAAATGGGATACTATTTGTGAAGTCCTTAGCATGGCATGTACTCAAGAAATATTGTCATTTTTGTAGCTGTTATTTTGTCAGGGTAAGATTTACTCAGGTTGTTGAATTAAAGCTGGTTCATTGAAGTTGAGTATTTATTTTGGTGGGAAATGATACCACAAATGGTTTTCTTCAAATAAGCATGGAGCTATTCTAGAATTTTCAGGTTTCTTCTGTCACTAAAATTCTGTTATCAAAGACCAATGAATTTTATGCATTTATGCTTAATTTTTTGCATATTACCTAGGTGGTTATTGTATCTCTGTAAGTTGCTTGGACCAATAGGAGATAAAAGTTGAGTGAATGCATGTTTGTCTTTTGATTCATTCAGGTGTGAGTTCCTGCAATAATTAGACATGGTACTAGGTGCTGAGGGACACGCAGAGAAGTCTAACACATGCCCCTTCCTCCATGGAGCTTATCATATGGAGGGGGACTATGAGATAAAGCACCATATAAAGTTAGAAAATAGCTTAATATTATAATTTTGATATTATTATCATTTTTAAAGAATTCTAGGAAGAAACAGTGTTGATGATGTCAGTCCTTTAATAAAATAAAATATCAGACACTAATATGGCCTTATGTTCTTTACAGATTGAAAGGATAATTAGGTTCGGTATAATTATCTCTATTTCATTAGCCCAAGATCACTCTGGTAGTAAGCAAATAAGCTGAAAATCAATCCTAGGTCTCCTGACTCTAACAAAAACAGTAGTATCAACAACAAAACTTCTGAAGTTTTTACCAAGAATTATTCAAGGAGCTTTACCTATATCAACTCTTAATCCTGATAATATCCGTGTAAGGCTACTTATCCTTATTAACCTTGCTTTGCCCATGAGCAAACTGAGGTTTTGTGTCATTCAGTAGCCTTGCCCACAGCCGCCCAGTTAGTAAGCAGCAAGAACTGGGATGCCAATTCTAAATAGGACTGCCTGACTCTGGACCCCATGCTCTTGCCTACTCTGTTCTAGGAGCATAGAGTCAGAACAAAATTGTATAGGGATCTGATGGTGCATTTGAAGTAGCCCAGAAGGGTGAGTTGCTGCCATTGGCTGTGGAGTTCTGACAAAACAGCAACTTCGGAATCCTGGAAAGCAATAGGTACGCACACTTAGGGAGTTCTGAGTAATGGAGAAAAGCACCCAGAGTCTTCAGTGTATGAGGATATTTTCTAAAGGCATTTTTCTGTGACTCTCATTACCAAGCAAGATCACACACACACACACACACACACACACACACACACACGCACACACACCCCCCTAAAGCTCAAAAGAAATTCCTAATAATAGTATAAAATCTTTAAAAGATAGGTCCTCAATTTGTGAAAGCATTTCCAGAGTAGTCAATTGAAATATAAAAGTGGGTGTGGAGTATAGACTGTGTATATAAAATATTAAAGGAAAAAGAGAAGGGAGAGAAATTTTTAAAGAGAAAGATTAAAAAAAAAAGATAGAAAAATACCCAGGTACAGAAATTGAGTAAAAGTACATTAAAATTTACAAACAAATGAGTGTTTGGGTCCTGAGTTTAACAAAGACATCTCATCTCTCACCCTTGTTGGTCACTGCATGAACGTGAAGCATGTAATAAAGGTGGGCGAGTGATCTTTACATCCAGGAGCGAGAGTGCCGGAGATGGAACAGACAGACATAAACAACAGGGAGTCTCAGAACGCATAAAAGAAGAGGGAAGAACGGCAGTTGTATAAAGCAGCAGAGAGTGGAAATTGGGTTAGCTTTAAGAAAAACAGATCATATTAGATGAAATTAATAAAAATAAGTTATATTCAATTCTACGACAACTTATAGAGTACATTCTGCATAAAGAAGTCATATTGAATTAAATTTGAATCCTGACCTCATCATTTACTGTGTGACCTTGAATAAATTACTTAACCTCTCCAAAGTTCAGATTCATCATTTTGTAAAATGGAGTCAGTACCTTCCACAGAGGTTGTGAAGATTAAATATGATATAGGATATCCTTGTTATCTAAGGATAGTCAGTATAAAAAAGTTGCTTAAAATAAATGTACTTAAATGGTTTTTAAAATTTCATATGTAGTAATAAAAGGCTTGATCAGGACTCTAAGTTCTCATAAACTGTATTTGTATCTTTAATTAACACATGAGCAAATAATTAATGGGTTCTTAGAGAGAACAAAATTTATTTGTGTTGATATTTTGAGGAAGGGCACATTTTTCCAACAAAATTGTATTATAACTCTGCATACCAGTCTAGGTTCAGATTTGGCTTTGAATCACGATCATTAAGTGAGCCGTCATTGCAGAGTTAATTGAAAATTTTGTAAACTTTCCTAAGGGCCTCTCAATCTCCTGATTTTATTTTGAAGTGGCTATGATGTAAGCTTCCATTTTTCTTTCTTACTCAGTTATTAATAGTTTTATTGTCAATTGACAATGTCTTTACCCCAACACTTTCACTGAGTTCATGGAATCCTGTGCGCTTTCTACATATTACAGATCAAGAAGCCAGGTCTGAGAGAGGGTAGTCATTGTCCCACATTTTCATGGAGATTCAAATGCAGGTCCACTTAACCCTATGCCCTTTCCATACAAGGAGCCACATAGGTCTCATCTTGACCTACAGAGGCATTGGGTGAGTTATCCGTTACATGGTTATCAGTGTGCAAGGCATTCACCTTCATGAAAAGGAGGATGGCGTACTTAAGAAAGTCGGTTACCATAAAGCGAATGAAGGATATTGAATTTCTGAGTATGAAATAGGATTAAAGTTTTTTTCAGTCTACCTCTTTATAAGTCCCTGCTTACCTGTTCTAGAGATACATCTATGTACCTATATATCTATACACATCTATGTGTACATGCATATATCCACACGTATCTATATGTACATGCATAGAAATGTATAGATATATATGCCTATATTTCTTGCTTTTCAAATTCCACTATGTCCAGAAACATATGATCAGCTGACATTTTTGTTGTGTTTTATAGAGAATTTTCTTCAAGCTGGGTCTTTGTTTATCATTCCCAAACTGTTATCCAACATTGATGTACTAATTAATATCTTAAAATGATGTATGAGTCAGAAAATGGAAAAACTAATTATACTTTGTTTTCATCATCAAAGTCACAGTAAACAGAATCAACACAAGGACCGTTGTTAAAAATGGACATAAGGGAGGAGACAAAGCCATAACCAAATGTCTTCGGTATGAGGACTCGCACGACCAAATCCCAGACAATTCCATACAAACAGCACTGAGAATGTATTTGATCAAACACTTGAAGCTGAGCCAGATAGAACATGGTTCTACAAAGAATATAAGTAATGTTATCAAGAGGTGATTCATGTAGAGCACTTACATGTGATGGCCACTGTGCTAAATACTTCACATGCATCTCTTCTATTCTCAAAACATCTCCTCCAAGTACACACCATTATTATATACATTTCATCACCGAGGAACTGAAGCTCAGTGAAACTGAACAGTTTGCTCAAGGTAACTTGCTCTACAGTAAGTGATGTGTTGGGAATGAAAACCAGATCTAACTTCAACGGTATTATTAAACCCTACCCTGTCTCATGAGTGTTTGCCCATTCCTGTTAGTATGCTTTGCTCCGTGATCCAGCCGGATGCACAACAGGTATTCTCAGTGGAGCTGTGTCACCCCAAAGGAGGTGAAAACGGGTTCTTGGAGGTTCAAGGAAATCTTACTTTTTAATATATAAAACACACAGATATACCTACAGTACATAACCAGATGTACAGAACATCTGTGATATTAAAATTCTACTGGGGAGCAATTATGGAAAAACAAAGTTGTAGTAAGGCTCCCTGGGTCAGGGAGGGGGGATAAAGAAAAAATGGTTTGAGAAACATTGGTTTATAGTTTTAAAAGGGCCATGGATGTTCATGACCTCATACACCTCATCATCTCTTCTGGAAGAAACACTAAGACAATGGTTTTGCTGGAGGACAGTAGTTTCTGTTTCTTCATGCTTCCACTGAGTGTATAATACCTGTGGTGCCATAGTTATGGGTGATCTAATCAGAACAGCCGGCGAGCATACAACGTTCCATGCAAAGGAACAGAGTACAGGAAGGGGAGGCTTGAGAGTGTGTGTGGTCAAGCCAAGAGAGGTGAGCAACGTGGGCTGTCCCTGAACTGAGGCAGGAAAGGGGCACGTACAGTCAGAGGACACAGTCCGAGAACCTGGGATGAGCCTGGTCTAGGCTTCAAACCGAACAGGAGCAGGGCCAGAATACCACGGTAGGGGACAGTGACACGGGTCCACGAGCACCAAGAGAAAAACCGAAGTGTCTGGTTAAGGAGTGGGGAGAATTCAAGGTTCCAAAATAGACACCCAAGCATGTTGGGCAGGCAGAGTATGCTTTTCCGTGGAATATCTGGTGTGTGTTTCCAGAAAAGTGGCTGCTACTGTAAGGTATGGCTTTGGAGTTCACAGCACTGGCATCATATGCCCGTTAGAGTGTTTTATAAATGGGAGGCATAAGACCTTTAAAAAAGAACAAAATATTCACTGAAGAACCATAATTAACACAAAAGTATGAAAACAAGTTCAGCCTCACCCATAACCAAAGAAATGTCACATAGAGAGAGTGTTTAATCTTTTCAGATTAGAAAATATCTGAAAAAATACTTTCTGCTCGTGACAAGTAATGAAACAGGCACTGTAACATAAGGGTGGAAGTAACAACTGGTTAATCTTCTAGAAGATTGTGTGGCAATGTGCACCACAAACGTTTAAAAGTTTCATAATTTTAGCCCATAATTCCAATTTTAAGAATTCACTCCAAGAAAATACTTTAAGGCCAGAGAATCACGATATGTGCAAAGATGTTCATTGCCTGTGAGACAACTTGAAGCTATTTAAATGCCTAATAATTGAAGTGAGATAAACCATGATTTATGACAGAACGAAAAGTGATGCAGACACTTAAGTTTTCAGTAATTAACGACGAAGCCCAAGACAGTCCCATGCTGCATTTCCCCTGTTAGACCGGAGAGGTGGAGACACTGGCACACCTCAGTGTTGATGAGGGCATGGAAAACCTGTTAGTCGCAACGCTGGCACGAACATTTTGGAGTAACATTTAGCAACACGTAGTAATATTTAAAATACACATCCCTTTAACATAGCAATTCCATTTTTAGCAACTTATCTGTAGGACACATTCAGACACATACATGAGGATATAGGTTTAAGGATGTTCATTGTACCATTTGTCAAAGAGCCAAAAAAGGGGCTAAAAGCCTAAATATCCATTAATAAAAAATAGGTACATTCATACAATATGATATTATGGAACCATTAACATGATTACATAGATATATATGTATATATGTACACATATATACACACACACTGCATACAGTAAATTGAAATGGCTACTATTGACAGTTACAGAACAAATTATATATTCTATTTGCATAAAACTGTACATAACCTATTTCCTTTATTATAAGAAACATACTTTTGAAAACATTTTAACATCTCTGAAATTGAGACGTATCTTGTAATCAATGTCAGAAGAAACTTGGTAGCTGCTAACAAATCACATTCCACTCCCGCCTTTGCTTGTACTTGCGGGAATTATCCACTTGTAGTTACCAGCTCATCTCACGGTCTCCCAGGTCGATTTGAACTACTTGAATTGACAGCCTGTCATGTGAGTGAATTTTAACTTACATTTGGCCCCTTCCCCTCCGAATGTTCTTTTTAAAGATTCCATTTAATGCAGCAATAAAGTAAGAAGTTATTAGTATGCGATGATAAACTGTCACATGCAACACCAGGCAGAAGAAACTGTCGAATTCTTTGAAATCTAAACCACAGAATTTTGAAAGATGACACAAGTAGGTTATGACTGAATTACGCATCATAAAAGAACCTGTAAGTCAGGTGTTGAAACTCTATCTGTCAAAAACTTCTAAGTGACTTTCAAGATTAAACTATTGCTGTCAAAGAGGATAAAGAGGTCATTATTATGAGCACGCGGAATAAAAAGCATCAAGTCACTATGACATTGAACCTAACTGCTGATGCCAGAAGGAATTTAGATGTATCCTGAATTTTGAATGTAATATAGGTTTGAAGTTGATTTCTGATGGTTATACTGAAGATAGTGGTGCGCATTTTGTCTGCTATTGTCAGAAAAAAAATTTTTTTCTACGGTTAATAAGGTTTATTTTGTACCTGAAAAATTGTTATTAAACCAATGGAATATATTTCAATGCATGACTTCATGCATAACCTTCAAATAAATGAGGTGTGTGTGTATGTGTATGCGTGGGTATAGATATATACAATGAGAATTTTATTCATAAATTTTCACCAGCCCTGGCCAAGTAACTCAGTTGGTTAGAGTGTCGTTCTGATACACCAAGGTTGTGGGTTCTATCCCCAGTCAGGGCACATACAAGAAGCAACCAATGAATTCATAAGTAAGTGGAACATCAAATCAATGTTTCTCTCTTTCCATTCCTCTTTCTCTCTAAAACTCAATTAAAAAAAAGATTTTTCACCAAATATTAAAAAGGTTATCTCTACTAATTTCTCAACGGTGTGCTCTCATGGTTGTAGATACTTTTTTTTTTTTTTTAAAGTTCCAGGATCTTTTCTTTCCTTCAGCTTTATTGAGGTCTTAACTGAGAAATACAGCTGTTAACATTGAAAGGATTCTTCCCATTTAGTTAGTTAACATGTCCATCACCTCACACAGTTTTCCTTTTTTGTGAGAACATTTAAGGTACGCTCTCTTACCAAATTTCAGTTGTACAATACAGCATTGTCAGCTGCAGTCCACATGCTCGCCTTAGCTCCTCAGACCTTATTCATCGTATTGTTAAAAGTCTGCCCTTCCACCAACCTCTCCCTATTTCCCCACCCCTCGGCCTCTGGCAGCTGCTTCGCTATTCTCTGTTTCTGTGAGGTTGACTTTATGTTTAGACTCCACATATAAGAGTCACCGTACAGTATCTGTCTAATTTCATTTAGCATAATGCCTTCAAGATCCAACCACGTTATTGCAAATGGTAAGACGTCTTTGTCTGTATTTACTCTTTCATCTATACTTTCCCGTATTGTTTGGATTTTTAAAAGTCATGTGATTAAGTCAATGTCATAATTAAAATAAAGCAAACTATGGGCTATTTTCAAATATGTCTTAATGGCATGGGGGACATTACTATATGTTAAAATAAAAGGATGCAGCCCTGGTTGGTGTGGCTCAGTGGACTGAGCACTGGCCTGTGAACCAAAGGGTCGCAGCTTCGATTCCTAGTCAGGGCACATGCCTGGGTTGCAGGCCAGGTCCCCAGTGGGAGGCATGCTAGAGGCAACCACACATGGATGTTTCTCTCCCTCTCTTTTCCCTCCCCTCTCCTATCTCTCAAAATAAATGGATAAAATCTTTAAAAAAATAAAATAAAAGGATGTATAATTCTATGCTGTATGAAAATATAAACTACACATACAAACAGTCACATACATAGGCAAAATCTTAGGAAGGAAATAACCAAAATGACAGCAGTAGTTATTCATAGTTATTAAATTGTAAGTTATTTCATTTTCTTTAAACTTTTCTGTTTTTCTAAATTTCCTATAATGAGCATGCATTGTACTTTCATAATGTGACAAAAAGATTATAAATAGAAATCTCTCCTTTATTTCTTGAATGGTTCCTGTTCTTACAGTTAAAAAGTGGATGCTGGGTATTTTGAATGCTACTGAAAGTTATTCCCCTAAGGGGTTAAGATTTATGAACAGAGAGTGTAAAGAATGCTGCACGATTGCCCAAAATCTTGCCCTTTGAGCTGCCAGTTTCATGGGGTAAGGGCTGTGAGCAGAGTCCAAAAAAGGCAAAAATCTAAGGAAAGGAGTAATCAGCATTAACTACTCATTCTTCCTCTTCTTGGACTCACCCTGTCCAATGACGACTGCAACTCTTGACCATCACCAAAAAACATCCTTGAAAAACGAACATCGCCCTTACTTAGCTACGCTTCTCCTGAATAACCTTTTGTGGTTTTCCAGAGGCATATGCCAAGCCTCTACATCGGACTGGAGGGGAAGCCATGCGTACTCATATCCTGGTGACTTGGTACAACAGATCCGGAAGAGGAAGAAAAAGTACGAAAACTGGACTGCTAAAGTGTACGCTCTAGCAGAAATTATTGCCACACACATGTTTCAAGGTAAAGATACAAAAATATTAAAGTCTTACAGGCAATGACTATCTTAATGCCTTAACCTAAATGCCGTGTCTTGAACCCAAAGCAATCTTTGATTTAATAAATGCAGCAATGAATATAAAACACTTAGCACATATTCAGTATTCATTAATGATTATTATTTTAGGAAATGATTACATTTGTATAATACTTTATAGTTTATAAAGGCTTTTCACAAGTAACTGACTAAAGCCTGTTAGGGGTATATATGGTATTGATTAAATGTATTCATTCAACATACATTAAAAGAGCTCAGAAATGGGAGATTCTCCTGAATCTTGTCATCACCTGTTTGAATCACTTTTTTTTCATTCATATGCCAGTGCTCTCTAAAGCGGCAAGTCAGGGTCAAGAATATAGCAGGGTGGGCACCCTCAGTCTGTGGACAGCCCTTAGAAGACACATAATAAACAGCTATCCTGTGATGAAGGCTAACAACCACACAACCGTAAAGCAGTTCCCCTGGTGATTCTTGGCTTCTCCATTCTTTTCTCAGGAAGTTTGAAATTACTTGTCAAATCTGCAAAATGCCATGATTTACAAATCCTTTAATAAAAGAGTTGGTAACCATTCTCCCGCATCTTCCATCAGCATTAACATACTCCCCTTACCCGCCCCCCGCCCCTCAGAGCGCATCACTAGGCAGATCATTAGTCTCAACGAGTCAGCTGTAATGACAGGCTCTGGTGGAGGCAGGAAGGGGCCGCACTGCAGGGCGGAGGCACTCTGCTTCCAAATCATTCTCCGGTGGGTGCCGTAAGCCTCGAAGAAAAGCCTGCTCACTGACCCTGATGGTAAGCGGAGAGGCTGTGTAGCAACTCGAAGTAAATCAAACTGCCAGATGTTTTATGGGGAAGAAGACTAGAGTGCTACAACCCAACCCGCAAAGCAGGAGACCGAAATAAAACCCAGCTATGGTACAAGCAAGGGATGTGTGAAGTTGGACAGCAGTGGTCAGAGCTGGTCTTTATCGGCACCTCTCATGCACTGGCCTCAGCAGTGAATTATTTAGCCTTGACCACAACCCTGTAAAACAGATGCCGCCACTTTTCTAATTTCCAGGGAAGGAAACAGACTTAAATAACTTACCTCAAGTCACACATTGTGCTGAGGCTATAATTTATTTATTTTTATTTTTATTTTATTTTTTATTGTTGTTCAAATATAGCTGCCTCCGTTTTCACCCCATCATGGCTCCCACCCCTGTAATTTAGATGCAGAAGGCTAGTGCCAGAACTAATGCGTATTCACACTCACACACTCACACTCACACACACACACTTCCGCTTTCTCCTAAACACATAGATCCATATTTTTCTCTATCTATATGTGTGCATATGTCCATGTATATGTACTTAGAGTAAACTGATATAAATTGGTGACTATTGCTAATATCTAGGATAGTACCCAATATACATTTAGGTTAGCATTTACACATTATATAAGTATTTATAGTAGGACCCTAACATAACAACATTTAAAATTTGTTCAAAGCAGACTCTATATAGGTTTGAAGGTCACTCACATCTTTCTTTGAAGTCATCCCTAATTTCCAGAATAGGTTAAGTCTCCCTGTCGGGTATGTCAAAAGCACCCTATTTTCTGAATTATAACATTCTCTACACATTATTCTAAGTACTTGCTTAATGTCTGGCTGTGGCGCTCATGAAGACAGTAACATGTTTTTCTTGTTCACCAGTATAACCCCAATATCTTTCATAGTACCATGCACATAGTATGCACTCAGTAAATACTTAATGGTTAAATGAATACCGTCATAATGACATTGGTCTTTATATCAATATTATCAAGACCTTATTCTATAAATTTATTAATTGTTTTTCCTTTCAGACACCTACCAATGGCAGAATTAGTAAAAACTTTATCATTTTGTAGATATTAATGGAAAATCAATTTAATGGAAATTAATGAAAATTAGTGGGAAATCTTACATTTGTTTGTGCTGCCATCGTAATCAATTTTGCACACGTGTGCATATGTATATGGAGACAGTCCCGACCCCTGCTAGAGACGTGTCCCGCATGTGCATGCTGAAGCTCCCACGCGGAGTACTTCAAGTCAATGTCTGTAAGGTCACAGTGGACAACCAATTTCTTCTTTTGAACATAACTTATATCTCTGTAAGTTTACTGTGGATATAGGAAGGTGACACCAGAATTTTTCTCAGTAACTACTACTACATGAAAAAATGAAGTGTCCGCCCTGACCAGGGTGGCTCAGTTGTCTGGGCCCGGTCCAAATTTCAGGTCAGGGCACATGCTGGGGTTTGGGTTTGTCCCCGGTCCCGGTGCATCTAAGAGGCAACTGACTGGTGTTTCTCACATCAATGTTTCTCTCCCTCTCTTTCTCCCTCCCTTCCCTTCTCTGTAAAAAATAAATATATAAAATCTTTAAAAAAATAAATAAAATCTAAATAAAAGGAAAATAAAGTATCATATAAAAACAATTATCTTCCCATTCATAAGTAAAGAAACACAAAATTTATTACTCAATTATTTTCAAGATTTATCCAAGTCATTACATTTTTGTTTGATATACACATGAATACTACAAATCCCTTGGGTCTCACATTATGTTCAGTTTTGAGTGTTTATGTTTATATACCAGGAGGAAGGAAAAGGAGAAAGGAGAAGGAAATAAAAAAAAATTGCAAGATGGATGAGAAGGACACACACCCGAGAGATGATGAAAGGTTTTGAAGGCAGCTCTTAGGTAAGAGGGGCAGCATGCCATCTGTACGATAACCTGTGTTTGCAATGACAGCCATCCAGAAGCTGCTATTTTTCTCCTAGGCTTGATGTCTGCAATTTCCCCACTTGGTACTTAGGTTAACAATCATACTCGGAGTGCAAATGGGTCAGCCAGTTAAGTATCTCCTCAAGTATGTACAACTGAGAGACAACAGATCAGCAAAAGATATCTATTTTTATATACATACATATATATAATGTGTATATACATATATAATTTATTTTTAAACTAATATATTCCACAAAATATATCTATTGAATATCATGCATTCAAAATTAATCACTGATATTTGTATGGCTATTCAAAGTAAAAATACAATGGAGGAATTTCAAGTTCCAATGCTTTCTTTTCCCCAGTATGGCTCCTGAATGCAGACATGCCCCAAGGTTAAACCCTCACCCCCATGGATGCAGCCCTTGTCTCTGAGCAAGTGACTGTCAATTTCCTAGTCTGTTTACTCCTGATGCATACTACATATGCATGGTGTGCAGGATGTCAAAGCTGAGAGGTTTCAAAAGAGACTTATTTTACCAAATGTAACACTGCCAGAGACTCCTTTTTCCTGGCTGACAACAGGCCACCTCTCCCTGTGCCTCAGGATGGAAGCTTCCACTTCTTTCCGCAGCCTATTAGATGTCAAACGTTTCTCCCTCAGTGGTGTTTTTCAAATCTCTGGATGAAAACACTTTTACTGGTCCCTAACTACTTCTTTCAAACTGCTTGAGAAATATATTTAAATTTCTCCCTGCCTCCCATCCTAAAAATCAAAGATGATCATACTTTTCTCAAAAAATTCTCAAATTTCCACTTTGCATTGAGATTGTAACTCAAATTCTTTCTCTCAGTATTTATAGACCTTTAGAATATAATCTCTACTTACTTTAAAAAAAAGATTTTATTTATTTTCAGAGAGAGGGAGCAAAGGAGGAAGAAAGAGAAAGAGAAATATCAATGTGCAATCCGTTGCCTCTCCAACTGGCAACCGTTTGGTTCGTAGGCTGGCGCCCAGTCCACTGAGCCACACCAGCCAGGTGCTAACCTCTACTTAGGTTGTAGGATCATCTTTTAAAACATTCCTTGCCTCTCCCAGTGTTTACCATCCCAGAACAAAACCTGGATATCACTCACCCTAAAGCCTTTGCTCAAGTCATTTATTCAATTTGGAGCGCTCTGAGCTGCCTGAAGTCCTCCCGGCCCCTGATGCCCGGCCCCTCGAGTCCCTTCATAAAGTTATCTTAGATTCTTCGCAGTTAAAAAATCATTTGTCATATTTTTCCAGCACATTTTCACAATTCTATTATGGCACTTAGCATAGCACATCTTTGATAGGAAATGCCTATCTCTTCTATTTCTTGTGAATTCCTAGAAGGCCGAAGCCCCGCCATTTTACCTTCCTAATTCCACAGGGTCTTACAGACGAGAGCTCACGGAACGCTTGTGGATCACCGAATAAAGAAAACATGAGTGAATATTCTTTAACTTTTTTATTCTATTCATAATGACCCTTGTTCCCTCTTCCTGCTTGAGGAAACCAGCTTCTGCTCTGGGTTTTGAAATTGCCTACACATAGTAACCCTTCTCTTGGGGCTTAAGGGTATGTGCTGCTCTTGTCAGTCCCCTGGCTGAGGAGCTGCAGTCAGATGAGAAACCCTGTTTTATAATCTGCTTCTGCACACAGGCAAGTGTGACTCAAACTCAGGGTTCATCTCCTGGGAGTCCAAGGCTTCCATCTTCAGTAAAGCAAAAGCTGTCTAACAGCTGAAAGTTACCGAATTGCATTCTTTTCCTTTTGGGTGAGGGACACATTAAAAAACAACTCTGTGTTTTAGACTGTTAGGGCTGTAAGAGTAAGGACATACATCATCAGTGAGTCTGATGGAGGTCTGAGAAGGAGCTCCTGGGTTTCATCATTACCAGAGACTCAACAAGTCACCTGGAAGACCAGGAAGATACCAGACATAACAAACAAGTGCATCTTGGGTACGGCACCTTCTTGGTCCCTTTCCTCCATTCTCCTCTCTCAGTTTGAATGCAACCACAGAGTATGAATAATGAAAACCTTTTCAGAACTATCAAGCCATGAAAAGATACAGAGAAACCTTAAATGCATATGACTAAGTAAAAGGAGCCAATCTGAGAGGGCTACATACTGTGTGATTCAAACTGCATGACATTCTGGAAGAGGCAGAACTATGGAGCCAGTAAGAAGATCAGTGCTTGCCAAGAGTTGGAGGTGGGGAGGGATGAATAGGTAGAACATAGAGGATTTTGAAAGCAGCAACAATACTCTGCATAAAACCGTAATAGCGGATATATGTCATCATACATTTGTCCAAACCCACAGCATATACAACAGCAAGAGTGAGCCCTAACGTAAACTAGGGACTGTGGGTGATAATGATGTGTCAGTTCAGGTGCATCAGTTGTAACACGTGTACCGCTCTGGTGGGGGGTGTTGATAACAGGAGAGGCTGTGCATCTGTGGGGGGACAGGGAAGTCTCTGTACCTTCCCCTCAATATTCTGTGAACCTCAAGCTGCTCTAAAAAACAAAGTCTTGATAAAAATAAAACAAATCTAAAGATCTTTCATATTGTATAATACATTAATAAACACAAAGACTATCTTATTTGATTTTCCTGATTATCCTGCCAGATAGGTATTATATCTTCCACTTTAAAGATTATAAAACAGAGACTCAAGAGAGATTAAATTCTCAAGATCACATGGTTATTAAGCACACTGACAGATCTAAATATTACAGTGGTTAGAAACATTAGGTTTTTTAAAATTATATTTTATTGATTATGCTATTACAGTTGTCCCATTTCTCCATCATTCCCCTCCACCTTGCACACCCCCTCCCACCTATATTCCCCCCTTTAGTTTTTGTCCACGTGTCAGAAGTTCTTTAGCTTCTACATTTCCCACACTATTCTTGGCCTCCCCCTATTTTCTACCTACCGTCTATGCTACTTATTCTCTGTATCTTTTCCCCCTCTCTCCTCCTCCCACTCCCCTCTTGCTAACCCTCCATATGATCTCCATTTTTGTGTTTCTGTTCCTGTTCTAGCTGTTTGCTTAGTTTGCTTTTCTTTTAGGCATGGCTGTTAACAATTGTGAGTTTGCTGTCTTTTTACTGTCATATTTTTTATCTTCTTTTTCTTAAATAAGTCCCTTTAACATTTCATCTAATAAGGGCTTGGTGATGATGAACTCCTTGAACTTGACCTTATCTGAGAAGCATTTTATATTCCCTTCCACTCTAAATGACAGCTTCGCTGGATAGAGCAATCTTGGATGTAGGTCCTTGCCTTTCAAGACTTCAAATACTTCTTTCCAGCCCCTTCTTGCCTGTAAGGTCTCTTTTGAGAAATCAGCAGACAGTCTGATGGGAACTCCTTTGTAGGTGACTGTGCCCTTATCCCTTGCTGCCTCTAGAATTCTCTCCTTCATTTTAATCTTGGCTAATGTAATTATGACGTGCCTTGGCATGTTCCTTCTTGGGTCCAACTTCTTTGGGACTCTCTGAGCTTTCTGGACTTCCTGGAAGTCTTTTTCTTTGGCAGATTGGGGAAGTTCTTCTTTATTATTTGTTCAAATAAGTTTTCCACTTGTTGCTCTTCTTCTTCCTCTTCCGATACCCCTATAATTCGGATGTTGGCACGTTTAAGGATGTCCTGGAGGTTCCTAAGCCTCTCCTCATTTTTTTTGAATTCTTGTTTCTTCCTTCTTTTCTGTTTGGTTGTTTCTTTCTTCCTTCTGGTCCACTCCATTGATTTAAGTCCCAGTTTTCCTCCCATCACTATTGGTTCCCTGTGCATTTTTCTTCATTTCACTTATTGTAGCCTCCATTTGTTCATCTAATTTGTGACCCAAATCAACCAATTCTGTGAGCTTCCTAATCACCAGAGCTTTGAGCTGTGCATCTGATAGGTTGGCTACCTCTTGGTTGCTTAGAAAAATTAGCTCTGGGGCCCCATCTGTTCTCTCATTTGAGCCATGCTTGGCTTTATTTATTTATTTATTTATTTGATCTGGTCACAGCTGTTACATATAAGGGGCAGAGCCTTAGGCATTCAGCAGGGCGGGGCAACCCAGTAGCTGGGTTGTGACACTATGTGGGGGTGGGGTCCGAGAGGGAACGATGGTGCTTGCTCCACTGTCGTGTGGACTCCAGTCCCCTGCGCCGCTTTCCCCAAGCAAACTGGGTCTCTGTGGGGCTGATCTCCATGTGGGCGGGCTCGGGCACGTTCCAGGACCCCGTGGGTCTCTCCAACGAACTCTCCCTTGAGGCTGGGATTCCCTCCCAGCACTCAACTCTCACAAGTGTTCTCAATGGGTGCTTTTAGGCTTCACTTCCCGACGCTGGGGCCCTGCTCTGCGTAGTCTGTCTCGCTGCTCCTTTTCGCCTGGTTTATCTGCGTGCAAATGTGTGACCGTGGTCAGCTGCTTTGTGCACCTTCCTTGGTCTGCTCATTGCCTTGCTGCACCCAGTAACCGCTGCCTGTGCACCCGGGACTACCAGCTACTGCTTCTTCCCACCAGGACCCCTCTCCGCCAGCCACTGACTCCGCCCCTCTTACCGGTCAGGGTGAATCGTTGTCAGGCTTCTGTACAATTCAATCCTCTATCTGTTCTGGTTGGGGTTTTTTTTTTGTTGTTGTTGTTCTATATTTTTGTTGTCCTTAATCTTGGTTGTGAGAGGAGGCACAGTGTGTCTGCCTACGCATCCATCTTGGCCAGAAGTCCAGAAACATTAGTTTTATAGTGTAACACTAACCCTAACACATGTTACATTATAAATTGGTTCACTGGGTAAAATGAACCACTTTATCCATTGATGAGCTGTGTTATCTTGGAATATTTACCTAAATTCTCAGAGCCCCTGTTTACACATCTATAAAATTGAATCATAATAGTGCCCACTTCATTCTGCTGCTTTGTGTATTACTTGAGTGCGTGGATATGAAGTAAATCGCACAGGATGTGTGTGGTCCATGGTAGGAGCTCATCAGTGATACTGCATCAGTAGTGGTAGTACCAGCAGCAGCACCCCAGATGTGCTAGGTGCAAATAAAATGATCCAGGTACCCCTTGCTTGGTGGTTCAGGACAGAAGCTACCACTTACTCTTAGGCTTTCCCACCAATATTTAATTGAGTAGAATTCTGTACATTCACGGCCTCCCCAGCAGCCCAGTCACACAATGTGGCCTAGGCCTCAGGCCCCTCTTTACTGTTAATATTAAGAAATATATGTTTGATTTTTGTCTCCAGTTCCTGGCACAGAGCTTCCAAAACTCTCGTGATTTCCTCAGTGACAGAGGTGAGAGGGGAGTTTTTGTTTTTTGTAACAGTCCTCTTTCCACACCTGAGTTCACACTATGACACCTCTAGGAGGAGGGGGGCTCCTTGCCAAAGGAACCCACCGAGTGGGTAGGGCATTGGAACTCTCTGCCCCATCCCTGGACCTCTGAGGGGAGGAGAGAGCCTGGACAGTGACTTAATCACCAATGGCCAATAATAAGATCAATGATGCCTATGCAACGAACCTCCAAAAAACCCGTAAACAGTGGGGCTTGGGGAGCTTCTGGGTCGGTGAACACGTGGAGGTACTGGAAGGGTGGCGCACGCAGGGAGGGGCTGCAAGCTCTGCGCCCCTCCCCCATGCCTGCTGTGCGCATCTCACTGGGCTGTTCCTGAGTTGTTTCCTTTTTAATAAATAGGTATTAGAATTTAAAGGGCTTTCCTGAGTTCTACGAGCCTTCTAGCAAATTATCGAACCCCAGATGGGGATGTGGGAACTCCCAATTTATGTCCGGGTGAGACCACGTGGGACTTCCAGCTGGCCTCTGAAGTGGGGATTGTGGGGGCGATCCTGTGGGACTGAGCCCTTAACCAGTGGGGTCTGTGCTAACTCACAGCAGCGCCAGCATCGGTAATGTGAGGGGGAACACCCCGCACGTTTCGTCAGAAGCCTTGTGAGTAGTACAGAGCAAGAGGTTTCTGTTTCACTGGCTTTCTGTTCTATGACCAGTAAACAGGAGACACGGCAGCCATGTCAAAGAACAGGAAACAGAGGACGTATCAGCATGTTGGTCCATCCCAGAGATTTTCAGAACTGGGCAACTACTTCCTATGAAGAGGCAAAGTGAGTTCTGAAGCCCTCAGCAGATATGCCTGGTATGTCTCTCATGCTCCACTTGAGTCGTCTTAATATGTTTAGGCTACTAAAAACCACCACCACCGTGACCTTCAGTTGGTTTAATAGAAAGGATTCTACGTTTTATACTTACAGTGCACTTTACATATAAAAATTCAGAATGGCTTGGGAGTGTGATTTTAATATTTTTAATGAAGACAGTCTTGCATCACTGCTTTTTACCTTCCTATTGTTTTTCCCCGGCCTGTCGAAGCGAATGCTGTGGTAGAGAGTGGGTCCTCGGTGGCTTCGCTGCATCATTGGTTGGAAAGCGCCTGCAATGACGCAGGACACTTCCCACTTGAAGAATATTGTGAATTTAGCAAAGCAGTTGCTTCCCAGAAAACTGGCCACACTTTCCAAATTTTCTTTTTTCTAGTTACTCTCAGGTGAATGAATTGATATGTTTCTGGCTACGTATGAAAAATTGGGTGTTTGCTTTTTACAGGGTGTTATTGCTACGTTAGGGTAAGGAGAGTGGAGAGGTTCATGACTATGATTGTGTTGTGCCAATTAATTACTAAGTAGGGATATTTAATAACCTGCTGAAGGAAGTCGGAAGTTTAAAGTGCCGAAGAGTTCATTTTTTTTCACATAGTCACACCATTCTAAACAGGAAAAAGCAGTTCCTGGTGTGTAGATGATTAAAGTCCTTACACAAATATTTTTTCCTTCATGGGGTCTAATCTGGGAAGAGAAAAGAGCTTGAATAGTGGACTGAATGAGAATAGTGGGTGGATATGAGACCAGAGGTCTCAGCAAGGTCAAGGACAAGATACGATCAGGGGACTGGAGAACGGGAAGGTTAGGAGATTAGAAAACCCCCACCAGCCCACCTGCCTCCAGGGGCTGTTGCAAATGCTGAAGGAGAGAGTGGATGCAGGGCAGGACTGGTCCTGGGGAGCGGCCCTAGGGGGCAGGATGTCACTCTCCGCTCTGCCTCTTGCTGACCAAGTGGTCCTGCAAAAGTTACTTATGTTATATTATGAGGAAATTATGTTAATTTCCTCATCAGTGAACTGTGCAGATGCAATGAGATAACAGATAGCATGTACTTTGTGCTAGTTAGCACTCAGAGGTTAGTTATTATTACTTTTATTACCTCAGGTCCCCTATTGAAAATTGCAACCCCAGTATGCTCCATTCTACTTTCCTGTTTTATTTTTTTCTCTAGAACATATTACCATCTCCAGTATATTTTACTTATTTATCTTGTTTTTGACTTGCTACATTACAATGTAAGCTCCAAGCGAAAGGAATTGTTTTCTGTTTTGTTCACTACCAGGGCCTGCCTAAGACAGTGCTAGTATACGCAGTACTCAACATGAATTTGTTGAAGGAAAGAATCATGGCCTAATGCAGAGGAAGGGTGACCAACTGTTAGTTACAATAGCCAAAATGACCCCTGCCAGTGGGGACCATTTCCAAGACGTGGCCAGAGGTGTGGGTTACTGAGTAGAGTGGAAGAAAAGTGTGTGGGAGCTGACAAGGTCAGAGAGGCCCTGGAGCCAGACACGTAGAGCTGCAGGACTCTCCATGGAGAGAGCCACAGGAGACGCGCTGGTCCCTGTGAGAGCTGGGGAGAGCTGGGGTGCAGTCAGGGAAACAGGTGGGCGATTTTGGCAGAGAGCCCTAGAGTGCAGAGAAGGGTGTTGCAGGGGAGGGATGTTCCTGAAGGCAGATGGGAGCAAGAGCAGTAAAGAGAAGACGGAGCAGCCTAGAGATGTGTGTGCAAGATGCTGTGAGCCCAGGGGATGGAGACGATATCAACACAAGGACGCTCAAAATGATGATTGCAGGGTTTGTTTGTTTTTTCATCACCACATACAAGGTGATTTTGTAGTTAAATCAGCTAAGCAAGGAGAAGGACTGTACCTTTCCGGAAACATTTTGACGGTAAGATGCTCTCAGAAACTGTTCAAATATGTAACAGTCACATTTCCTACTTGTCATGGAAATATCTTTCCCTTCTTCCCATCTCAGAAGGATACTTGATACCTTTAATAGGATATGCTCCTGGGAGAATGAATTTAAAAAGTTATTACTTTTTGTAATCTTGACATAGATTAAGATTTCAGTGAAACTGTTCATAAAAGTAAAACATTAAAAAAGCTTTGAGACAACAGTGTGGTGATGGCCAGAGGGAAGAGGAGGTGGGCGAAGGGGGCAGGGGAAATGGGGACATCTGTAATAGTACCAATAATAAAAATAAAGAAAAAGGAAAAAAAAAAAAAAAGCTTTGGCGCTCTTGTGAGTTACAGCTGCTGTCTAACACTTTCCTATGCCTCTAGTTCAATTAATTTGGAAAGGTGAAGCCCCTCATGTTGTCTCCAAAGAAACTCACAAGCCAGTGTTCATTAGCTGGTCAGTCAGCGGCTCAAACCCTTACCCAGTGACTACGATGCAGGAACAAAGCAATGAATAAGATGGGGTGAAGTTTTGAACACTATAAACACACTATTTAGAGGCCAATGAATAATAATTTAAATGAATTTAGAAAAAGTGCATTTTTTTGACATGGAAATCTTTCTTCCTTTTCTACATTCCCTGAATGAAGAATTGAAGATGATAATTAATATTCATAATAACAAATGTGGGTAAAATCAGAGTGCCCTAGAAGAATATACCAGAAATGCTATTTAATAAACCATGTTTAACGGCTGTCTTTTGGGAATATAAGAATTTGGGAAGGGGCACTATTCTCAAGGCACTTGAACATGCCACCATTTCTGTCACTTTATCATCGCAGGAGAAAATTGAAAAAATCCTTTCAGGTTGAACTAGCTAAAAATATCTGAGACTAATGTTTATAAATAATGAAAACAAACCATCTCCATTCTTAAAACATAGTTTTCTTGCTCAGGTGGCAAGGTGTTATCTTTCGTTCCCCCTAAATTTTCCCCTGAAGTTGATTCTGAGGTACTTTTATCTTTACAAGCATTCCTCGGTGAAATAAGGAGGGACGCACATTAGTGATCCCTGCAGCCCCCTGGGAGGCTGTGTTTATATTTCCTGGATTTGAGCAAAGTCCAAATAATGATAACTCAGCACTACAGATTCCAAGTAATTTCTATTAAAACTTTCTTGCATTACTTCTCTTGGCCCAAATTGAGGTGCTTAAGAAATTTGGTTCTTACGAATTAGAATGACAATGTTACCAAATTTAGACAGAGATCTACTAACAAAGATTGTATTTTCTGAAAGTAAAAAATGTGGTTCACATTATGTTATTCCACACATTTATTAATATTTATGTTTGATAATACACATTTAAAAACAACCAACAACCAAAAATTGTCTTTACATTGGTATCTTTTGAGAAAGAATATCTCTCTTTTTAAAGAAACCCCAACTAAAACACAAGCAAATGAGCCAGTAGATAACTCCAAAGCTAAAGCAAACAGCAACAACACAAAACCTGCTAAAGAGTTGTGGGTTTTTTTTTGAAATTCAGACCATCAGTGGCATTGCTGGTAATGCATTGCCTAATTTCCTGGTTAGAACAGGGTACTCTACAGCTTTGAGGCCAGACTGAACCAGAACAAGGACCTTTACATGCGCAGGTATTTTTGGTACCTCATGATTACCAACCTACTCAACCCACTCCTTTGGGAATGTGCTGATCAGTCAAAAGACACCTGGGCACTTTTTAATTCCATCTTATTCAAAGAGAAAGTATAGAAGGTCATAAGTTTGTAGACTTTGCATCTTGGTTATTACAAAATTAATGACCTGAGACAATCAAGTCTTCCAGTGTGATGTGGACCACCTGTCCTCCTGTCCTCTACCCGACCCAGGACAGAAAATCAGGTATTTGGAAAGTTTTAAATCAGACCATATTTTTTTGCTGCTGTCCAAACTACTGCAAGCTAAGGACTTCCATTTCTAGGACCATCCTGCGAGGAAAATTCACTGTTCACAGAAAAAAGCCACACCACACACGCATGACTGAAGAATCTATCAGTCATTTCCACTTTTAAAACTACACAGAAACACACATCAGGTTGAGTGCTTTCCTGTTGCATGAAACACAGACATGAGTTCAATATTTAGATTCAATTCTAGAGCTGAATAGTTTTTGGCCAATTTTTGATCCCTGAATATATTTAAGTATTTAAAATGATAAAAAATAGGGGCCTAAGTGATAAATACTTATATGGAAGATGACCCATCAATTAAATTACTTCATTTTCCCTCCATTAGTTTAAATGAGCCATTTTATCAAATGCTGGGCCTGTTAAAATTATTTAGAATTTAAACATAAAATAGAAGAATGTTAACCCTCAAAACAGAACATAAATTATCCAGCACCGAGGTTAGCTATCTCACACTTGCATGTGTATTTCCCCCGATCTCCTAAGACGGGGTCCGGCGATAGTCGTCCACCGTACCGCAGTCATTCCCGTGTGGTTTCAGGAGATGTACACAGAGCTCACTAAAGTGCACCCCCACTTCTTTCTCTTCCTCATTTTTCTTCTCTTCCATGTAGCTTCCTTGTTGTAAGGATATTTATATATGTATTTACATTTTACAATAAAGAATGTTCTATCTGAAATATTTATTATCCAAAAACAGAGTTAAATGCCAATTCCAACCAAAAATGTCTTTATATTTGTTGCATTGCATTTGCAAAAGTATGAGGAAAGAGCCCTGGTTGACAGAGTTAAGTTCCTTGGACAAAAAGGTGTTTTGTATTTTTTTTCAATTTAACGCAGTTAAGTAAGCCACCAATATTAAATGCAAATTAGCTTTAATTTTTAATATGAAAAAATTGAAGATCCCATACAAACCAAATTCATGTAATATTTCTTTAGTATTTAATATTTTCTAAGTAGCCATAGCATTTTTATATAGAGACTAGGTCTTTTGAAGAGACTTGGGACTTTGAAATGCAGACGGGGGACAAACAATGAGGGGACTATAAATTAGAATCTGGTATGCTATGTACTACTTACCTTCAAAAGTCAAATAAAACTTTCCTCTGTCAAACCAAACGAGGGAAGGCTGTTCATTCTCTGTATGGCCAGGAGTTGAAGCGGGATGGGAAAGGTTAAGGAGAGGGAGAGAGAAGGACACAGTATGAGTTAGAGAGCAGGTCATTAATCTCACTATGGGGGGGCAGAGGCGCTGCATGCCATTAGCGTGCAGGGGGAAGGGAAGGCTGGCGATCTATGGGGTTTTGGTTTTGTTTTTAGTTCAGGAAACAGAAAGCAAAGCAAAGCTATGGAGGCCTAAAGGGATGGGCACGTGTTGTTGGTAGCTTGATACTGGGTGCTTGTGCGCATGGAGCAGAAGTCTTCCTGGCCATGCAGGGGCGTCAGCATATTTTAACTGCACTAGTTTGGGCAAACTATCATTCAGCAATTGCTGTATCCATTTCATCTTCGATGTCAACCCCTTCTATGTCATCAAAAAGATAAATGCAGTTACGGGTCATATAAACTTAGTTTAGGTTTTAAGTGACAATAGCATTGAATATGTCAATTTAATATTCCTGGAAGATGACATCTTCCATCCCCTCCCCTGGAACCACCTTAGGAAGCCAGACACAAAACACCTTTTATCTACGTACCAAAGAGAAAACAAGATTGCTAACAGTGCTCTATTCTTCTTTAAATTAAAAAGCAGTCACCGGACATGTAATTCTGAGCAGTTAAATTATTCCTTCCTTTATAAATTCATGAAGCAATAATAGCATCTCACCTTTTATGATCCTTTTCACTGAGAAACTGTCATGCAACCTGCTGCTTTCTAATATGTTCACTTAAAACAATTCAATGGCACGAGGTCCACAATGAACAGGAAACAGACAGGGTGCATCTGAGAGGCACTGGACACTCATGAGGTGCGCAGCATGTCCATGAAGTTTTTAGCATTCCGATGGCATAATGGCTTGGATTTTTAAAGTCTAGATATCTAGAGATCGCTTGGCTAGCACCATACCTGCAGGGGGTTCACAGCGCCTTTCAAATGAGGGCAGTTTGTCATAAAAAACATCATCTTCTGACACTACGAACCAAAGAAATATAAAGGCATGGAAAACAAAAACACAAATACAAACCCCAAATGAAATCAAGCAGCACACTTCACTGATCAAAACACAGGAATGATTTTAATGGAAAAAGGAAACAAAACTTAAGATGCTGGGAGTATGACTAGGACATAAAAAAGTATGTGCTCATGTCATGATCATTCTGTGAGAAACAATTATAATTTTTTTTTAAAAAAGGCAGGTCTTAGCATCTGAATTGGGCTGAACTCAGTCCCATGGAAGAAATCATGCCCCTACTTTTTCAGGGAGTTGTTAAAGGCACTATCATTAATAATTGACTTTGCAAGTGTATCTCACTCAGACACAATTCTCAAAGGGCCAGATATATGACCGTCAATGGAACCTTGTGACAGCCTCACAGAATCACCCAGCATGTACTTCCCCCATGGGGAAAGAGGAAGCTTTTAAGAAGACCATGAAAAAGCAACAGTATAAATCTGAGGTCCTTGAATGAAGTATCCCATTTCCACTTCATCAATATCCAAATTCAATTTGCCTTGTACCTGTCTTTGGCAGTTATGGACTGTTTATTTTGAGCAGCACTATTGTAATTCCATCTTTAGCAGTAGTAGCCAGCTGTGGCCAATGTCTTTGTAAATTGGTCTCAACAGTTGCTTTGGACTCCAAGTGTTCCAGATCTCTGCAGGTGGTCCCCCTTCTCACCAACTAACAAATGCAGGTAATCAGAGCATTACTCTATCTGATTAAAAAAAAAAGTACTCCATGCCATAAGTCCTAAGGATATTATCATAAATTTAATAGAAAAATTGAGTAAAATCTGTACCAAGAGCACTGAGAATCCTTCCTACAATGTACAGAAGATAAGGAAATGAAGGAGGGCAGTAAAACTATTCCGTAAACAATGTTTCTTGGAAAATGTTCTATCAGCTTGCCTCTTAGACTTAGGGAGTAAGGTAGGGAAACTATCTCTTTGTCAATTCCTAAGGTTCTAGGGCATCACCTGTTAATCAGTTTTTGTTATACATGTGGCTCCATTGGTGGCTAGAACAAGTTAATGCAACTCCTATAATACCTATAGAAGAGGAAGAGGACTAAGGAGGACATTCTATAGTCTCCAAAGAAAACAGGAAGCAAAACAGTTACATTGGCAGTAACAATGTAACAGTGCCTTGTCATACCTACTAGTGGGAGATGATGGAGAACTTTCCTTTTTTTTTGAAGCACTAATTTCCTATTTATAATCTCATTCAAAGGAGAAGCCTCCAATACTGCCATTTGTTCTTTGAGATGAAGTTGCAAGAAAATAGTTCATAAAGTTTGAATAGTGAGCTTCTGATTTTTTTTATAGTGGTTGTGGACATTAAGAGCTTATAAGAAAATATCCTAAATGAACAGGAGAACTTGAAAAGTGAGTCACTGAATAGCTCTGTGCTTGATTAAAATAAGGGGAACACTCAAATTAAATAAAGAAGAAAAAATTTCCTGAAGGACTAACCACAGAGATAGCCTCAAATGGATATAGGATGGAGAAGCTAGTACTGAAGACAGACCTTTCCAAAAACTAGCAGAAGGAAAAAGAAAAAGCCTAAAATTATATGCGGGAATTTTTAATTGGGATCAAGAATATCCACGTCCAACTGCCTGTTTCTTTTTATGCAGGATAATTGGCATTAGCACATGTATTTTTAAAAGAAACCTTATCCAATTCAGAACGGCCTTCCAGCTTGGAGAGACAAAAGTTTGGAGGCAATATTTTAAGTTTCAGGTGCTATGGCTAACACCCCAGTCCTGCATACCAATGACCTCTGGTCAAATTTCTATACCAAAGGATGCATCAAGGTTCATGAAGGCTTCCTTTGTTGCCCACAAGTGATTACTTGTCTTTCATTATAGATTCCTGGATCTTAAGGAGGCAAATGAAAATGCATAATTAACAGTGAAGGAATATAATTAACAGCAAATTTAACAATGAAGAAAAACAGTCTTCACTTTGGTCTTTTTGAATTGGGGTCTCCAAAGAAGATTCTGCAAATATCTAAAAAAACCTGACCATCACCCAAAGAAATAAGAAACAAGTAATAAAAATGGATATTTACATTTAGAGATAATTCCCTGTTTATTTCTACCTCAAACGTCTAGGAGTTTATTTCTTATAATAGAATAACTTTAAATATTTTCTCCATTATCATAATATTAACAGATTTTTCTCCGAAATCATAGAATGAAGGTCCTGTGAGGTGTTTCTGAGTACAAAAAGAGAATACTGGGTTTCGTCGACCCCAGGATGTGTACTTTTCCCCATTTTAACCTCTGCAACTGGAGCGGGCCCTAAACACACTGTGATAAGAAAGCATTGCGTCTTAGCTCGGTTGGCAGCACCCCCCTTCCTGTCTCGGTCATCCACGCAGTAGCTGCATCTCCCAGTGGATATCCTCAGTTCGGGGAAGAGAGTCACACGGAGGCTCTTCATTACTTGAGTGTGACCACACACAGGCCGTCCTGTTTTCAAGGGCGGTGTCAGATTTACTGCCTTATCATCGCAGCTCTCATGGAAGATTTTATGTCTAAAGTCTTACAGGGACACATTCTTACATGAACTGTCACATAGGAAGATTAAACTTGCTCTTAAATGTTTAGCCCGTAAATTACATTAAACTTTGCTTATTGGTTCATACCACACTTGCCCCAATTTTGGTTCCAGTGTCCCAGGAAACGTCAAAAGGCATTGTGGTGGTGGGAGGGGAATACTGAGCCACCAACTTCTGAGAATTTGCTGCTGAAATCCTCTATCTCCTGAGCCACCTGACTTCATGAAGTTGACATTCCAAGACCGTAGGGAATAGTTAGTCCTTTGGTGTTAAGAGCTAAAGCACGCCCTCCCAAAAGAGAGATAAACATCAGCTCACAAATAGCTGCGGGCAGGGGCAGTCAGTCGGCCACTTGACAATGTGGTTACTTTAGTGAGAAGTGGCTGTCAGGTGACCCGCGGCAGCAGGAAATAGAGAACAGGAGAGTGAGGAATGTAGTGGGAAGATGAAAACTGAATTAAAAATAACAAAAACCAAACGGATTAACTCAGAATGCTCCTCAGCAATGAAGCAATGTGACTATCCTTCCAGGTGGCTTTTTAAAATAAACCCCTCTGTGGTTCATCTTGAAAGAATGCATGCTAGATGTGTTCAGAGTTAAAGTCACTGGCCAGGATTTGAGATTTCTGCAGCAGGGAGTATAAAAACACATTGTGGGAAACATGGACACAGTTCAAATTCCCTGCGTGTGCAATTTTCTCTGTGAATCTCAATTGAGTTGAGAGAACATGTTAGACGGTCATCTGAGGTCACTGGGGTTTGCTTTCTGAGTGATAGTTTATTCTTGTTTTCCTCTTTGGCCAACCAGGAAAGTCACACGGAATACATGGAACAAGTGATCTTAGGAACAACAACAAGTACACAACAAAAACCAGAGCAGGAGTGGGGAAAATGACTCTAATAATCAAGAGTATTAAAGAGAGTTCGAAAATAAGGTTGGGATGTTATAGAAAAAACAACCCAAAAAGCCAGAAAGAAAAGAACTAGTAAGCATATAAAATAAGGAAGCTCCAATTGCCCCAATTAATGATGCAGATAAAGAGTTTATATACATATACATACTTATATTTACATATATAAAATGTTAAATATCTGTATTACTGCATCATATGAAATTGGATAGCTGGCTGTATTTTCACCAAATTTGAAGGATCCTTTGGGCTGGACTAATTAATAATATAGAGCATGTGATATAGTTGAACTCCTCTTTGGGGCTCCTAAGAGGCACACCTTAACTTATTCCACTGCAAAAATGGAGTTCTTTTCCAGAAGAGCTCCTGGCTTTGATCAAGCTACTGTTCACATGGGCAACTCTATAGTGTGCTTTTGGTAAGTAGCAGGAATTTATTTAGCTTTGGTTAATGATTCTCCCAAGCAGCGCAGGATGGTTGGCTGGTTTATACATGGAAGACCTGGGAGGGAAGTTCTGACAATAAAGGAGAACGATGGGAAAAAACGGAATGGGAAAGCCCCCGGTCAGACACCATGCACACCGGAGAGGTGGCGGGAGCCGAGGGAAGATGGGTGAAGATGTTCAGAGAGAGACCAGCCTTGGGAAAAGGGATGATGCTCCAGGCAAAAGGAGGCGTTTAAACCTGGGAAACCATCCAGCCGAGCAGCCAGCCACTCTCTACTCTTCACTTTCCTCACACCACAAGGAAAGAGGCACAAAGGCATTTACTGAAGATGTCAGCAATGATTTATTTCTAAGGGAACACTGACCACAAGTCACTGAAAAGCACTGGGAAAAAAATGTTAAAAAGTCTGCTCAAGTCCCACGATGCTGATGTGTATACCATCTGTTACCATAAAAACTACCAAAAATGATGAAGGAATTAAAGCTTCAAGAAAATAAAAGTTCTAAATTTTGTGATTTCTGATGTGTTACATGGTTGGAATTTAAATTAACATTTCCCATCAAAGGAGATTATTTTGATTATAAGAAATAATATCTAAATTACAGGACCTTATTTGACAACTTCTTCCTTGCTGCTATAAATAGCTCTGTATGGAATAGCATAAGAGAATTCCTGCACTTTGCCTCCTTTGCTGAGAAGGTGCTTTTAAAAGAAGAGTCAGATGATAGTAGCAAAACACACAGCAAAACAATTTTGACCAGAAACATACGGCCTCGGGGTTTCCAGATAAAAATATAGCCAGTCAAAATCACAAACATGAAAAGAGAGGAGAGAATTTTTACCAACTGTGGGAGTGGTGGCTGCACTCAAGGAATTGGTGGACGATATCGAAGAGGTGCTTTCAGCCCGGGCTAGGGGTGCTATCGGAGGGGGGCTGGAGGGATGTATGGGAGGGCTGAAAGGTCTGGGCTGCAGAGAGAAGAGAAGAGATGGGAAGTCAGACACACAGGTCGTGGTGCTTTTGCTCTCTGTTCCTCATGTCTCCCAGCCCCCACTACAAGTCAGGTTCTACAAGTACAGGTGACACTATTTTTACACTGAAACTGATCATATCAATACAGGCGCTGTAGATGGAGCTGGAGGAACCAGAAACCACAAGGTGCTCCACTCGGTCGGTATATCGGACTTTGAGAACCTGAGATCTGTGATGCGGTCACTGATGTTCCAGGACGGTGAACGCACAAACTCTCAGGGACTAAGCAGGTAATACAATTGGAGAATTTAAATCCATTTGAAGACATTTAAGTACAAAACACTGTAGTGTGCGCCTAAAACAAACATTAATAACATCACCAGTCTGCGGCCCCTGTTCACAGATACCAAAGAAATTTACTTCTGCCAGGAGTCTCTTCATTGTTCACGCAGAATATTTTCCATCTCTCAGCCTTAAAACATGATGCAACAAACTTCCAGAACAAATTCACTGGGCTGCCTTCTCTCTTATAGCTGTATAGTGTGCCTACCACCAATAACTTGTTTGTAGTCTGGGGACAGAAATAAAGACTTGTCCTCTCTTGGGGGTCTTTCAAAACCAGATATATACGGTAAAAAGAAACACCTCCCTTTCTAAAGGTTTAGCACAATTGAACATTACTATATTAATTTGCATCAAACCCACTGCAGCAGAACTGGGGGCCCCAGTGTGCCTATTCCTACCATTTAGAGCTTCGCTTGAAAGATGGTAGAGATGTGAGGAGGGTTGAAATGTACACCCATACCACAGTGGCTGTCTGTCAGATGCCACCTGTCAGGGTCATTGGCACAAGCGATCTAAGGCTTAGATCAGAAGTTGAGATGGCTGAGCAAGCCGGGGCTGAAGGGAACATACCACATCTCCGACTCCAGGTTTGCCCGGAGGTAGCTTTGGCCGAGATGGAGGCCGGGGAGGAGGTGGGGGTGGGGTGGTGCTGCTGCAGGGAACCAAGGGAGTGGCTGGCCGAGCAGGGGACGATGCACCTGAAAAACAAATTGGTGTTAAAAATGGCTGGAAGCGCAAGTGGCCAAAGCGCCATCGTCACGAATCTCTCCTTCCCCGTTCCCACAGTGCAATGCCAGTCCCAGACAGTGTTTTCCACTTCAGCCATTAGTGTATTCAACACTGTAGCACATGGTATTTTTTTAATACAGAAAAAAAATCACTCAGTTGAACTATGGTTGATGGCAGAAGCTGAAGCTCATTGCCTTTTGTTGTCATGTGACACCCAGTGAAAGGTAAATCCTTTTCTTAGTGACAGGAAATATATTTTTAAGACTCTTTTGGCTGGGTGGAGGGTAGCTTTCATTTTGAACACATGTACACCAAACTTATAATAAATCTTTTGGGTTTTTTGCATATTTGGAATTTATTTATGTCTAAGATGAAAATGGAAGTTAGAATGTGAAGGAAGTAGAATGAATTTTCCTCATTATAATATATATTTAAATATGTATAAGAGATTTACACTGTCTCAAGACATGAGTGCTAACTTTATAAACATAAGCAAACACTTGATGTTAAGCACAGGACAAAATACAAGGCAAATTAGATGTTGCATGAATACTTTGTGTTTAGAATCTTAATAAAGGAAACACACTGACTTAGACATTCTGATTTAAAGGAGGCTGCTTAGGAATCTGCTCTACACGGAGCTCGCCCACTCTACTGTTTGTGATGACTTTAAAAGAGCCTCTTGGATTTACTTTTCTGGCTGTCAATGACAAGCATGTGAAACACAGAAGACACACAGAGGCCGGCATGCACACCGATCAGCACACCAGTGGGGGCCTTAGACTCAGGCGTCTGCCTATTGTCGCTCATATATCTGGGATACAATAGGTAAACTACTTGGCTGAAACCCTTAAGAAAGTTAAATCAATATTCCACACAGTTCTTGTTCAGAAATGTTTCAACTACCTCCAGACATTCTGTACTTTGGTTAGAAGCACAGGTATCAAATCATTCCAAGAAAATTCTAGGAAATCCTGCCCCAGGGAAATACCCGGCCCTCCCTGCCTCCCCTCCAATATGTCACAAAACTGTGTTCCCTGGAGAAAGAGACCAGCATCTCCATCTCCAGATTTCCAGATTCCCCAAGAAGTGGTGCAGCAAACCCATCTCGGCATCTGCTCTCACCTTGGGGGAGTCCCTGGGGGTAAACTTTGCTCCTCTTGTTTAAACAACCTGAAATCTCAAGCGTGCTGTGCTTCTCTGTGCTGTTTACTCTAACTGGGATTTCATGGGTGAGAAACCCTACTGATTATTATCACCATCCACACCTCTACATCTGCCTCATCTCTGTAATCACCACTTTGTTACTATATTCTTACTTTTTATTTTATTGGGTCAGGGTCTATGCTAGCCATCATTTTATTTTATCTGCACAGTAAGCTTTGCAGTAGGGTATTGTTCCTGTTTCAAAGGAAAGTAAAGCTCAGAGATATTCAGTAACTTGCTCAAGGTCACACGGCTCATATGATCTATTTAACTCCAAAGACCAAGCTCAAATGCAATGTCTTGTAGCTTTAGGAGGACTGCAGAGTTCAACATCTTGAATGGGCAGCTAACACATACCTCTTTCAATATAAATCTTCTTCATCTTTTTGGCTAATGTTCTCTTGAACAAAAAAATGGGGTATGTTTTGACAGGTCTCACTATAAAATTTTCTTTCAAGTTAATAGATTTACAACCCAGGATGTTTTCAAAAAAACAGAAGTGACAGCAAAGAGATGGGAAATAAACTTTTAAACAACAATATCTTTGTCAGGTAATTTCCTGGGGCTTTTTTGGGGGGGTTCTATTTTGCTGGAAAACCATACACAGGAATGGTTCAAAATGTCTGTTCAGGGGTCTATTTCCAAGAAATAGTCTTCTGAATCAATCTCAGGCAAAGGTCAGCTGCTTATCCTTTTCCTACGTGTTGCAGGAGGGAAACTTAAAGACCACTTGCAGTCATGCTTGGGAAAGTAGCAAGAGCTGTCACCAGAGCTGTGTGGAGTACGGGTGGAGTGCTGGAAAAACGGGACGGAACGACAGGTGACCCGAGCTCTGGGCCTGTCTGCCTCTTGTGGACAATGGGGCCTGGGCCTCTCTGAGCCTCAGCTTCCTCTTTTAAAAAATGAGACGTGTTTATACCTTATAAGGTAGTGGTAACAATCAAAATGGAAAATGCTTATGAAAGTGTTTGCTGAACTATAAAATGCTATAAAAATGGAAGGCAATCAATGTTGATGATGATGGTAAGGATGTGTCTTTTGATAAAGATAGAACAAAAGTGAAGAAAAAGAGACTAGTTCACTGTTTTTCTTTGTGGACATTTGCTTTAACCCACATTTTCCTTGCTGAATTAACTAATTTGTTATGCAGTTGGAAGACACTAAGGGAACATTTAAGAACTGAACCCTACTTGACAGAACCCTGAGGTTCAGCAGAGGATATTCAGGATTTCACAGTGAGACTAAGGCTTTACATGATGACTAAGGCTATTGTGAGATTACAAAATTGTTTCATATTCTAAGAGTGTAGGGGTTATTATTTGTACATCTCTATCATTCTCTGATCTTCAATTATACTTTCACTTTCTCTTCAAGCGTTGTTTATTCTGAAGAACAATGATGGAAAATAACTGGACAACATCACCTGTTAAGGCTTGACTTTAAAAATCCTATGTCCATTATCTGAGTTTTGTGAATCCAAAAAGGTTGGCAACCACGGACCTGTCCTCACCTCATTTGCTGCGCTCACCCGGAAGTTCCGTCAGAGCTCCTCTGACAGCCCTGCCATCGAGGGGCCTATGGCTTCAACTGCCACCTCTCCGTGTGGGGGCGGGTGGGTGGGTGAATGGGCGGGCAGCGGGGGAGCCTGGGGAGGAGAAATGAGTGGAATCCAACAGACCTGGGGTCAGATCCTGGCTCTGCTACTTATTGGCTTTGTGACTATGGCCAAGTTCCAGCTTTGAACTTCTGTTTCCTATCTGTGAAATAAGGCTGATACGCCACAATGTTGTGGGAAGGATCAAGTGAAATAAAATATATGCATCTCAAACGATGGAAGGAACTACACAGTCTTTTCCAGCTGTGTTTTTTAGAACACAAGTTCATCATTTGTTTGAAGAAAGTATTAAATGTGTGCGGGAATGGCTGTACACTATGCTTCCTTTCTGGTGACGAGCACGTTACAAGCCTGAAAACTCGCCGTTCGGTGGGGCTTCCGTGACGATGGAAGCGCCCTGGGTCGAGTGCTGTCCGAGGAGACGGACATGAGCCACGCCGTCACTGAGCACCTGGACTGTGCCCGCTGCATCTAAAGAACTACTTCTAATTAATTACCATTACGATTAAAATAGTCACAGGTGGCTAGTGGCTCCCATACTGAACAAAGAATTAACATTGGTTAATTCAAACTCCGGTAATCCAGTTCATTTGCTTATGGATGTGTGTGCAAGTGTGGTGTCCGTGTATAACACCCTTTAGCGCTGCCTCAGGAGCCCAAGCTGGAAAGTGCGCACAAAGACCATTCCGTCTTTACCGGCACCTCTTTCCCGGGCCTCCGAACTTGCTGCAAGCCACTGAGCCTCTCCCCTCCCCATCTCCTGGCACACAATCCACACAGCAGAGACAGCCTTTGCCAAGAATCAGAGTCTGCTCTCCAGGAAAGCTGTGTTCTGGCCAAGCTAGGTATTTTTAACTTTTGCCGTAAGAAAATTTAACTTTTTGGACCAAATTCTTAACTTCTGACTGTTTTTCAACAGCAGGTAACGCTTGATTTACAAAGCTGTGCGAGCTGCCTGAAGTTGGCGGGTGAGTTACCTTGCTTTGAATGAAATTTTAAAAAGTGAGCATGATGATATTTAATTAAATAGATTTTGAGAAGTACAGGAAATTTAGTCTTATCGGGCTACATGATATGAATAGCAGGGGTGAGAAGCATGGCTAATTTTTAAAAAGCAAGACGCCATATCCTATTGTTGTAATCCTAAATCTACATTTCTGAGAGTCTGTATATATTTCATCAATAAAATATTAAGCACCAAATAAACTGGGACTTAATTAAGGAGATAATGGTGCAGTTTCATTTATTCATGAGCTTCATTGGCCCAGTTCAATCTTCCACTTAGAAATTCAATCCTTTAATACCAGCAAAGTATAGTTTTTTTCCAGCTCAATTATTAAGAATCAATAGTCTTTACTGGCAATATTTTAAAGTAATTTCAAATAAGGATACAGAAGCTAAACATTAACAGCAACAACAAAACTCCCAAAGGTTCCAGAAAGATAGCCAAAACTCCTCTCTCCACTCATTATAACAGTGGTCAATTCAATTAAACAAATGTCTCCCAGAGCCCTGTGGAAGGTGATGGGGAGAACAGAGATGAAAAACAAAGCTTCCCTGTCCTCCCTGCCCCCCAGAAGAGCTTAGCGGGCTGCCACTGGAGAGAGGGCATTATCCCTTGAAAAGCCCTTTCAGAAGGCTGAGAGTCTGGCCCAGGGAAGGGAACCCCAAGGGAGATGATAGGAATGCACCCTTCTTTGATAATGCAGTCAACCTCTTTGGGTTTGAGGTCCAGACAGAAGGCTTTACCTAGGGGCCCTTTATTATCTTTATAGAGAACTAAGGAGCTTATAACCCAGAAAAGACCTAAGAAAGCAACTGAGGATGAAGGTGGCACTCTAAACTTACAGAGTGATAGAGAAGAACACTAAGGAGTACGTTATGAGAGAATGTCAGTGACCTTGTTGATGATACAGCACCATACAGCTGGGTGTCAGTCATCAATGAGTTTGAGATATTTCATAACTAAACCTTAGACAAGTGCCTGTAGATAACGGTGGTTATGAATACGGGCTCTGGATTAGACAGACCTGAGTATGAATCCCAAGTCTGTCACCTCTACCTGAGTAAACTTGGACAAATCACTAGATACCTCCGAGCCTGTTCTGCCATCTGTAAAATGGGAGAAGTAAGAGTATCCACCATGTGAAGTTGTTGTGAGGATAAAATAATATGCACAAAGCATTTGGCTTGGTGCCAGGACAAGAAATATAGCTGTTGCTATTATTGACCAAATACAGGCCCTCAAAGGTCCTATGGTTAAAAAAAAAATCTTCTGCTTTTGTTTTAACACGTTTCCCCAACTTATTTGAGTATTGAATAGTTCCCCCTTTTTAGTGAGAGAGAGCACAGGAGGCCCACTTAATGTTATAAAACACTGATTCTGTGTGTGGTACAGGTGAATCCGCAGCCCTCTCCTCAGTCAGCTTGGATGCTCTCACTTAAAACACAGAGGAACTTGCACATTCAGAGCAAGCACTGAAAGATACTCCAACGAAAGAGGCAGAGGTGATGACTGACTGTTAGGATAGAGACAAATGCCTTTCCTTTCTTTCCTTTATGTCTCTTACTAGATCTAAATTACTTCAACTCAGTATCCTTTTTCAAAGCAAATAAAGGACCAGCAGCACCTGGCACCCCCAGAAAGGTGAATAACTGACCCCACGGGCACCAGAGAGTCTTGCCAGGCAAACGTGTGCACCAGTGGGATAAACAACATGGAAGAAAATGCATTAGAAAAATCTTGATCTTTCTTTGGTATGCATGGCAGGGATTCCCATCCTTTTGTAATTACAGAATGCAAAATGAACCTTTGCATAACAAAACCCCAAAAATCAGATTCAGTGTCAACATGTGCATATATTGTTCCAAAATATACATTTTTGATGGACTTTCCCATCACCTGTCACCACACTTAGAATTGACATGATAAGCTGATGAGCACATCAAAAGGAATCAGAGACTCATTTGTCTTTAGTGACAGCTTGATTAGGTTGGGGATGCAGTGAGGTATTTCATTCTTGCTATCTCCTAAAATCTCCTTTGCAAACTCTTTTTTTTTTTTTCTGAAATAAATTAGCAGGTTCTCTCCTCACAAAAAAAGCAAGACAGAAAGAAGAGAAAAATAGAAGGGAAAAAAACCCCACATTGATTTACAAAAACTAGGGTCTTTGAGAAAAAGAAATATAACTTTCAGTTATAAGATAAAAAAGGTCTGAGAATATAATATATAACCTGGTGGTTATACTGTATAATTGATAACACTGTACTGCATAGTTGAAATTTGCTAAGAGGTAGAACTTAAATGTTCTCACCAAAAAAAAAAAGGTAGACAGGTGGGGCGATGGATGGGATAACTAACTTGATGTGGGGAGTCCTTTTACAAGATACATGTCTATCGCATCCTCATGTTGCATAGTTTAAAGTTTTATTTGTGAATTATAGCTTACTAAAGCTGAAAACCAAACAAACTTAAAAAAATAAAACACAGCAAAACTGGGGCTCTTGTGGAAACATCTGACAAGGAAATCAGACATCTAACAGGAAACTTACTGACTGTGAACTCTGTCTCTCCAGAAATTGCCTGAATTCCAAACAATGGCATCACAGCTTTGTGTAAAAACTTACACTTCCTAACTGCAGGGGGCAGGGTGGGCATCCTCAGGGCTGGGGGGACAGGGCAGAACACATCCACAGACTTGCACTACGAATGCCAGCATTCGATGGACTAGGACATGCCACAGGGCCACAGGACACCCAGACCAAAGGAGGGATGACTGAAGCTCTAAGCCAACTGCCAGGCAGAAGGAGGGTGTGCTCATACTGCAGCAGCCACAGCCATTCCCGGTCACGCGAAGCACACTCAGACAGTAAGACATACCACTGGTGGTCCCCGTACCACTGCCCGAGCCAGGTCCGGGGGATGAAACCACAGTTCTGTAGGTGGGTGGTGGAGGGGGAGGTGGAGTTGCTCTCTGTCCCAACCCAAACTCTTTAGGAGATGAGATTGTTTCTAAATAATCATCTTTAATGAAGCTCTGCTCAGCAACTTTCTTCTGGACTTCTTCTAAATTGAGCGGTGATGGTACATTGCGAGGAGGACCAGGGGGCCCTGGAGGGCCTGGGGGGCCTGGAGGGCTCGGGGGGCCCAGCTCTGGGGAGTCATCTGGGTTGTCTGATGCAGCTGGTGGGGACACCACCTTCTCCCTTGGAGTCAACTCTGGAGTAACACGTTCCGGGGATGTATCAGAGAAACGGACCCACTTTTCTTCAGCATTAACAGCAACAGACTTGGGGGACAACACAGGGCCAAAAATGCTGTCCAAGTCATTGATTGATGGTAGCTTTTCAATTTTGACCTCTGTGGCTGACCGGTCATCTCCTGTGGTTGAAGTAGTTGGTTTTGAGCTTTAGTTGACATTAATATCATTTGTATGGAGGGTGGGGTGTGAGGGGGTAGGCAAACCTGGTAAATAGACTGCCTTTCTGGGTACCTCACTGGGCATATTTCATGAGGTAAAAATATCTTGATCAGAGCTGAAGAGGAGAGGGGAGCTCACATTCCCTGCAGAATGTGAGCGTCATTTTTTTATGTGATTATTTCCCCCTTTGCAGGGTGACCCCAGTTAGCTACTGTTCCCATCATCGGAAGTGCTGAGCACACTGCCGCACTCAAGGGCTGCTCACGACAGTGCAGTGTGATCACTTTGAGAAGGCAGTGCTGGCGTCACAGGGAAGTACAGGCTTTGGAATGGCAAATTCCAAAAGGGAGGTCCCTTGTGAAAATCTGGCCTACTGAAATTCATATAATAAAAAATAGATAGCTGAAAGTCACTCTCATATTTGAAAATGATTATCTACTGTAGCATATTACATTAAAATGTTTGGTGAAACTAGTTATAATATCTGCTAGTTAAAAAATTGCACATCACAGTTAGCTGTATATCTTCCACCTTAAGTATACCAGAAACACAGTACAAAGGTTACATAAAGGGATATCCCCACATATATATTTACATACCCATATACATCCCACATGCAACACACATACAGGTTATTGAGAAGACATTTAGTACTTATTAGAACACATACACCTTATTTAACACGGAAGAAAATCATAAAAACATCTGTATAATTTCCTTTTTTATCAAACCTAATCAGTTAACACCAGAGGCATACCTGTGACACATATCTGAAGTCATGAGGCAGAAACTTGTTTTGCTTAAACATTAGCATCAGCTATTCTTTTTGTCTTATCAATAACACAAGAAAAAAGTAAAAACTACCTTCTATAGCTTGGCAGGACAAGATTTGATAACAACTGCTGTGTGAGAAAGTATATTTTTTAAAAACTGAGGTTATTCAAATTAAAAATTGTTACCCAAAAAATTGCAAGGCATGAACAGAAGCCACTTTACCTTTAAATAACCCTTTGGCTATAAGAAGCAGCTTAGTCCTTCCACATTCCACATTTGAAAGGAGTTAACATTCAAGTTTCCAAGGCTACAGATAGCAGTTTGCATAACCTGCAATAGTTATAATTTCATAGTAGCTTTATTTATATCTAATGTATTAATAGAAGAGATCCAAGGGGCCAAAGTGATTTGAATTTGCAAATACCTTTCCTATGACACCCTGGATGACTCCCTGTTGGGTCTGAGTCAACATAAATTGCATAAATGACTATGTCCTGCATTTGCTCTTGTTGATAAATATCCCACTCTGTAGCTATCAAACTCACCAGGCTGCACAAACAGTGAAGGATGAAGCTGCAATAGAAGTCCAAAGGTGATAAAGAACCACATTCTAAAAGCCCAGGCACATGAAATGACTATTACTACTTTTGACTTGCTAGCCCAGCAAGACAAAGTAGATTATAAGTTGTATGAATATTTAGTATTGATTTTAATAGAACATAAAGATATGCCTTAGAAATTATCTGTCTAAAGGGATGCAGCAATTGCTTGCGATATTTCATCATCTTTGCACATCTTTTTGCCAGGGGATAATAAGTAATTTTAGGATTACTGGGAAAAAAATTCCCTACCATCCAAGCTTACCAGTATGATGCACAGCCTGGGAACCATTTTATATCGTGATAGACTAAATAGTTTTAATTCTGGCAAAAATTTTATCTGTTCTTGGAAAATTACAAACTGTGTCTTGAGACTATTAATTTGTATATCATTAAAATGAGATCCAATAAAGTGAGATAATTAAACAATGACTTATGAGATTTTTTTCTTTCATTTTACAGGTAAATATGGCCCTCATTCATTACTATACACAGAAAAATTAATTAGAAAGTGCATCTTTTTTGTGAAACTTGAGAGTGATTCTTTAAAATGAGTCTTAATGGTAGATTGTAATGGAAGCACAACTAAATGCAAATATTTTCATGTTAGTCTAGTCTATAGCTTCCAACACATTTTGGGCATGTTGAAGTCTGGGATACTGTTCTGACTGCCACATCATCCCAGAACAGAAAGAACTACAGCTTACCTGGTCCGACCGTGATGGGGGAGCCTGTTCGGGGTGGGGTGGCTGGTACATTTTTCGGAGGCAGTGGTGGAGGTGCTGCAAAGAGATGAGGAGCCTGGCATTACTGGCTACTTTCTCCCTGAGTTACACAATATTCTGTAGAGAAGCAGGATTTAGGCTTTCATTCACATTCTTATTCTTGGAAGTGGAATAGCCGCTAATAGTCTATTTTTTTTTTAAAAAAATGCAAACCTAAGGAACTGATGCAAGTCCCATTCACATTCTTCCACTTTGCGATAACAAGAATTTGCCAAAAGAGTTTAAGATAATAACCACAATAACATTATTATTTTATTCATTCATTACTTTATTTGACAAACCTCCTACATCATGTACTAGGAACTATGTACACAGGGTTGAACAAAAGGAGCCTCTGCCCTCAAGGAATTTCTGAATGGATTATTGAGTATCATGTTAACACACAGTTACAACCCACAGTGTGATCACAGAAATGAGAACAGCTTGGGAGGGGGCTCCGTGAGAGGTTTTCAATACAGTCAGGATATTATATCCAGTCTTTGGAAAGACTGGGTCACATTGTTTTATATGGATTGGGTCTGGAAAGGTTTCCCTACGTTACATGTTTTAAATTTTAGTATATTTTTGAAAGCCTGAAGCAAGCTGATTTGGGTCAAGGAAGAATAAACATGTTACCTCTGTAAAAATTACAACTAAAAAACCCTTGAAGATGGAAAAAGTATTGTATTATGGCCCCAATCCTTTTAAACTGGACTTGTCATTTTGTGGGCAAAATTGGGACTTACAGCTTCAATAGATACATTTTTTTTTCTTATTCTTTCTTTAAATGAATGTTTTCTTGTCACTGGCCATATTTGGTATATCCAAAGAATTCATGTCACGGAGGTTCTAATCCTTTGAAAACATGTCTTTGCAAGTTCATCTTTAAAAAAATTGTTTATGTTTTTCCCTATTTTATGAAGGAAATATCCTTTGAAAGACTGGATTATGTGGCTTATAGCAACATATCCAACAAATAGTCTCTTGTGCCATTGATTAGGAATCCTTGGTTAATTCCTATGATTATTTTTAGGCACCAAAAAGCAGAACTCCGGGGATGCTGAACTGGAAAAAGTACTGCATTAATTGGTTTGTGTGTGTTCCTCACAGAGTAAAAATATCCTCTATATCCCCCCTCCACCCTCAGACAGCTTTCTCTGAGATCCAATCTTCCTCCCATGGGTTTTAGGAGTGTTTTCCACATGCACATTTGCTATGTTAAGTCTATTAAAATGAGAATTCGATAAGCCTGTCAGACCGGTGGCTTGACTGACTGAGCAATCCATTCAGTCCAGATAACCCAACCCACTGCAGGGGAAGGGCTGTGGAGATGTTCAGGATCTCCTTCCCTGGCCACCTGCAGTGGAAGAGGGGCACGCTGAATGAGCTGGGCTGATAGCCCTGCTTTGAGATAAATTTGCCTAGATCTCCTGTCTCAGCTTCCTTCTATCATATAGCATCCTTTGTCTTCCTGTCCAATTGTCATTCTTCCCTCTCCACGTGTCCTTTCTGTCCTATGAAGCCTCAGTTATTCTGTACATCTAGAAGAAACCACACCTGACTTGATGCTGTGTGATACCTCTGTGTTATGTGATAGCCCATGCCTAGAGCATAGTAGGCTCTTTAGCTCACTTACTTTTCACTCTTACATACACATTCTGAATGAATGACTAAATGAATGAGTAAGTAAGCCTATGAAATGTCAGAAGAGACTATGATCCAAAGTTAATAATTTTACTTTATTAATGTTATTCTGCCTTGACAACCTGCCCTTGGTCCATTTAACTCTAAAGCCTATTAGAATAACATCTCTTTTGAATATTATACAATCCAAGTGTTGCTTACGTAGACTTTCTAAGAGTTGCCTAATTTCGCTACGCAGACAGACGGTAAAATGAGTCACTTAGTTTTCCAGACAGAGCAGGCACATAACTTACTTCCAGTGGGAAAAGGCCTTGTTAACTTTGGCGACTCCATGCTTGGATTAACTGGTTGGCCTGAACCCCATATCTCAGGCTGATCTAAAAGAACTGGAAACATAAAAAAATTTTTTCCAGGGTGAGTTTAAAAAGAAATGCTCCTAGACTTTAGAAGTTAACATTTCAATTTAAAGTTGAGCTTTACACAATTATTTCTCTCCTGCCTCAGGACTAACAAATTAATTTAGGAATGTGCTGCATCTTGTTCTTTTCAGGCAGAGAATGGAAATAGGAGTAGGGTGTGTGTATTTGCATGTGTACAGGAGGGTGTCTGTGTGTTTACATACAGCTAAATAAAAACTGCATTTTCTTTCTGCTTGGTCACTTAAGGACATTTGGAATGTACTGGCTTGGGTCCTGGCACCCATCTGAAAATCCAGGCATTGACCCCATGGAAATTTGCCTTATGTTGGTTTATCTAAAGTTTGTTAAGAATCTGCTTCAAGAATTAAAATGCCTGGGTTCTATACAACGGTTTGTATTTTTAAGGGATCTTAAATAAACCTTTCACAGCATCACGGAGAGAAATTAAGTTACCTGAGAGTATTTGGTGAATATCTTAAGAGAACCAGAAAAGTAAACACATGCTTAGATATCTACAGTATTGCCAATTAAATCATGATAATTAGGCACCGAGCCTAAGCATACTGAATCTAAGGTTTCTTATATATGTATTTTAAAAATCCTCACCCAAGCACATGTTTTTATTAATTTTAGAGAGGGGGGATGGATGAATAGAGAGACAGACAGACACACACACACAGAGAAATGTCTGTGTGAGAGAGAAACATCTATTGGTTGCCTCCTATAAGCACCCTGACTGGGAATTGAACTTGCAACCTAGGTCTGTGCTATGACCAGGAATCCAACCCATGACCTTTTGGTGTATGGGATAGTGTTCCAACCAACTGAGGACCTGGCCAGAGCTCTTCTATTTCTTTTATCTCCTCCTTTTGATTTTTTAAATTGCTATGGTATCCCTGTAAAGAGCTTTTCCCAGCACCTATCATGTGCTAGGAGCTATGTAAATACTGATTGTAATTCATTATGTTATAAAACACAAGCTGGAAAGTGAGTTGAATGTGGATTTGAATCCAGCCTCTAAGCTTACTGTAGACCTTGGGCAAGTCCTTTAACTTCTGAGCTTCCCTTCCTTTAGTGTAGAGATAATAAGAGGAATCTCAGACAGTTACTAAAAGGATTAAAGGAGGATGTAAATATAATATATACAAAATGTACATAAAACACTTACGATGAGGCCCACAGCTATTACTATACATATTTAATCTTTACAAGATCACTATGTACTTAGTATTAGTACCATTTTCAGGAGAGAAAACCAAAGATTAGAGTGATTAAATAAGTTGCCCAAGAGCAAAGTAGGGGAGCTAAGATCTGACCCTAAGCATGCATACTTGACTCTAAAATACATATTTTCCCCCTGGTCCTTTTAAACTAATGATAGAAAAATCAATCACACTTCTGGCCAAGATGGAGGCGTAGGTGGACACACTGTGCCTCCTCTCACAACCAAAATTAAGGACAACAAAGATTTAGAAACAAGAAAACAACCAGAACTGATAGAAAATTGAATCGTATGGAAGTCCAACGACCATTCATCCAGACTGGTGAGAGGGGCGGAGTCCCAGCAGGAAAACGTGGAGGTTGGCGCACCTGGGCGTGCAGGCAGCAGCAGCTGGCAGACCCCAGGTGCACAGGCGGTGGCTAGTGGACCCCGGGTATGGGGTGGCAACTGTGTAGACCCAGTGAGGCCACACAAGGCGGCTGTCAGACCAGGTGGTCCCACATTCGCGCACAGATAATCCAGGTGAAGGGGAAGCAGCAGAAGGGACTGGAATCCGAGAGAGAGCTGAGCAAGAACCATTGTTCCCTCTCGGACCCCACCCCCACATACAGCGTCACTACCCAGCGACTGGGCTGCCCCTCTCCCCCCCAGGGAACACCTAAGGCTCAACCTCTCACTACATAACAGCCTCAACCAGACTAAAACAAAACAAAACAAAACAAAACCAAAAACGGCTCAAATGGGAGAACAAATCAAAGCCCCAGAGCCAACTCATCTAAGCGATGAAAGATAGCCAACCTATCAGATGCACAGTTCAAAGCCCTGGTGATCAGGATGCTCACAGAATTAGTTGATTTTGCTCACAAATTAGATGAACGAATGAAGGCTACAATAAGTGAAATGAAGGAAAACGCACAGGGAAGCAATAGAGATGGAAGGAAAACTGGGAGTCAAATCAATAGAGTGAACCAGAAGGAAGAAAGAAACAACCAAGCAGAAAAGAAGGAAGAAACAAGAATTCAAAAAAAATGAGGAGACGCTTAGGAACCTCCAGTACATTTTTAAACATCCCAACATCCA